>JAKEPQ010000743.1:1207500-1745000 GCA_024500445.1 Entomyzon cyanotis | reverse complement strand
TGGAAGCTGAGGAAGGAACTCTTTCATCCTGAGCTGTACATCTTTTCTGTGAGGCTTTCAGGGAACTCCAGGGCTGCACAAGGTGGATGCTGGAGAGGGAAAGCTTCCCCTGGAGGCTCCTGGATGAGCTCTCTGTTATTAAAAGTCATTTATTGCTATCAAGGAAGTGCCTGGAGGCAGGGCTGGCATCTGTCACTGCCAGTGTGGTGCCCAGGCAGGACAAGAAGCAGAGGGAAGAGCAAATGAGGTGAAGGAGAGGAGGAGGAGGATGCAGAATCCCAGCTGAAAGCACTCCAACAGGGTATCCAACACCATGATTTTCCAGGATTTTTTTCCCAGTTCTGGTATCCCTGCAGCTGCAGGAAGGGCCCAGCTTGGGGTGAGTCCTGTCTGGTGCCTGAAAACCCCAATCCAATATTCCTGACACCCAAATGTTTGATTCTCAGGGAATATCAGAGCCTTGTGGCAAATCCTGATGGCTGGAGTGATGTGGGAAACATCCTTAAAAAATGGTTATTCCTAAGCAAATGGTTATTCCTAAGCAAATGGTTAACTAAGAAGCAAATGGTTAACTAAGGAAAGACTGAGGGGAAAAAAAAGTTTTGCTTTCCCTGTTACTATTTTTATTTTCCTTTCACTGTGTGGTCACAGTAAAAATTCTCATTCTGGAATCTCCCGGAGTTTTCTTTCCCTCTCGCCCTGATTTGGGGCAAAGGTTTGAGCTCCCCCCTCCTCCTGGCTGCCTTGGATGAGGAAAACGAGGAGTTTTCTTAGGAATACTCTGTTCCCTCCTTGCCTTCTGCCAGTTGGCATCTCCACTGCCGCAGATTTGGGGATGCAGGGAGGTTTCTCCCGTTCTTTGAGGTTTGCTGCTGCTTGCTCGAGTTTCCATGATCTCCTCTGGGCAAAACCACCCGGATTTAAGTGGGAAAAGCCAAGGCTGGAGCTGAGCTGTCTCTGGTTGTGTTTGCTTGGGAAGGAGCAGCCTCTGCTCTGGGTTAGTCGGGATCAGCCGTGTTTTGTCTGGGAATGGCAGCAAACAAAACGCTTTGGGGTTTTTATTTGCACATGCAGCCCGACCGAGAGCTCCAGGGTGGCATTTTTATCCCCAGCCAGCTGTTTGCAGCTGTTTGCCTGCCAGTTGGGCTCCCAGATGTGCTGAGCAGCTGCATGCAGCCATTCTGCTCCATGGATCTGGCTCGGAGCAGGGCAGGGAGAGGAGGTGGAGATGCCTCAACAGGAGGTGTTCCTCTCCAGAAGGGATTCCTGGAGAATCTCCCAATCCCTCGGGTGGTTTTACAGCTCCAGGGATCCCTCAGGAATGGCTGGGGAGGAACCCCAGCCCTGGTGGCCCTTTGGGCACCTGGCAAACACCAAGGGATGGATTGATGTGGATTAGGGTTGGATATCAGCTCCACATGGCAATCCCAGCTCCCAAAGCCTGGAAAAGCACCGAATTCCTGCTCTGCTCACACAGAGCTCCTGCCCTGAGCTGATTCCTGCCTTTGGACTGGCATTGGAATGCTCTTATTTCCTTGGATTAATTGGAGGATGGACACTGCTGACCCAAGCTCCAGGGAATTAAACAACAAATCACCCCAAAAATCCACGAGGATCCCAGCTCCTAATTCCAGCCTCCAAACCACCCAGAGCAGCTGTGGCAGGGAACAGGGAAGGGAGGAACAAACACATTTCCATGAGGAAGTCAGTGATCAGATCCAGAGCATGGATCCAGCTCCAGCAGGATTCCTTCTGTGGGATGAGCCATCGGGAAGCCTGCAGGATTGGTTTGGATTTTGCCTTTGGATCTGAGCTCTGTTTTGGCTCAGCTCCTTCCCTGGAAAAGATGGATCTGATGATTCATCCCCACGAGGCTTGGGAGGATGAGCAGAAGGTACCTGGAAGGACAGAGATCATGGAATTATGGAATGGTTTGGGATGAAGTGACCTTGGAACTCATCCAGTTCCAACCCTGACACCTTCCTCTATCCCAGGTTACTCCAAGCCCCAATATCCAACCTGGGTTTGGACACTTCCAGGGATCCAGGGGCAGCCACAGCTTCTCTGGGAATTCCATCCCAGCCTCTCCTCACCCTCCCAGGGAAGACTAAAGGGATACTTTGGAATTGGAAATTGGTTTTCTCCTTCATTTAACCCATCCGGGATTGGGAAACTGGAAAATCTGGGTTTCCCCTGGAGCTGCAGCTCCTCGCTGATGGAAAGCAGGAGGTGGGATGACATCATCCCACCCTGCAGGAGTCTAATCCCACTTGACAGGAGCAAACCTTTCCCTTTCCCTTTGTTTTTCCTTCTTTTTCCCTTTATGCAGAATTCTTGTCCTTTTTCAGAACGGGCAAAGAATAAAATCACCTTGGAAAGTGCTAAAAGAGCCTCACTGTCACTTCTCCAGCTTTTATTCCCTCTGGCTCCAGCTCCATCCTTTTCCATCCTCTCTATTCCCTCTCTTTGATTAGAAACAGGACCTTTCCCAAATCGTATTTAGGGTTTTAATAACCCTGATGCATCCTCTGAGCACAAAAATAAATCCTCATGGGAAGATCCCAGGTGAATCCTGAATTCTTGGGAGCTAAATATTCCATGCTGCTGGCTGGGCACGGGATGAGGGGAGCAGAGAGATGGAAAAGGAAATTCTTTTCCTTGGAAACCTCCTGTATCTTAGGGAAAAAAAAAAAAAGAAAGGAATGGTTTTACAGTGAGAGGGAAGCTGTGGCTGCTCCTGGATCCCTGGAAGTGTCCAAATCCAAGCTGGATGGATCTTGGAGCAACCTGGGACAGTGGGAGGTGTCCCTAGGGTGGCAGATTTTCCTGTCAGAAATGTGAATTATTACATTTTGACTGTATAATTACCTGAAGAAAAGGTGCAGGGAAATGTCTCCAGCGAACTTTGAATTGATTTTGACAAGAAAAACAAACCAGTTTTTCAATGGAATATTCTCCTTTTAAATCTGTTTGCTCCTCCTGAGGGTGTCCATAAACTTTTCCTATTAAAATGTTGTCAAATCTGGGAAAACTTCCTGTCATTGATCCTTCAGTCTTCCTTCCTCCTGCAAATGTTGTTTATTGGGAATTTTTGTGTATTTTCTCCCCATCAGCCACTGAGTGAATAATCCAAATTTTTACCTGAGCTGCCTGAATTTGGAGCAAGCTCAGGTTTTGTCTTACAGAGCAAATTCCCCCCAGGAATGATTAGAGATCCTGGCAGAGAGATCTGCTTTCTTTCCAAAGGGTCCTGGAACTTCTGATTTGGGTCAGAGCTATTCATGGGCTGCAGCAGAATCCCTTTTTCTTCCAGACTTCCTTGAGATCTCTTCCCACCTGGAATTCTGAGCAGCAGGAAGGCTATAAAATGTCTGCTCCTGGAACTCCTGTCAGACCTCCCTGCTTTGTAACGAGATCTTTTCCCCAATAATTCACATTTCCACCACGGTGGGATTTGCCCACAGGACCCATGAGGTGGTTTGGTTTTTTTCCCCCTGGATAAATTGTGCTGCACTTCCCTGTGCTTTTCCCAAATCCTTGGATTCCAGCCTGGATGAAGCTCCCAGGAAATCTCTTTTTTCCTGGATTCCTAGAGAGGGGGAGAGGTTTCCAAGCTCCCGAGTTCAGCAGGGTTTTCTAACCTCCAAAATATGCCTGGAGTTCAACTGTTGGCAATAAAGGATTTTCAGGGCGTGGGTCGCCTTTCCTGAATTCCCTGCTCATCCCATCCAATGAAAAATGTGTCGTTGTGAGCAGGAGAAAAAAACATTTTGCAAGGAACCAAGCAGGGAGAGGAGCTGCTGCTCCCTTCTTCCAGCTGATCCATCAGGGTTGAGTTTTCCAATATTTCCGAAGGATAAACAACCCGGAAAAGCTGGGAAGAGCTGAGGCTGTGAGCAAATGACTCTCCTTGATCTTTGTGTTTTTAATCCAACTGATTTCATGGCATCTCCATAATCTATTCCTAGGCACAACAAGCTTTTTTTTTTGATTTTCCCAAAAATAGCTGCGGAGAAAAGGCAGGCAGAGCCCAGGTTGGTGTTGTCTGCAGGGCTGGGCGTGGAGGGACTCAAAACCTGGCAGGAATTTGCCACATGGAGATTTTAGCTCTTTTTGCCATCAGCTAAATCTGGATGCAGTGCAGAATTCCATCTGTGCCATGCTGGGGAGCAGAGGGGGAGCACATCTGGCCAGATGTGCTGGGAAAGGGGTTTGCAGGGCAAACCCAGCTGTGATAGTCTCGTCACCTTCGTGGTGGTGATACCCAAAACGTCCCAAAATTCTGCCTAAAACCAGCCCAGAATCTCTCCTTCCTCGTGCTCTGGACAGAATCCCCACAGATGGATTTGGAGGGAAGAGATTTCCGTGTAGAACAGGGAGAATCAGGGAGAATCAGGGAGAAAAGTTCCTCTGCACTTTGTGCTCCACTGCAGTTCAATCATGTGCTGAATGAAACCTCCAAATGGCCCTTTTGGGAGCTGGAGTGAAGCTTTGCAAGGAAAATGGGAATTTCTGAGCTCAGCAGCGTGAGGATTATTGGGAATCCTGGATAATGGAAATCTGCTGGGTGTCAAATGATAGAATTTATCAGTCACTGAGTGACATAAATCAGTGTTCAATGTGCATCTTTCTCCTCTCACTTTTGAGAGGAGATTTTTAGATTGGCTTTGAATGAGGGGTTTTTCCACTGGATTTGCTTGGAAAACACAGGTGGCAGACACTTTCTTTGTGCATGAGGGGCTTTTTGTTTAAGGATAATTCAATTTAAAATAAAAAAAGTTGTAATGCTTTTAGTGAAGAATTGAATGGTGGAAGGTGTCCCTGCTCCTGGCAGGGAGTTGGAATGAGCTGAGCTTCGTTCCCTTCCAACCCAAACCATTCCACGATTCTGTGGAGGTGAGGTCATAAAGAGAGCCTGGACTTTGATCCCTTTGCCTTTGGCTGGAATCCGAAAATCCTGCGGAGCTTCAGCTTTTCCAGAGCAATCCCAAACCCTCGGAGCGAAACCTCGTGGTGCCACTGGGAGGGAACGGTGATGAACCTGCCAGGATCATTTGTCCTTCCTGAAATCCTTCCTGCAATCTTGTGGCAGAGGATTTTAGGGTCCGCAGCCCTGTGTGACCCCAAATTTCTCCCTCGGGGGCCATTTGGGGCAGAGCTCCTCATCCATAGGGTGTCTGCAGCACTCAGATGTTCCCCTCCCGCCCTGCCAAATTTCCAGCTGCTGCAGAATGAGTGTTTAAGTTGCTCTGAGCTCATTGTCGAGGCAAACAGCTGGCCCTGCTGGAATATAGGTTTGGATGGGAATGTCGTTAATGCCTTTGTGTGAAATGAAATAATGAAATTAAATTCCTGCCCCACTGGATTTCAGTGCTTCGAGTTCAAGGGGAACGGGAAAAATCCCTTTAGTGGAGATCTCAAAGTTTAACTCCCACCAGGGACAAGTGGCCTGGGCATTCCCCGTGTCTGAAAATCCTCCTGAAATTCCAATTTCCTGCTCTTTATTGCTCAGGGAACATCCAGCCTAATTGGAGTGGGTAGGGAAAAGGTAGAGTTAAGATGATGATGATGGAGCTGCTGGGATCGCAGATTTTCTGGGAGTTTCCCTCACAGGTGTGGAAATGAGGCATTTTTTGTGGCTTCTGGGCTGTCATCAGGATCTGAGAGCTGGAATGAGTCGGGATAAACCTCAGGATCTCTCCTCTTTGCTGGCTGAGGTTTCCTCACCTTCCTGTTCTAGAAAGGGAATTTCACCAGGAGGAAAAATCCTCTCCTGGCGAAAAATCCTGGAGAAATCCTCTTCACAGCCAGAGGGTGGAATTTGCATCTCCAAACTCCCTTTCCAGCCTTTGTGACCCTGGGCTCACCATTCCCAAAATGCTTTCCTAAAATGCCAACTCTTGGGTGAATCTCCACAACTGTGCTCTCAGCAGGGAGAGTTCCAGGTGGGAATTCTGCTGGCAGGACGGGCTGTGGGATGGGCTGTATCAAATATTGGTGTGTGCAAAACACAAAAAAGAGGGGAAAAAGAGGGGAAAAGAAAGGAAAACCCCACCTGCCTTGTCTGGAGCAGCCCTGATTTCATTGCCTTCCCTCAGAACATCCTGCTCAGCAGCCAAGCCCTCTCCCAAGAGCTTTTCCACTCCCCCTCTCCTTCCTGCACGGAGAACGTGGATGGCAGCTGTTTGCTCTGTGGTTACAGATCTGTGGAGAAATTGAAAAGGGAGGAGAAAAAAATTCCCCAACTTTTCCTTTCTTGGGTTTAGGGGGTGGAGTCACTCGGCGTGTTCGTCCTGGGTGGGATGGGATGGGATAATGGGATGGGATAATGGGATGGGATGGGATGGGATAATGGGATGGGATGTGAGCTCCCAGCATGGAATCCCAGACTGGATTGTGATTAAAGCTTCAGTTCCAACTCCTTCCATGAGCTCCTCCAGGATGCTCCAAGTGTTCTCCATCCCTTGAACATTTTCAGGAATGGGGAATTCCCACCTGTGAACATCCAGGTGTGGGGAAGGAATGTGGGCAGGCAGAGAGGAATTGGGAGATCCTTCCAAGGAAGGAATTGCTCTCCGTGACCTTCCCTGAGCAGCTCCCTGGCTGGCAGTGCTCCTGCTGCCTCCAAGGATTGTGCATTGCTGAGGATGTTTGGGATGGGAAAGGGCAGGATAAGCAGGATTGTGGTGTGGAGAGTTCCAAACTCCACCAGAATATCCATTTCCTGCCAAGGACTGGGATCTGAGCTCCCTTGGTGTTCTGCTGATCCATGTTTGGTGTTCAGGAATTGCAGCACCCGAACAGCACTGAGCATCCAGAGGCTCAGGAAAGCTGGGAAAGAAGCAGGAAACTCTGCCAGCCCTGACTTTCCATCCCATTCCTCTTGGGACACCCTCCCAGCAGTGCCAGGGGATGGCAGCTCCATCCCTCACTCTGGAAGTGCCCTGTGAAGAATTTGGGAACGGGATGAATGGGAGAGCTGGAAACAGCCAGGGATGCTTGTGGGATGACACAGCTAACCACTGCCCCACCAGTTTTATGGATTTTATCCTGAAGTCCAGGATGATCCCTGCTGTCCATGGGAGCTGGGCTGGGGAGTGGGCGAGTGGAGATGTTGTCAGGAGCATGGAGCTCTCTCCAGGACCACCCAGGAACCATGCAGCTTCCGGCAGCTGCGGCTGGAATTCCCACTCCTGCCCGTGGCTCTGAGTGGGCAGGATGGAGCAATCCCTGGGGCCAAAGCTTCCGGATCACCCCTGCTCACGTCACAGGGATGCTGGGTGGGCAGGCAGGAGCAGGGGCTGGGATAAAGAGGGAGAGCAGCCAGAGAGGAGCTGAGGTGCCACTGCTGAGTGCCTGGAGAGGGAGCTGGGAGAGATCAGCGGGAGAATCCCATGGGATGCCAGTGCCTGGAGGTAAATCTGAGGGAATGTGGAGGTGCTGAGCTTCGAGCTGAGGGTCTTTCCCAGCTTTTCTCCAAGCCCTGCCACCTGCATGGAGCTGGAATTCCTCAGGAGGAAGCTTGGAGTGAGCCCTGAGCCCTTGGGATGGATCAGTGTGGAGTTTTCCCTCTCCATGCTCTCCCCATCCCAGCCATTCCTCCTTCCTCCTGCAGGATCTCCGAGCTCATTCCTGAAGGGATCTGGGATGGTTTGGCACTTCCCTGGCTCTGTGGGCTGCACTGGGGCTAGTTTGTTTGTTTGCTCCCCACGGTTTTCCAGCTGGAGCTTTGCCCAGAGCTCCAGGGGGTGTTTTTTGGGAATCAAAGGACCCTTCTGCTGTGAAATGCAAATGTGAGGGTGCCGTGCAAGGCAAGGCTGAGGGCTTTGTAAATTTATGTATTTGTGTTTATAAAAGCCCTTTTATTTGCCTGGAACTCTGCGGCTGTGCTGCTCTAACAAAGTCAGCTCTGATTCAATTTGTGGTTCTTATCCAACCTGCAAACAAGGCTGACTTCTGGAAGTGCTTTAAAAACCATCAATTCCGGGAGGCTTTTCCTCTCAGAGCTCATTACAGCATTTCCCTCCTTCAGTTCTTCCTGTCCTGCACTGTAACCCAAGTCTCCTGCCCTGGGATGCATCTCAGAGGTGAAATCCCTGGAATTCTGCATGTGTTTCACCACAGAATTCCTGCTTTGTTGCACTAAATGAATCTACTGAAACCCTTGGTTTTTTGGGCATGGTTTTTTGGCTGTTTTGACTCATTTTCCATGTTTCACATCCCTGTATGTATCCCTGGTTTTCCATCTTGAATCTTTCCAGAGGTAAAGTCATGTTCAGTTTCATTATTGTGGAATGAGCCTGAAGGTTCATTATGGCTCAGGGAAAACCAGCTGGATATTGGATGTTGGATATTGGATTTTGGATATTGGATATTGGATATTGGATATTGGATATTGGATATTGGATTTTGGATATTGGATATTGGATATTGGATATTGGATATTGGATATTGCACCCGTCCTGTTTTAAAACAAATGAATAGAGAAAATTCAATGAAACCTGGAAATGTGGGGCAATATTTGAGTCTGGGGTGTTGTGCAGCCTGGGGTGGCAGTGAGGCAGGAGCTGTAATTCCAGGGATGAGCTGCAGGAATTCTCCCTGTGAGGATGGTGAGGCTCTGGGTTGAATTCCCAGAGAAGCTGTGCTGCCCCTGGATCCCTGGCAGTGTCCCAGGCCAGGCTGGACAGGGCTTGGAGCAGCCTGGGACAGTGGAAGGTGTCCCATGGCAGGGATGGACTCAGATCTTTAATCTCCCTCCCAATCCAAATAATCCTGGAATTCCTCTCTGTGAAGCCTCTGGACTGGAGACAACTGGTGTGAACTCAGAGCTGCTGGCTGGAACTGGGAGATTGGGAATTCCAAGGGATGGATGGATGGATGGATGGATGATGGATGATGGAGGGATGGATGGATGGATGAATGATGGATGATGGAGGGATGGATGATGGATGGATGATGGATAGATGGATGATGGATGGATGGATGGATGATGGATGAGGATGGATGATGGATGGATGGATGGATGGATGGATGATGGATGGATGATGGATGATGGATGGATGATGGATGGATGATGGATGATGGATGGATGATGGATGGATGGATGGATGGATGGATGGATGATGGATGGATGATGGATGGATGGATGATGGATGGATGGATGATGGATGGATGATGGATGATGGATGGATGGATGATGGATGGATGATGGATGGATGATGGATGGATGATGGATGATGGATGGATGGATGATGGATGGATGGATGATGGATGGATGGATGGATGATGGATGGATGATGGATGATGGATAGATGGATGATGGATGGATGGATGATGGATGGATGGATGATGGATGATGGATGATGGATGGATGGATGATGGATGATGGATGATGGATGATGGATAATGGATGGATGATGGATGGATGATGGATGGATGATGGATGGATGATGGATGGCTGGCTGGCTGGCTGGCTGTGGTGGCAGCAGGGGATGCTGAGGAGCAGAAGATGCAGCTCTGCTGTCCCTCAGCACAGCCACACGTTCCCAATCCCATTGCCCTCCCCTGCTGAACCCTGGGAGTGAGGAATGCCATGGATTGTGCTGAGGGATGTTGTGTCTGCAGACAGGACTGGAGTGGGGAGCTTTTCCAACAATCTGCTGTTTTCCCCCTGTGGGTTTTGGTTTGGGCTTCATGTTCCTGGTAGCTCCTGAGGTGTTTGGTGGATTAGCAGGGAGTATGATAAAATTGGGATGGGTTGGAGAAAGTCTGAGGGATTCTTTCCCTTTGGGTTGTGCTGGCGTATCATAAACACCCCCTGCTCTGGGGCATTTATACCTAAAATGAAATGAAATAAAAACTAAAAAAAAACCCCAAAAACCAAAAACAAAAATAAAATTCTAAAAAAACCCAAAAAAAAACCCCAAAAAAGCCAACCAAAACCAAAAACTAAAACCCACCAAAAAAAACCCCAAAAAAACCAAAAAACCCCAAAAAACCCAAAACCCAAACCAACCAAACAAACAAAAAACCCCTGCAAGAAGTCCCAGGAACCCAAATCAATAATTCTCCTCTTTTTATTGCGAAGAAAAACACCTTTAAACTCAGAGAGCCCTTTCCTTTCTGTAGGTCCAGAGGTTAAATTTATGTCCCTCTTGCAGCTCTTAATCCAATGCATTAAAGCAGCAGAGGCATCCAGGATCTCCCTTTGGGAGAGAATTCCCTTTGGCTTGGATTCAGGTGCTATTTTCCTTCCTTTTTTATTTTTATTCCTTATTATTTTATTCCTTATTTATTTTATTTTAAAGCAAAGGTGACAACTCCTCACATTCCCTACCTCCCAGGGAAAGGCATTTGTACCAAATGCTGCTCTGTGGGGTTTTCCTTAAAGGACAACTCTCCCACCAGGAAATTCCACCAAAAACTGTCAGGATTGGTGTGAAATGTCCTGGAATTGGAGCTCCAAGCTCTGCTGGGACAGGCTGAGGTGGAGCTGCTGACCTCCTGCTGCCCTGGGATTTACCTGGATGGGAGGGAATGGGAAGGAGCTTTGGGATGATCCCAAATTGTGGAATGAGCCCTTCTGAGGGAGGATCCTTCCAACACACCCATGGCTGGAAGGGCTCTGAGTTGAATTTATCATCTTTTAACTTTGCTTTTTAATCAGAATCCCCCACCCCTGTCCTCCGGGACGCTTTGTTCCCGAAAAGGCTGGAGAAGCAGCTCCTCTTTGCTCCATCCGGTGTTTAAATCCCTTTTTCTGCATGTGGAGAGGAGGATTTTGTCCAGGTTTGGGAGGAAATTTGGAGTCCCTTTGCCTGGGGAGGTGCTGGGCTGGAATCCTGAGTCATGCAGAGCATCCCAAGGACTCGCTGTGCTTGCCTGGAGCTCCAGCCCAGCTCTGAGTTACGGTCTGCAGTTGTGGCTCTGAGCTGCAGCAGATGGGTTCATCCTGAGCAATAAACACAACAAATAACTCACCACCTCCCCAGGGCTCTCCTAACGCCCTCAATCACTGCCTGGGCCTTTTCTCCTTCCGTGCTAATGAGACTTGCTGTTTTCCATGGATGTTTCCCCTCTGCAAGGGTGATTTAAGTCAAGAATTCCGGATTTAAACCGAGACAGAACAAGTGCTCCTCCTGTCCCGGCGAATTCCTGGGGAAATCTGAAAAGGATTTTTCTCAGCAGCTGTTTGTGTCTTCAGGGGTGAAATTGGGTGACCTATATTCCATGGACAGGCTGCACGACAGACAGGGCTCATCCCGAGGCAGGAATTTCCCTGCTGATGAATAATAATCCAATCAAAAAAAGGAGTAAACCACATCTAACTCCCGATCCCGCTTGGACTCTGCCCGTTCCCAGGAGCCAGCGTGACTAATGGGATTGCTCAGGGGCAAGCTGGATGTTTTACTGGAGTCCAAATCAACTCCAGAAGCCCAGACTGGTGTGTGTGACATGAGTCATGCTGGGGCTGCTGCAGCTCCCTGGGATCAGATCCCTGCCCAGCTCCTGGCCAGGGGCAGGAAGGGCATGGAAAACCCTGCAGAATAACTGGGATCTGACTCAGCCGTGCTGGGATCTGCTCTGGCTCTAGCTCTGGAATACTGGGGGGGTGCTATCCAGGTTTTTGGAGGGCTGCCAGGCTGCTCTGTGATCCCAGAGTTGAGTTTTCCAGCTGGGATTGCTCCTGGCACAGCCCTGGGCGAGGTGTGGCATTCCCACCTTTCCGGGAGGTGCTGGTGGATGGAAAAGGATGGAAAAGGTGGATGGAAAAGGATGAGCTTTGAGGTCTTTTCCAGCCCAAACCATTCCGTGGTGGCCACTGAAATGGCTAAGGGAACTGGGGTGAGCAAAGGCTGATGGTTTTGCAGGGAATTGTGGAATTGGCCAGCGAGGGAAAGGCAGGGAAGCATTTTTCCCTTCTCTCCATGCTCCCCATGAGCAGCAGCAGCCCATGGAGACACTGAGGCACCTCCAGTACCTTGGCTGGTCCTCCAGAGGTGTCCTGGTTTCACTCCAGGAAGGATTTCACCCAAAATAGACCCAACCTGCCTCCAAAAGGAGCAGGAGCCACCCTGAGCTGGGGCTTTGAAGGTCATTTCACACTTGGGGGTGAGAATTTGGGCCAAGGTAGGGAAAATATCCCAGATTTCCACCCAAAAGCAGGCAGGAGTTGATGTCTTGGACCGTGCTGGGATTGAGTCATTGAGTTTGGCTCCAGGAGAAATTAGCTGGAGTTGCAATCGGTGCAAACCAAAGCTGGATGGAGGCACAGAGGAGGTGCCAGAAGTCGGGAAAGGTGCTGAGATTGGAAGGAGTTGGGTTGAATTCCCTTTGGGATGGAGCTCCAGTCCGTGAGGAACTGGGGACAGTGACCTTGAGGGGGACTGCTGGGGGGGTGACACAATGAAAATGTTCTTAGGAATCGAGATTATCCTTCTATTCTTTCCACAAAACCTGAATAAAATCCTCCCCAATAACTCTGCTGGGGGAAATGTGTCTCGGGCTAGATAAAAATGAAGTTTAAAAAAAAAATATCCCAGTAGTTTTTGGTTGTATAACACTGAAGACATCACTTATTTCTTGCCAAAACCCCTGATAAGACCCCTCTGTGTTTTTCCTTTTAATTAAAACGAGGCTTTTTATGTACAAATAAACCATTTGTGCCATATTTTTCTTTTATGGAATATTATGTCATGGGCAGGATTTGCAGCTGCTCCAGACACTGGATTCCCAGCGGGAGGGAAGTAAATCTCCTCGAGTGCATTCTGCAGTCATTCCCTCCAACACTCCTCGCTGATATAAAGAGGCCCAATGCCTCCTCATAAATATTCCAGGGTTTTCCAGAGGATCCTGGATGCCTCTGCTGCTTTAATGCTTTGGATTAAGAGCTGCAAGAGGGACATAAATTTAATCTCTGGACCTACAGAAAGGAAAGGGCTCTCTGTGTTTAAAGATGTTTTTCTTTGCAATAAAAAGAGGGGAATTATCAATTTGGGTTCCTGGGACTTCTTGCAGGGGTTTTTTTTTTTTCCTTTCTTTTTTTTTTTTTAGTTTTTATTTCATTTTATTTTAGTTCTAAACGCCCTGGAGCAGGGGGTGTTTATGATGTGCCAGCACAACCCCAGCCAGGGCTGCTCCCAGCTTTTTGGTGGCATTTGGATTTGTTGTCCAGGATGTGAGGAGGACAGGGAGAAATCTGGGAATGCTGGAATTTTGTGTGGGTGACACTTAGATAGGGCTGGAATGAAGCAGCTTTTTTTTGGTGGCTTTCCCCAGGGAGGGAGAGGAGAAAACCACTGGACATGAGTGAGAAATCTGTGGGGGTTTGGGAATGACAAGGAGATGGAGTCAGCAGCCCTGGAAGTGTTTATTAGATTAAAGGGAGCTGTGACTCAGTTTTGGGGACATTCAGGACATTCCTGAATGTTCAAGATGTTCATCCCTCGGTGGGAAAATTCCCACCATGCCAGGGAGGGAGAGCAGAAATCCTGGAGTTTGTGGATGTGATTCCTGCAGATTTATCAGGAGAACTCCACCCTGGAGAGAGGCTGGAGCCAATTCCTGCTGAAACCTGGGCTTTGGAACCTCAGGGAGTTCCTTCCCAACCCATGGATTTGTTTCAATACGGGAATTGATTTCTGGGGTGATCCTGCTGTGCCCTGTGGAGGTGGGATGGGAATCATCCCATCCATCCAGAGAACATTCCCAAATATTCCAGTGCCTGACGCTGGCATTCCTGAGCTTTAATTCCTGCAGCCAGTTTGCTGCAGTGATGTCATTTGCAGAGCTGGCACGAGGAGAAGTCTCCTGACTCGCCAGCAGAAATGCTTTCCACCTGCCTTTCCATCTTGGCTGCACATGGAAGGCAGGAAAACCCATTGTTTCCCATCCCCCTCGGCTTTGGGGCTGGAATGGGAAGGCTCCTGGTTTTCCTCCCAGGAAAGGGGAATTTGGAGGATTTCCACCATGGTTTTTGGGGTGTCTGAGCTGTGCTGCTGGCAGGCTCTGCCTCCTGCCCACAGGAGCTGCTCTGGCCCTTCTGCCCTTTCTCCACGAGTTTTTTCCAAGGGAAAACTCATAAAACACAAACTCTTTCTTCCCTGCTCCCACCATCTCCTGGCTGCTGCTGGCTCTCTCCCCAGAACACATGATGGGGTTGCAGTGGGAATGCTCTGGGAGCCCCTGGAGTTTCCAAGGGCTTTCTCAGCCTCTCAGCTCCCTGAAGGTGCTTCAGCCCTGATGCTTCTTGGGCTTCCTCTCCTTGGATTCTTGCTCTGGGCTCTTACCTTGTGCAGCTCCTCCTATCCCTGATCTCCAGCTGCTTTTTGCTTTTTCTCTCTCAGCTTCCTCCTCCATCTCTCACCATCCTCTTCCCCCTTTCTCAGGGTTTCTTCCCTTTTTTGAGATTTTCTATATTCCCTTTTCATCTTCTTTTTTTTTTTTTTCTTTTTTTTTTTTTTTTTTTTTTTTGGCTTTTCCCGTTGCTGCTTTTCCAGCTCAGAGCAAAATTCCTGCAAATACCTCAGAAGTCATTTCATCTTCCTGCAGGCAGGATTAGGGCAGTGCCAAGGTGTTCCATGACCTCCTCTCATCCTTAAAGTCCTCTCTTGTCTTCTTATTTAATTATCACACTTCCTGGATCATAGAATCCTGGAACTATTTGGATTGGGAAGGACCTTGAAGTCCCTCCTGGAGCCCTCTGGAAGTGAAAAATTTCTTTTTCTGTGCAAAAAATCCACATTGATTGTCAAGGAGCTGATGGGATCTAAGGTCAGTGAGCAGCTGGGGAGGCAGGGAATGTCTGCAGGGTTTGGGATTAACATCAGGCAGTGAAAGGGAAAGAGGAAAGGGGAAAAGGAGAACAATTCCACACTGGAACATGTGGTTGCTCTTCTGCCTGATTCTGCATTGTCAGCCCAGTGATTTACACTGGTGAGATCCAGTCCAGAGCGTGAGAGCAGATGGATAAATGTGGGATTTTGGAGCTGACTGGACGGATGCTTGTCTTTGGGATGTCTCCCTCAAGGTGTGGCCTGTGTTTGGTGGATCAGCCACTTTCCAGGAGCAACTGCTCCATCCCTGACACGGATCTGTGGCATCAGCAATTCCTAAAGCAGCTTCAGAGCAGGGAAAATATTTAGTTTGGATTTTTTTTTTCTGCCTCCGTCCTTTCCAGTGTCTATTTTTTAACCTAAAGTACATTCCTGGCTCGGCCAGGAAGGCAAACCAACTTTTGTTTTTATGATCCTTTCTTTGCCAAAGGTATGAAAATGTATGTATTTCTATACATTCCTGTATTTCTGTCAGGAAGCTGCCAAAGCAAACTGTCCTCACTGTGTGTCTGCTCGTGGGTAGCTCTGCCAAGGAGCAGCTCTGGATGCTCCAGGCTGATTTTCCTCCTCATTTAGCCTCAATCTGTGACAGAAGCAAAGGAATGGGAGCAAAATCCAGGTGTTCCCACACTGCTGCAGTGGCATCCTCTGCTTTCATCCCAGGGCAGGGAAAGTGGGAGTGTGGGATTGCTGTTCACTCTGATGTTCTACCAGTGCTGCCTGGGAAGATCTGAAGTTTAGCATTCCTGAGGCATCCGTGCTAAAGTTTGGGACATTTCAGTGGCTGACATCTCAAACCAACCCTGTGTGGATAGAGGGATCAGGGAATGGAGCTGCTCCTGGGGATCAGGGGATGGAGCTGCTCTGGGGATGGGGGGGGGGGGGGGGGGGGGGGGGGGAGCTGCTCCTGGGGATGAGGAGATGGAGCTGCTCCTGGGGATCAGGGGATGGAGCTGCTCCTGGGGATGGGGGGGGGGGGGGAGCTGCTCCTGGGGATGAGGAGATGGAGCTGCTCCTGGGGATGAGGGGATGGAGCTGCTCCTGGGGATCAGGAGATGGAGCTGCTCCTAGGGATGAAGGGATGGAGCTGCTCCTGGGGATGAGGGGATGGAGCTGCTCCTGGGGAGGGGGGATGGAGCTGCTCCTGGGGATGAGGGGATGGAGCTGCTGCAGTGCTCAGGCGGGTGACTCACAGCCCCTCTGAGTCACATCCCCCGGCAGATCCATGATTTCATCGCTGGAGGTTCAGGCTGAAAGTGCCCCAAGGAGGGAGATTGATGACCCTGGAAGTGCAGAGGAGTGGGAGGTGGATGTTTATGGGAATCAGTGAAGCTCTGAGCAGGACGAGACCTGCACGTACCGGGATGTGCTGATGTCATCGCCTTGACGATTTGTGTCGGAAAGAAAAGCTCCAGGCACAGTCTGCAGGTTCCTGGAAACTCTGAGGAGGATTTATTGTTCTGTGCTGCTGAGTGGGGCTGTGCATCTGCTTTCCCCTGTGTTATCCTGAGTTTTGGATGTGTGGTTTCAGTGCTGGCTGGGCTGTGCAGCTCTGATCCCTGTGAGTGTCCCTGGGAAGGAAGGGAAGGAAGGAAGGAAAGGAAAGGAAAGGAAGGCAGGCAAACAGTGCTGAGAACTCCCAGGAACAAAATCACCTCCTCAGCAGCCTCCTGAACTCCCCAAGCCTCTCCAGACCCTTCCAGCTTCCCTTTGCCTGCAGTAATTAACGAGCCTTTGGGAACTCATCCCTTTAATTTTGTGGGATCAGCTTCCACCACTCACCTGCTGCTCCTGAAGTTTTCCTTGGCTCTTCCTGCTGGGAACACCTTGAGGCAGGCAGAGCCCCATGCTCCAGCCTGATGCATTTTGCAGCGAGGATTTCCAAAAAAATCCAGGCTGTGAAATCCCATAGCTCTGCACCTGCTATCCAGCCTGGAAAAGGGCAGTGCAGGCTGGAGTATTCACAGGGAGGTGGTGAGCAAACAGTGAAAACAAGGAATGGGACAAAGACCAAAGGGTTCTGTGCAGTTTTTCCTGGGATCTGAGTGCTTCTCCACGTTGTGAGGGAATTTGAGCAGCTCCATCCATCAACCTCACCCAAAAATCAGGGATGAGATCAAGATGGGATCCCCATGGTTTGCCCAAACCTTCCCTAGGGCAGGAATCTGGGATTGCCTCTGTCTCTGCTCTGTGGACAATTCCAAAAGTTCAATCCCTCTGCTCTGAGACCCTGCAGTGGCCTCTAAAGCAGAAAAGCAATAACAGCAGTAATGAAGGTTTGGGGAGCTGCTGAGGGGAGATCTCTCTGGTTTGTGTCACAGACGCAGATCTGGGCCTGGGGGTCTGGGTTCAACCTGATACAATCAGAAACAGCCCCTGCAAAGGGCTGGGCCATGAAAGAACTCTTCAATAAAACCCTGCAGCTCCCAGCCAGGGATCCTGGGAGGAGATAAAGCCCAGGGAGAGGTGGATGCTCGGTGGCCTCGGGGAGGAACAAAGCCCAGAGCAAAGCCAGATGTGGGCTGGGCTGGCCCCAGTCCAGATGTGCGCTCTGAACTCTGCCTACCTGGGGCTGTGCTGGGCTGCAGCTGGAAGGACTGATGGGATCTGGGGATTGTGGCCAAGAGGGGAGATTTCCAGGGAGATGGGGATCAAAGTGGGCAGTGCTGGGCTGGCAGCTGTTCCTCAGGGAGGGGTGAGAGGCAGGAATTCTGTCCTGCTCTTTTCCCTTGGGTGATGCTTTGTTCTCCATTGCTGTCATTAATTTCTCCTCCAGGAGCTGGGGGCTGTAAGGACCTGCAGAGCCCCAGTCCTGCCCCAGTCCTGTGTGTCCTGGGGATCCCTGCTGATGGAGTTGGCCTTGGCTCTTGGTAGTTTAATTCTAAAAAAACTCTGGAGCAAGAGGGGCTTCACAGCTCTTCCAAACTCCAGGGTTTTCCATCAATATTTCACTTCAGAACTCCCAATATTTCTGATTTACAAATTCATATGTGATCCTTTAAAACCCCACTGCCTCGGGTTTTCTCCTGCTGTAACTCCCTCTGCTTTGAATCCAAAGGTTCACAGCACTGGGAATTTGATCACTTTGGGAGCTGGGTGAGAACTCCTGTGGTCCTTCCCAGCTTTCCTGGCCTTTGGATTGCTCTGTGGTTTCCCCCAGCTCCTCTACCCCTTGGTCTGGGCAAGGTGTGCTCAGCTCTGCTCATCCTGAGCTTGCATTTCCTTCCTTGCTATCCACCCCTGACCCTGGAGCTTTTGGAATTCCTCCTGGAGAGGAGAATCCTTTGAGGAGTGTGAAGCTATGGGAATCCTGAGGAGCTCTGGTGGGACCTGGCTGGAGCAGCAGGCAGAGCCCAGCAGGTTCCAGGAGCTTTCCTGCCATTCCCAGCTCCCACAGCTCCCATTCCCAGCAGGGATGGAGCAGGAAGAGCTCCAGGGAGAATGGGAGGAGGAGGAGGAAGAGGAGGATGAGGATGAAAAAGCCCATCTGGATGTGAGAGCAGAGGAGTTGTGCAGATCTTCCCCAAAACAAAACCAGCAGCTCAGGATGCAGTTAGAGGAGCTCTGGCACTGCTGCTCCATGGATGGGAAGCACATTAGGAACTGTGCCTGCTCTGGAGCGAGCAGCTGCTGTTGTGTGCACTGGAATTGTGGCAGTGAGCACAGAGCAGCACTTCCCTGCTGCCCTGGCATGGGTTGGGATCCCTCTGGCGTCAATCAGACTCCAGCAAGAGCAGTGCTGTCACTTCCAGGTCCCCTGGGTGGGTTTGGATATCTAGAAAATGAATCCTCGACGTGGATCCAGCCCAACCCCCTGGGTCTGAACTCTTTGCATCCGGATGCAAACTTCCCAGCTCACCCTGTTGTCGCTGAGCCCAACCCAGCCGTGTCTCTGAGCCACCCCAGGCTGCAGGAAAACAGGGATTGAGCTCAGCCTGGCCTGCAGCCAGAGCTGGGAGCACCCCCAGCCCCTCTGCCCTGCTCTCTGGGGTGACAGCTCAGCAGTTCATGGAAATCTGCTGGATTTCCCCAGCGTGGGCTCAGCTGGAAGTGTGAGCAGAACCAGAGCTTGCAGGGTTGGTTTGGAGGAGGCAGTGAGCTCCATCCCGTGCTGGCTGCTTCAGGAGGTCAGCCCTGCCAGGAGCAGCTTGGCCAGGAGGCAGGAAACCCTCCAGAAAATGTTTCCCTGGAGGATGGAGGCCCTGGTGAAGTGGGAATCTTCTGCCATCTCTCAGTCCTCTCTTGACAGAGCTGTGCAAAATGCTTGACCCAGGTTAAATGGAATATTTCTGAGAGTGGCTCTTGCTGCCTCAGCCCTGAGCTCTGGAGGTGTTTGGAGTTTCCCTGTGGAGGTTTTCCCACCTGGAACAGGAATATTTCATTTCCTTGCCGTTCAGAAGATCAAATCATCACCTATAACCTTTTCCTCTTCCTGTTTAATAATTAATTTTTCAAATTTTAGGGGTTTGGGGCAAGGATGTTGTTTATTGTGTTTCTTCTGGGCAATACTTTAATCATAAAAACTTGCTGTGTGCAGGTCAAGCCCATCTTTAGGTGGCATAAACATGGAGTTGTGCTGGAATTACTTTCTGGATATTATTCCCCATGGAATGTGTCACCTCTTGAGATTTGCCTCCCAAAGAAGCAGATCTGTGATTTCTGTGTCAATTTTGCTGTTTAATAAGGGGATTTTGGGTGCTGCTTCTCCTCTTCTCCAGCTCTCCTGAAGGAGCAGCAGTTCTGGGAACAGAGGAAAAGCTTTGCCTTGCAGGGAGCAGAGTTTGGAGCATTTTAATTCCCAGGGTCACAAGTTTGCTGCTTTCTGGGAGACCATGTGCTGTTTTCCCAGCAGATGAAAGGATTTTGCTGTCAGCACTTTGAAAAACACCCAGAGCAACCCAAACCCAAGTGGGACTCTGGGTCTGCCTTTGGCATCTCCTGGGGCTTTTTGGGTCAAACCACCACTGGAAAAAATCCCCAATTCTTTCCACTGGGAAAAGCCACAAAATGGGCTGGCAAAGGGAGGGCAATACAGGCAGATTGACAGCCAGGTAGTGGGGCCATGAATTTTTTGGGATGTTTCCTGGGATCATTTAACCAGTTTAAGCACCTGGTAGGGCAAAATTCCCATCTCTTGTACCCTTTTTTCCCATCTGAATAAAGGGAAAAAAATCCCTTTATTTCTCTCTTTTCCTCTTAAGAACAAAGCTAAACACCATTAAATCACTTTTCTCAAAGTCCTTCTTAAAATGTTTCCCTGTCATGGTCTGGGAACATTCGGAGAGGATCCAAACCTGGATGTGGTGATGGAGATTTGGTCTGAGCTCAAATCCTGGAGCATTGTTATTGGAATCTGTGGAGATTTGGGCAACTTTTTCCAGGATGAGGAGTTTATTTGCGGAGAAATGCAATTTTGGGGTTGACTGCAGCTCTTTACTGAGTTGGCAGTTGAGCTCATCTGTCTGTAAAAGGGCAGCTCTGTTTTGTTCTTACATTTTCAGAGTTCAATATTGCCATTCTTCCCTTTCCCGGTAATATTTTATTTCACAGCCTCCAAACCTTTCTGCAAAAGGGGAAAAAGCTATCAGGAGCACCAAAGCAAAGCGAAGGGGATTGGTCATGCTTTTGGGTTGACCTGAACTTAAAGCATTATTTGGGGTTTTTCTTTTGCCGAGCGGAAAAATAAATCCGGAGCTTTTCATTCTGAGTGCAAACATAACCTTCCCTCACCCCTGGAATGAGCCAGGGAATCTCACTGTGGGATTGGCCTCATTGGGAGGGCAGAGCCAATCTCCACATCCCGGGTGCTTTCTCAGCTTTCTCGTCAGGAGGGTGAATTAGGATTTAATTAATGCTTTGATCTTGGGAAGTGGCAATTCCCGGATCCTCATTCCCTGTGCCTGTTCCCAACAAGCCCCTGTCCTTGTCCGTGGTCACTTTGGCCTTGGGTGGACATGGGTTAAATGCTTGTGGATGCAAGAAGGGCAGGTTCAGGCCTCAATTAACTGGGTAATTAATCAATTAACACACAGAGTTAAAGGTCAGGATGTGATTTTAGGAATCCGTTGCACTTCAGGGCAGCACTTTGAGCTCTTGGAATGCATCCATAAAATTGACCTCTTTTCCTGCAAGGTGTTCCTTAGGGCTGAAGAGGATCCCTGGTGGGGTTTGGATGTTCCTGCTCTGATATTGATCCTGCCTGGGCTGGTCAGGAAGTGGAAGAGTTATGGAACAGAACCATGGATGGGTTGGACTGGGAGGGATCTCAACCCTCATCCCATGGGCAGGGACAGCTTCCATAGACCAGGCTGCTCCAAGAGAGCATTCCATGGGATGGTTTGGTCTGTAGCAGTGATGCAGTGCTGGCTTTACCCCAACCCTGCCAAAGCCTGGAATGTGCAGTGTGGGATGCAGTGGGACAGTGGGACACACAGCTCTGCCATTCCTGCTCATCCGGGAGCAATCCCGGGAGATTGTCCGGGAACCATCCTGTGAGTTTGTCCGGGAACAATCCCGGGAACTTGTCCGGGAGCAATCCCAGGAGCTTGTCCAGGAACCATCCTGTGAGTTTGTTTGGGAGCAATCCTGTGAGTTTGTCTGGGAGTAATCCTCAGGGACTTGTCCAGGAGCAATCCCAGGGATTTGTCCGGGAGCAATCCCACAGCTGATGTCACTCGAGAAGCCACCGAGGGTCCCTCCAAGTGCTGCCACCCAAGCACTGGGTGTTCCTGGGTGGATCAGTGCTCTGACAAGGAGGAGGAATGACGGATTGCTTCATCCTGTCAGCACCTCCCGATCCAGGCAGCACCGCCTTGGGAAGGCAGGAATGCTGATCTGTGGCCAGGAGCTGAGCTGGGGTGTCCCAGGCTGGAGCCCCAGCAGGGCTGTGCTGACGAGTGATGGCTCTGCTGGAGCTGCTGACAGGTTCCCGGGGAGCTCCTGGGGCCAGGTTCTGTTCCTGGATGGACGGAAAACCAGGGCACTCCCATCTCCTCCATCCTCCGGCTCTTTCCCGGCTGCTTTGCATTTGATCACCCATTTCTCTTCATTCAGACTCCCTTTGGGGTGATGTCTCTCCTCCGTCTTCCTCCTGCTCATCCCTCTTGTCTCCTCCTCGCTTCTCCAGCCTTTGCAGTCGGGAGCAGTTTGTCCATGGTTTTCCATGTTTATTAAGGACACATTCCTGATTCCTGCCGTGGATCTCCCAAACTCCTGCTGCAGTGCCATCTCCCAGCTCTGCCTGTTGGTTATGGAGCTGGGGAGCTGAGGGAAGCTGGGAAATGTGGCACAGGGGTGTTTCTCTGTGACAAACTCAGAGCTTCCCAGCCTCCTGCCTCCTCTCAAATCCATGCAAAGTAGGATAAATATTCCCTGTCCTGCTGTGAGATGGATTGGAAACGTGCAAACCTCGCTTAAACTGGAAGACAAAACCACTCCTGGCCTTGCTCAAGTCACCCCCACATGCAGAAAATAAATTTTAAAATTATTCCAGAGGGCAACTTCCTCATGTGATGAAACCAGCAAGGAGTTTTAGGTGGTTTAACAGCAAGAAGCTGCATCAGGGGAGGGTTAGGCTGGATATCAGGAAAAGGTTTTCATCCAGAGGGTGGAACAGACTCCCCAGGGAATGGCCAGAGCTCCAGGAGTGTTTGCACGACATTCTCAGGGATGCACAGGGTGGGATTCTGGGAGTGTCTGTGCAGGGCCAGGAGCTGGAGTTGGATGTTCCCTGTGGATCCAACTTAATTGCATTTATTTCTGCATTTTTGCAAAAATGCTCCTAAAAGCACCTGCGGGTGATCTGCCTGTTCCTGCCGAGCTCGAGATCCCAGTGGGAATTGGGGACACCCACACTGCAGCCCTGCAGTGGGGAATGTGCCTTTGGAGATGCTCCTTTTCCCTCCCAGGCCCCAAAATCCGGATGTCTGTGGCAGGGAGGCTCTGCAGACATCAAACCCTTTTCCATGTTCCCCTTTCAGGTCAGCTCTGCCTTTCCTTGGATGGAGTGAAAACAAACAGATGTTCCCAGAGAGCTGGGCTGACCTGGAAACCATCAATTAGGGAGTGAGGGAAAGAGGAGAGTGCAGGGTTTGGATTTCCTTGAAGGAGAACTATTTTTAGGCTCAGGACAAGTTAACAGCAACCTGCTGCTGGGCCAGTGGGGAAAATGAGAAATAATGGCTTCCTTTCCGGGAGGGATGGCTGCTGGAATGCTGTGATTCCTGGGATTGGTGTAAGTAAAGGTTAGATATATTAATTTTGAAAAAAAGTGGGTATGTGTGTCCCTAGCCTTGCTCTGGAAGAATTGTAGGATCGGGGAATGGTTTGGGTTGGAAGAAGACTCAAAGCTCATCCCATTCACCCATGCCATGGCAGGGACACCTCCCACTATCCCAGGCTGCTCCAAGCCCTGTCCAGCCTGGAACACTTCCAGGGATCCAGGGGCAGCCACAGCTCCCCTGTGCCTCACCACCCTCCTTGCAAACCTTCAGATCCCAATCCAGCCAAGCCTTTATTTTTGCAGGATTGTATTTTCCCCCCAGCTGAACCAAACTTCATTTGGCCTCTGGGTTGGTTACATTTCTCAGTGACACCCTGGCAGATTCCCAGAGCCGTGACACCCCTGTGCTCCCCTTCCAAGCAGAGCAGGGGCGTTAATCCCGCAGTTTCTTCCCCACAGCTGCATTCCCAAAGCTCCTGGGTTGTGTGGAGTGACCACAGCTTGGATCATCCTGTCCTGCTCAGCCCTCGCAGGCCAAAGGCCACACGAGCTGCTGAGCTGCATCCTGAGCTCCCAAGCACCTGGGCAGAGTTCCTAGAAACCTTAGAGCCGTGGAAGCAGCGAGGGATGGAAGGGCTGGAGCAGCCCTGGGGAAGGCGTGGGAGTCCTGGTGTCGTGTTTAGCCGTGGAATTTGCCCAGCTCCATCCTCGGGGAGGGATCTGTGACCTGGAGACCTGGCCAAGGAGGGGAGCGGTGAGATAAGAGCAGCACAGGGCCAGGAATGCAGAGCAGGCTGTGGGTTTGGCACTGGGAATAGCCAAACGGTGACCCCATGGCTTGGCAATGCCCTGGTGATGTAATCTGTGCTGCCAGGGAGCTTTTCCAGCCCGAGGATCCAGGGAATTGTGTGGCAGCACTCAGGACATGCAGGCAGGTGTTCAAGTGTGTGCAAAACACAGATGTTTTCTGCACGAGCACAGAGCCAGGCCTGGGGTAGCTTCCCATCCTTCGTGCTGTGCTGCTGTGGGGTTTTCCCCTCTCTGCTTTTTTGGGAATGTACATTTGCCAGGGCTCAGCTGGCACGTTGTGCTGGGAGCAGTGCAGGGCAGGATTTACTCTCACCTTGCCCCTGAGTAGCCCTTTAGTAACTCCACTTGAGGCAGAGTTGCATTTCCCTGCAGAGTAGAAAATTTCAATAAATGTGACTTCTCTTCAGCATCACATTCCTGCCTCCTGTGGAAATCAATCATCCCTCTGTCAGGAGCTCCCCCAGCCCAGGCCTGCACGGAGAGTTCCACGGAATTCAGTGACATTTCTGGTGCTCCCAGCTGGTTTATGGGAGCAAGATGTGACTTGCTGCTCTGGGGAGGTGATGATGGACGGGGCTGGTTTTGGAGCTGTCGTGGAAGGGCTGTGGGTTCACCCAGATTTAATCACTGCAGGGACAAAGAATTCCCTTCCATAGCTTAATCCGTGTCAGGCTTGGCAGGAGGAGAGGGAATCTCCCCTCTGGTGTAGGTGAGGAGCTGGGAGATGTTTTCCTTTGGAAAGGCTCCTGCTCATGTGTGTGTGTGTTGTATTAAAAGGTGTTTAATCCTATAAACTTCCCAAAAATCCTGTCCCTGGATTGCCATAAGCCCTGGATCAGCATCCCTGGTGGGCTGGTGAGAGCCTGTGGGACCAGGTGCTCTCAGGTGCTTCTTGTGCAGCCAAGAAAAACAGCAGGGAGGGTGAGACTGCAGAGCCTGGGGGAAAGGGAGCTTCCAGCACATCCTTGGAATTGTAGGATCACAGAATGGTTTGGGTTGGAAGGAACCTCAAAGATCATCTCATTCCTGCCCTGCCAGGAGGACCTTCCACTGTCCAGGCTGCTCCTGGCTTTGGACACTTCCAGGGATGGAAGCTGTGCCAGTGTTCTGCCACCCTCATAACAAACCTTCAGCTGTTTCAGATCCCAATCCAATTGAGGAATTGTTTTTGTAGGATTGGATTTTCTCCTAGCTAAGATAAACTTTTTAGGCACTCGGAGTTGTTTCTATTTCTTGGGAACAAGCTGGCAGATATCCAGGCACCCTCTCCAGGTGAAATACCTGCAGCAGAGCTCAGATCTTGTGTCCAAATAATTTCTATTTCTGCAGCATGGGTTTGTTGGGAGAGGCGTGGAATTTTTTGTGTCATCTCTCGTGAGTGAGGAAAACTCATGGCACAGTCCCAGCTTCTGAGCATGAATTGTGTTATTCTGCAAATTCTCTCTTTTTTAGTAAGAAATGGGTTGGCTGAATAATGGGAACAGTCTGAACATTTTTCTATAGGACTAAATCACAGGGATGTTTGTTTAACCTGCAGCAAGAGACCCCAAATCTGTGGGGTTTAATTTGAATGCATATTTTACATAGGTGAGATGACAAGGTTATTGAAAACGAAGCCATTGTTGATGTAAAGCACAAACAGCAGCAGTGAAGCCTCTGAAGAGGTTTTTCCTTCCCCTCTGCCCCTGGAGCCAAAAGCTGAGTGTGACATCACAGAACCATGGAATGGTTTGGGTGGGAAGGGATCTTCCAGGTCATCCAGGACCCTTCCACCATCCCAGGCTGCTCCAAGCCCTGTCCAGCCTGGCCTTGGACACTTGCAGGGATCCAGGGGCAGCACAGCTTCTCTGGGAATCTGTGCCACCTTTATCCTTAGGGAAATAAATTAGGACCCAATGTATCAGAGACTGTTTTCCTTGGTTGCTCTGGGGGATGAGTCAGGCTGAATGTCCTCCATCAGGCTGTGCAGACCTGGGATTGCCCATGGAATGCCCCATGGAGGCAGGGCTGAGCCCAGCAGCAGCAGCTTGTAAAGTGGGACAAGCCCAGCTCCTGAGGGATTTGGGACAAAGGACAGGCTGAGGTGACTTGCAGGGACAGAGGGAGGTGGTGTGGGTTGATTTACGTTCCCCTTGAAACAAACCCCTCAGAGCTGTGGATTTTTGAGGTGTGTCCATCAGCCCAGAAATCAATCAAATCCCTTCAGCTTTGCCTCAGAGCAACAGCAGCTGCAGCTGAGCAGCAACAGGAACCAGGCAGTGCTGCAGCTCCACATCTCCCTCCTGCTCTCCTCGGTGAGGAAAACAAGGAATCACTCAGCAAGGAGACCTGGGATGTGATTCCTGAGCCAGCAGCACTGAGGATGTGCTGGAGGATGCAGGAATGGCCCAGGCTGCACTAGGAACACATCCTGGTGCACATCCCAAAATTCAGCTGCTTCCAAAGTGGGAACAGCAGGACCTGCCCTTTCCTAGGTGGGTTATTTGTGCTTCCAAAGAATAGAGGAAAAGTGGAGTAAATCAATTGCCTGGATTTCAGTTTTACTGGAATAAAAAGTGCCACAGAATGAGGCATCTTCCTGTTAATTAATAATTAATACTGTACTTTGATTAATAATTAATATTGTCCTTTAAATAATAATTATTTTCCTCCTTCCTGCCTTCTTTGGAGGTAAATGTTTGGCTGCTTTGGGTGTGTGAGGTACATCTTAGGAGCACTCTGAGCATTCCTGCATATCTTAGGGGATTCCTGATTGCTTCCCATCCCAGCAGCAGAACCACTTGGAAAGATGCCCTGTGGCCTCTGCCCTCTCCAAAGGGCTGTGGGATGATGTAGCTCTGAGTCTCATCCCAAAATCCCAAATAATCCTGCTGTATGTCAATGGGAAGCCAATCCCCCTTGTCTGGCACTACCTGCTTGTGCAAAAAGTCACTTTCTCCCTATTTTCCAGTTCCTCTTTAAGCACTGGAAAGAGCTCTGAGGTCTCCCTGGAGCTTTCCCTTCTCCAGGCTGAGCACCTTTGTGCTCTGCTCTGGATTTGCTCCAGCAGGTCCACATCCTCCTCGTGCTCAGGACTCCAAACCTGGGCTCAATGCTAATTTTTGAGCTCATTTTTCCAACAAGATGACATTTCCATGGCGCAAATCCAAACGCTGTCCCGACTGGAAAAAAACCTATGGAAAATGGAAGGCACCTCCTGCTGGAATTGCCACTGAGCTTGTGTCACCAAGCTGGGGTGGCATCAGGGTGTCACAGCTGGTGGGGACAGCTCTGCCCCAGGGCTCCTCAGGTGCCGTGGCACTCATCCCAAAGCATCCTTGGAGCAGGAGGATCAGCAGATCCTCCTTCCATTCCTGGAGGAAAACCCGGGAGATGGGAAACCAGCAGCTCCCCTGCTGCTCCCCCTGATTGTCCCTTTTGGGATTTTTTTGTCCATAATTTTTTTGTCCATAATTTTTTTGTCCACAATTTTTTTGTCCATAATTCAGGAACTCTTTCGCACTCCTGGAATATCCACAAGCTCACGGAGCGCCCGGATTCCTGGGTGTTACCAGTTGGCCGCTCGGTCTGATTTCTCCCGGGATTTCCCCTAAATCACGAGGAGGGGAATCCTGCTGACAGGCAGCCGGGCTGTCCCGGCAGCGTTGCGTGCGGAGCAGCTTGTCCAGAGCCCTCGGCTGCTGCCAGGGAATCCAGAGGCTTCCCTGGGGCCGCGGGATTTGCGCAGCTCCATCCTCCCCCGCCACGGCTGGCTTGGGGAGAGGAGGAGGAGGAGGAGGAATCCGTGAGGAGAAGGGGTTGTCCCACCCTGTGTCCCTAATCCTGGGTGGTGTTGGGGGCAGGATGTGCCGGATTGCTGCAGCCCAGCCAGCCCACGTAGCTCCTCCAGACATCCCTGGAATGCTCATCCCTGGAAACAGCTGGACGAGGCGCTCAGCGAGCTGATCTTGATGATGTCCCTGCATATTTCGGGGCCTGGAGGTTTCCTTTCCAGCCCGGATTATTCCCTGATCCACACCTGATGTGGATGGCCGGGTTTGTGTCCGAGGTGCTGCTGGGAGGGAAGCTCAGAGCTCCATATCCTCATGGATTTGGGAGCACAGCTGGGCTGAGCGATGCTGGGGGAGCTGCAGGACACTGATCCCAAAATCCAGCTGTGCTGGGCTCTGCCAGGGCTGGGCTCACATCTGGACACCTGAGCCAGGCTTTTCCCCCCATCCCATCATCCAGCTGAGGGTGTTTCCGTGGGAGGGATGCGAATTTCTCCCAGGGAACTCAGGCAACACGAGCTTTGCTCTGGAGGTAACACTTTGTCCCGAGGTTAATGGGAAACATTTGTGGGAATGCTCAGGGAAAAGAGGTGATGTGAACAGAATTCCAGCTTTGTGCTGCTGCTCCTGTCAGGTTTGTCAGGATCACTTTAGTTCCTGGAGCAGTTTGGTGATGGCACGTGCAGGTAGCTGGAGCTAAAAAATAAAAAGGGTTTGCCCAAGGGAAAACTTGGATTTTTCTCCTGGAGAGAACAAAACGCAACAGAGAAATTTGTTCCCAAATCGCTGCTATCTTCTGGGGAAAGGGATCATTTAAAAGAATTAATTAAATCTCAGTTTATCATCCCAGCACAGCTGTGCCATTTGTCAGGGCTTTGATCAGCTCCCACACCTGACTGGCGTGCAGCAGCTCCATTCCCAAACAGCCACAGCTGCTCGCTGGAGCTCGGAAACAGTGCCAAGAGATTGGAAGGTGCTGCCAGGAAAAACTCAACTTGACGAATGGGAATTACCCTTCCTGGGATGGCTGGGAGTGTTTTTAGGAAATCCAAATCTCTTGCTGCTCTCTGGCAAGTCGTTTGTATTGCAGGCAGGATCGGGCGGTCACCTCCCATTTGAGTTTACTTTGGTGGAGCAGCTCTCTGTTTTCAAAGCAGCTCCATGTTTTCCTGGAGCAGGTGAGTGGGAATTGTGTCCATGTGCTGGAGCTGGAGCTGGAGTGAGGGGAGGTGGCAAGGAGGAAATTGCTGCTCTCCCTCACGTGTGTGGCAACACTTAATTCCCATTCCTTCCCTTATCCTGCCCTCCCAGGCTGGAATTCCTCCCTGGAAGCTTGGCAGTTCCTTGGAAGTGCTCCGAGGTTTTGTTGGGAATGTCACCTCTCAGTGTCACCTCTGTGGCTCCCCGTGGACAGCAAAGCCCCTCGTGGTTTTTGTGCTTGGCCCAGGGAACGTGGAGAGGTGAGGAGATGGATTTTCCATCCCCATCCTCAGATCAATCCCTGCTGCTGTCACTTCTCCCCTCTGTCCCTTTCCATCCCCATTCCCTTGGGATGAGCTGCCTGGCACTGACTCCCCACACCTGCTGCTGCCAAGAAGAAGTGCTGGAAGTTTATTCCTCCCAGGATATTTTGGGACATGAAGGAAGGAGGGATGAGGTTTCCCACAAAGCTCAGCTCCAGTCAGCATGGAGCAGGAATTTGGGATGTGGCTCCATGTGGAATGGGTGGCACTGCTGCTCACTTGGCTCCTGACAGAATTCCAGCCTTCCTGACACTTCTCCCACCTTTTGGTTTTCCCAAGCCAGGCTCTGATCAACCAGATCCCACTGCCTCTGCTGATCTCAGGCTGTGGGCTTGGGAAACATCTGCAATATCCTAATCCTTTCCTGGGCTGGGGGGAGATGAAGTGGAGCTTCCCCAGAAATTCCTGGAATGGGATTTTCTTGGATGTTTGGCAGCAGCTGGGAGCAGATGCACTGAGCAGGATGGAAATTCTGTACCTGATGGTGATGATGATGATGATGATGGGGGGGGGGGATGATGAGCTCCCAGAAACGCTGCAGCTCCTCCCTGGCTGTCCTGGATGGCAATTCCCTCTCCCTCTCCCTATCCCAGCTGCAGACCTCCAGTTGGAGATGGAGCCTGTGCTTGCCAGAACCCAAACAGCATTTGGAAGTTGCTGCTTTAAAGCTCAGTTCCATTGATTTTTTTTTTAATTATTATTTTTTTCCCTTGGACTCAGAATCATCCTCCCAGCCCAACAGCAACAGGGGATGTTTGGGATGGAAGCTCACCATGGCCAAGTTCTCAGTGCAGCTTCTCCAGGAATGGATTTATCCTCATATCTGTGCTTTGCACAGTTTGCTCACAGAGGGAACACTCACCTGGATGTTTTTCTGCTTGGCTCTCTCGTTTCCCTTTTCTTTGCCTTTTCTTTCCTTTTTCCACCCCTTTCTTTCTCACCCCATATCCCTTCTGGAATGACCCAGATCCCTGGAGCTGCATCTGAAATGTTGATGTGCTCTTCCTGCTACTGCAAGACCCTGATTTTTGATATCTTTTTGTGCACATCCATTAAAAAATCCTCTTTTTTCACTCCATTGAGCACAAGAGCCAAGGAAAGGAAAAGTACAGGGGAAAGAGCCCTGAGCAGCATGGGCTGGAGTTGTCAGCCCTGTCTTCCCTTCCCTTCCTCCTCCCTGCCAGAAAGATCTGGAGATCTCTGCAGAAGAAAATGGGTTTTTAATTCACAATCAATATCTTGCAGTGCTCAGGACGTGGAATTCTGATTCCAGGTCGGGATGGCATTACTAAAATAACAGAAATGTGGGAAGAAAGCTCCTAAACTTCCCCCAGAGCCTGGTGAGGGCTGGATTTGCCTATCAGCAGAGCAGCAGTAGCTGCAAGGAGGATGGAATTTGTCTCTGTGGCATTCTTTGCTCCTGGAGCTGGGAATGGATAGCCAAGGACGAGTTTGCTCCTCTCGGGTGAATTTTAAAGGATATGCTACTGGAAGTGTGGAAAACGGCTTTGAGTGGAGCTGGAGTTCCTCACAGAGCTGCTCAGGGCCCTGTCTGGAATTAGGGAAGTTGTCGGTTTTTTCTTTTGTTGAAGAATTAACTCAAAGTCTGAGGGTTTTTCCTCTTCCCTCAGCCCTGGTGTGGCTGGAGCCTCCAGTGCTTTCCCTTGTAATATTCCCTGACTTCTCCTGCCTGATTCCTGGTGCTCCACCCCGGTTCTGTGCCTGGTTCAGAACCCTGAACGTGATGGATCCCGTTTTTTAGGAAGCTGTTGAATTATTTATGGATCTGCTGGGATGAGGGAGCTGCCAGCTACAGGCATGGAGCCAGCAGGGAGCAGAGCCAAGCTGGGAAAGGGAAAATCCTTCCTCACTCCGAGCTGAACTCGGGGAATGTCAGAGCTGTGAAGATCCTGCAGAAGGTCTGGAGCATCCCTCAGGAGCAGAATCCTGCTCTGAAACCATGGAAATGCCAGCGGTGGGAAGGGCTGGCTGAGCAGAGCAGAGAAATTCCACGCGCCGTGCAGGAAGATGGATTTAGTTCCTGACCTTTTAAAATCCTGGGAAAAGGCTCCTTGTCTGGGCTGAAGCGTTTTCCAGCTGTTCCCTGTCTGAGGGGTGCCACAAGCCAAGGCTGAGGTTTGCAAGGAGGAGCCAAGATTTCCAATGTCAGGGTGACACGCAGGGAGCTCGCCTGGGGCTCTGGGGCAGCTGGGATTTGGGGATTTGGGGTTGGGAGAGGAGTGGGAAGGCATGTGGGGATGTGGGAGGTCTGTGCCGAGGAGTGGGCAGTGGGGATGGATCCAGGCTGGAGGAGCTGGAGGGATATGGAGCAGCTGCTGCTCCTCATCCTCCCTCTCCCCACTGGATCAGCCCTTTGGGATCACTGCCCCCACTGGATCAGCCCTTTGGGATCAGCCCTTTGGGATCACTGCCCCCACAGGATCAGCCCCTTGGGATCAGCTCTTTGGGATCACTGTTCCCTCAGGATCAGCCCTTTGGGTTCATTTCTTGGGGGTCACTCTCCCCACAGGATCACAGGATCATCTCTTTGGGATCATCTCTTTGGGATCACTATCCCCACAGGCTCAGTTTTTTGGGATCACTGTCCCCACAGGCTCAGCCCTTTGGGATCATCTCTTTGGGATCACTGTCCCCACAGGATCAGCCCTTTGGGATCGGCTCTTTGGGATCACTGTCCCCACAGGCTCAGTTTTTTGGGATCAGCCCTTTGGGATCAGTGTCCTTACAGGATCACAGGCTCAGCTCTTTGGGATCACTGTCCCCACAGGATCAGCTCTTTGGGATCACTCACAGCAGGAATACCACTCACTCTGGGTTGGTCTTGTTGGAGATATCCTTGCAAACCTTTGGTGAGAGCAGCTTTGTCCATCTCTCAGGTGGAGCTGGGAAGATATTCTGGAATGTCTCCCAGATCCCTTCCAAGGAATGGTGTCCAAGGGGGTTGAGAGGGTTGGAAACTCCTGCCTGCTCCAAGCTTTGCAGTGAATCCACAACAATCTACAGATTTTGGGGTTGGAACAACGTGGGGGAAAATGAGAATAGGCAGAGACAAAGCTAGGGTGGAATCCACCTCAGAGACAGGAGGGTGGGCAGGGGTGGAGTTTGCAAAGGTGATTTGCCAGGAGAACTCGGAGCCAGGAGCCGGTGGATGCAGGGAAAAGCCTCAGCAAGGAGTCTGGGAATGGGAGCTGTAGGTAGGGCTGCATTCCGGATGCATTCCAGGGATAAAAGTGCATTTCTGAGCTGAGCTCAGCCCCTGCCAAGGGACACAGGGCCAACTCCAGCTCCCTGCCCTGAACCTCCAACAATCCCACATTGTTGGGCCCGTGAGTCACCCTTGTGTCAACACCACGACAAGCCAAGCATATTATTCCTTCGGAGGGAAACGGCTGGAAAAGACAATTCCTGCTTTTTTTGAAATTCCCATTTCACCTCCAGGTTTGGCATCCAGGAGGTGGATCTGTGACACAACCCCAGCGCTGTGGGGTTGTGTGAGGGAAAAGGAACCACCCCAGACCTGGGCTGGGGACAGAGCTGCCTTCCCAAAATATCCTCTGATGTCACAGCTCCTGGGTGTGGGTTTTTGGAAGAGGGAGAAGACAGACTGGGACTTCTGCTGGGAAGAAAATAAACAGAGAGGAGAAGTCTCCCATTCATTGGGTCTCCCGAGGAATTAGGCAGGAATTCACATCCCTGCATATTTTTCTCCTTACCTCTGCTGAGGTTGAGGGAGGAATTTTAAACCTCCCAAAAACTCAGCCCTATTTTTGTGAGGAGCACAAGGAATAACCAGACTGAGGGTGGGAATCCCAGTGGGCAGAGGTTTACTGGAAACCCTGGGCAGCTTTAAAAGCTGAGGTGAGGTTTGAAAACTGAAATAAATAAACCCCAATGCTGGTTGGGGGTGGCAGGGCAGGAAAACATTGGACATAATCCACCTGGAAAACATGGCTTGATCCACCTCTGCAGCAGGACTGAGGGCAATAATCACGGAATGGTTTGGGTTGGAAGGGATCTTAAAGATCATCCAGTTCCATCCATGGGCAGAAACACTTCCCACTATCCCAGGTTGCTCCAACCTGGCCTTGGACACTCCCAGGGATGGGGCAGCCACAGCTCCTTGGGCACCAACCCATGTGAGCTCCAACACAAGCCTCCTGTCCGGGAAAGAAAACAGGGAGAGTGTTTCAGGGAAGCTGGAATGGCTCTGGGATTCAGGCTGGTGGCGTCTGGCTGGGAGGGAAACCATGCCAAGGGAGGGCGGGGAGGGTGAAGCCTTGGTGGCATTAGGAAATTCTATAAAAAATTCATATTTTTCTCCTGACCTTTCAGTTGCTGGAAATGCAGACACAATAAACAAACGTGGAAGGGAGGAGTTGATGCTGGAATAGGAGGGTAGAGCAGAGTGGAAAGTGGAAAGCAAACAAGGAAGCAATTAAGGGCACAATGAAGGGAATTAAGCACCGTGCACTTCATTCCGGAGTTATTTATACTCCGACGCAGAACTAATAATAAACATAGGATTTCCACAAGGAAAACTATTTCAGTTCTCTCCTTTAAACAACTTTATGGAACTGTGATGGTTATAGATGGAGAAATTCCTTGGATCTCCTTCCCCATATCCCAGTCCTTGCCTGCAGCAAGGGTTTTATAGCTGGAGTCTGGGATTGCAGAGCTCTGGGGATTGAGGCTCCCGTGGCATTCCAGAGCAGGGGCAGGCACTGCTTGCCAAGTGGAAGCTCCACACTGGAGCTTCTGGATGCCAGCAGGCTGTGAAGATGGAATAATCACCCTTGTGATCCTTGGCTTGGAGTCAGGACAGCGCGGGATCGACACAAACCTCAGGGATGAGGTTGGGGTTTGGTGGAGAAAATCTGGGAAGAGCAGAGTTTTCTCTGGGATACCTGCAGGTGGGGAGGCTGAGCCACCTCAGGGATCTCCTCCAGTGCTTTCATGCTCGTCAGGGGTTTGCTGAATTGGGATTTTGGGGGGAAATTGGGATTTGGAGGTGGTGAATACCTGCAATGACTTTACCAAATATTTGAGCTTTTGAAGTGCCTGGAATTGTGTGAGAAGATCCATGTGGATTTATCACCTTGAGAAAGTGATCCTGGATGGGATAACATTGGTTCTTGTGCTGTGTGAGGCTTCTCATGGGCATGAGCCAGAATCCCAAGCCAGAATTCCAAGCCAGGAATCCTGGAATGCTCTGGGTTGGAAGGGACCTTCAAAGGTCACCTCATCCAACCCTCTTTGGATGAGCAGGGACACCTTCCAGAGGATCCAGCAGCATTCCCATCTCCCTGTGAACCCTGGGCTGTGTTCCTGTTGGAAACCTTTCCAAATCCTGGTTTTCCAGCCTCTGGGGTCACATGAAGGTGGCTCAGGGTGCTTTTCCCATTCCTTGCTCCCACTTTGGCTGCTGTAGGGCTGTCTGTGCTGGGATGGGCACTGTCACCACCATCCCACATTATTTATGGATCCAAACTCTGTTGTCAAACCCCTCTTTTGGAAGTGGTAAAATTCCCTTCTTTCACGAAGGGTTGGCACTGCTCTCCTTGGATAATTCCCTTGATGTCCACAACCTTGGAGAGCTTGGAATCTCCTCCCTGCTGAGCTGCCACATTCTCCAGGGAAAAGCGGGGTGGCAAAGTTTCTCCTTCTGCTCCAGGATTGCCCAGGAACCTTTCGGATCATCCGAAATTCGCATCACTTATGGGAATAGTTAATTTGCATAAAGCTTGGGAGATGTTATGGAAGGGCTCATTAGTGCTAGACGTTGTTATTAATTCTCCAAAATTGAAATTGTTGTTGTTTTGTCTGGGGCAGGACTGTGATTCCCAGTGATCCCAGGAGGAGCACAGTTAGTGGGGTTGTGGTTGGAGCCATAAACCCTGGATGTACTCAGAACATATGGGGAAGGAGCAGGGGAGGGGGATTTGCCTCATTTGCCAATTAGCAAAACGTCTCCGTGGATATTTCTGGAATGTTTATGCTTTTCCTCCTCCGAGTTTAGACAGAGGATGGGAAACATCCCGAGCCAGTTGCTTTGGAGCCACTAGAAGGGAATGGGAAAGAGGGGGATAAAAAGATCAAGTGTGTCAAGTGCTACTTGTTGGAAATCCTTCACTCTTCCAGTGTGTGCAGGCCCTGGATGCTTGATCCAGGCGCTTCAGTCTCTTACTAATTAATTTAATTATTTATTCATTTATTATCTTCCTGCTGCTCCTCTCAGGCTGCAACTTTACCAACAGAGATGTGCCAAAGAAGGAAAAAAATATTTCTTGTTTAGCAGGTGAAGGGAGGTGGAATCCCAAAGGCCTCTGCACTAAATCAGCTCCTGGTGAGCTCCTCCTGAGGTTCCCCTGGTTTGGGGATTTCCAAAATATGCCTCAGGCCCTTCTCCTGCTCAGAGATCTTGGTGTGAGGTTCATTGATCTCGAGGTTCCCTGCCTGCTCCAGGAAGGTGGGATCCTTCCTAGAGATGGAGGCTGTGGATTTCCCTTGTCATTGTCCCAAAAGTGCCTTTCCTGAGATTTTCAGGAATGTGACATTGCCTCCGGAGCTGATTCCTTGTTTAGCCTCTGGTGGGGAATATTTCAATGCTTTGTCTCACACACAGGGGATGCAGAACAGATTTCGTTCCTTTCCTCTCCAGTTTGCTGTTGCATCTTTCCTCAGCTGTGATCTTTCCTTCAGTCCTTCCGTGGCCTCTGCTCCACATACTTGAAGGCTGGAAAAGCCCAGAGAGGTGATTTATTGTCCCGTACAGACAGGGTTGCATCTCGTTACCTCCCACTTGGAAGGGATTTTTCCACTTGTTGTCCTTGAGCTGTTGCACAACGCCCTGGCAAAGCCCAGCATGGGGCAGGGATGAGGGATGTGCTGGGAATTCCTGCTGGGAGCAGCCTTTGGAGCCTCCTGAGGACCAGAATGAGTATTGTGGAAAATAACGGGAAAGGGGGCTGAGTTAGGGTCGATCATTTCCGTACCATGAGGATTTTGGGGTTGCTGACAAATGTAAACCTTGTAGAATGTCCTTTGGGGACAGAGGGTGGAAAACCCATAGGGAATGAGGCGCCATTTGTGGGGCAATGCCATCCCAACCAAGCTAATCCTGAGACCATTTTCCACAATCTGGCACAGCCACCGACCAGGCCTGTCAGCAATGATTTACAAACCCAACCCAAACACCGTCAGCATCCAAAACTGCGACGGGAACGGCGGGAGGAGGCAGGAAGGGGATGCTCTGCCTCTGCTCCTGCTTTGCATTAAGCTGGGACTTCCAAAACCAAACAAACAACTCTCCCTGCTGAGGGGAGCGGAGGGGAGGGAGTTTGGAGCAGGGATGTGTCTCAGAGCCGAGGTTTTCAGGGATCACAGTCCGTGGCAGAGCTGAGCTGCTCCAACGTGGTTTGTGTTAAATGTTCCTTTCATCCCGCGATGGTGTGCAGGGAGCTCATTGCTGAGCTTGTGCCTCTTTTTTATTTGTATCACATTTTTTAGAGGTTAAGGCTTTTGGGGGGTTTGAAGGGAGGAATTCTTATGGTGGCTGGAACCTCTTTTTCCTTGGAAATTCTCCTAAATCCCGCTCAGAAATGGATGGGGAAGAATCCAGTGGTTGAAAGCAAAGCAAACCATTTGCAGCAATGCGAGATGAATTTATAACGTTTTTTAACGAGCTGAAAATTGGGAGGGCAATGATTTCCAGTCACTCAACATTTCTGAGAGGACGATTTCAAGAGCTTGTCAACAAATAGTAACTCTTGTCTTGGTCCTGCATTCCCAGTGGGAATTTCCAGTCCCGAAGGTTTGAGATGTGATTCAGTCAAAGCTTTAATTTCCTGGTGCTTTTTGTGTTTAATACGAGGCATTTCTGAATTCCCACCACGATTGTTCTCCCATTAGCAGTGAAACCAAACTCCTTCTCTGAAACAGCCAGATGTGGGGATGTGGGATTGGGGATGGGATGTGGGATTGGGGATGGGATGTGGGATTGGGGATGGGATGTGGGATTGGGGATGGATGTGGGATTGGGGATGGATGTGGGATTGGGGATGGATGTGGGATTGGGGATGGATATGGGATTGGGGATGGATGTGGGATTGGGGATGGATGTGGGATGTGGGATGGCTGTGGGATTGGCGATTAAATTGCACAGCCAAGGTGTGGAGATGAATTTGCATTTGCCATGGAAATGAGGAATTTGGTGGGTTTGTGTGATGAGGAGTTTCTTTCCCTCTTTTACACCTGCCCTGCTGTGGTGTTAATTTAGTGCTGCTCTCCTTTTCCCAAAATTTCCTTCCCACCTCTCCTTTCGGATACACTCTCTTCCACATATTCTGTGTTGTCCCCAAGGGCCTCGGTGCTGCAGCCCTGGGTTTTAAAGGATTTGGGTGGAAATCAGTGTCAGCTCACATTTTTCATCCAAAAACGGGTTTTGTGCCCAGTGGTGTCATTGTGGGACCTGGAGGTGCCAGGCAGAAATTCCTGATTTGGGAATTAGGCTGAGGCAGGTCCTCTAGCCCAGCCTGCTGCCCAGGCTTGTCCTGCTGGATGCACTCAGGGTTTATCCAGCAGCATTCCTGGGATGCCATGCAGGGAGGGATGTGCAGAAGGGCAGAGCCTCTGTGTTTGCCCAGGTTGTGTCAATGGGAGCTACACAACAAACTCCTTTAAAAAGCAGGATGGTGGAGCAGTAAAACATCTGGAGCCCCTTCCAGATGTGTGAGGAGGAGAGGCCTGCAAGTGCCTTAAAATACAATTTAAATACCATTTAAACGCCATTTAAATTCCACTTAAATTCCATTTATTCGCCAGAGCTGGGATTCACCCCAAAAGACCCTTTAACACTTTCCCCCAGATGTGTTTGGGTGCTGATGGGTCTCCACTCATTTGCTTTAAAACCCAAACCTCACTCACAGCTGCTTGAAAAATCAAGAGGGACATTTTGTAGCAAGAATAACAATGTTGGATGAAGGAATCCCTGGTGGATTTTCCCAACTTTTGCTGCTTAATGAACCAACTCATTGAGCCTGTGGGGCTGAAATAATCCTTCCAAGGACCTTGGAGCTGTCCCATTAAGTCAGGGGAAAGGTTTTACAGCCCAGCTTTTGTTAATGAACCCAGACTTTGTTGTCAGAGGAAGAACTGGGGCTTTCTCTGACCCGACTGGAGGTGCAGGTGAAGAAATTTAATTTCTTGCCCTGCATTCACAGCTGACACCTCATCATCAGTAAAGGTTGTAATGTTTCTTTCTCTTCTTTCCTTATGAACTGAGGGACAATGGAGAGGTTTGTAGGAGGAAAATCCCCCGAGCCCCGTTTAATGCAAAGACAACTCCTCCTTCAGCTCAGGAAATCCCTCAGCTGCTGATTTTGTTAGGCTGGGGGGGGGGAAAAAATCACAGTGTGTTTATTGTATTCTTAAATCCTTCCTTAAAATCTGCCCGTGGCCATTTCCAGGGATGAAACACTGAGCTGGATAGACCTTGGAAAGTCATTATCACACTGGGTGTCATCAGGGTGTTGCTGTGTGTAATTAATGCTGTGGAGGTGTTGAGGGATGGCTGCACAGAGGGGCTTTTGTTGTCATCATCCTCACCCTGCTTTCCTCCCCACCTTTCCTCAGCTCTTCCTCGGCGTTTCCTCTGGCTGTGGTTCCACCAGCCTTTCTCAAGAGGTCAGTCTTGGCTGGTTTTTGTGGCTTTGATCTCCCACCCTCTGCTCCTGAGGGTGCTGCAGCCTCCAGGGTGGGATTTGTTTCCCCTGGGTCAGCTCTGTCGTGGAGCACAGAAAATCGTTCCCACATTTTCAGGGGAAGAGTTTGCTGTCTCTGTGCCCTTTCGTGTTGCTGATCCTCTCCCAAATCCAAGGAAAGGGAATTTGGTGAATAACTTCGTGTGAAGGAATGGGTTTGTATCAGGGATGAGATCCGAGTGGGAGCAAAGCACCGATGGGATTTGGGTTCCCTGCAAATCTAGAAGCCCTGGATCCCCTTAAACCCTTGGAATCCTTGCAGATTTACTTCACTCCTCACCAGGGCTCCCCTCTCCAAACACAAGTTGGGATCTGAGTTGAAAATTCTTCCCTTGCTGTGGAAGCCAAAGACAAAACTCCCTTTCCCTTAGGTAGGACCAGCATTCCCAGCCCTGCTAAAGCCCCGTTTGACCTCCTCCTGCCTTGGAGCAGCCAGGGAACGAGGAAAGCTGCTCCACAGCGACCCAGACAAGCTGAGGGTGAATCCTGGTGGGACAGAACCCCTCGGGAGGAGAGAACATCCTCCTCATTCCCATCAAAGCCATTTGGCTCCCAGTTGCCAAAGCCGCGCCAAGCCCCAGTGACCTTTCAGCCTCCTCGCTGTGCTCCGAGGATTTACAGTGGAAAAAAGCTCCTTCTTGGGAGGGAATCTTGCCCCTTCCTCCCCGGAGAGCCTCCAGCGGCCGTGACTCACCCCTCCAGCATTCCAGCTTCCCGGAACCATTCCGCAGTGGCTACAGGGCTGGGGAGAATCCGTGCGCTCGCCTCGGAGCTGGGCTGATGTCACCTCCTGCTCTGGCTTCCCTCAGCTTCCCAGGCTGCCCCGAGTTCAAAGCTTTGAGCTCAGCTCTCCGTCACCAGGCCTGGCTCGAGCCCCGACTGGCTTCTCCTGGAATGCTGACCTTTTCCAAAGGCTTCGGAATGACTGAGGTCCCAAACTCCCGGAGGAGATGGAGGTGAAGCTCGCTGGAAGTGATCCAGGAGATCCAAGTCACTGTCTGCTCCTCAGTAAAAGAGGAAAATGAGCTGGGAGATGTGTCCAAGCCCTGGAGTGGAATCTGGGACAGATTTCCAACACCTCCATCAGGTGCTGATTTTACTGGGATTGCCCGGTGGCTGCGGCAGGCTGGATGGATCCCATGGGGATCACTGCACTGGGAACCAGGGAGGTGTTGATCACCTCTGCCTGCTCCATCCCAGCAGGATTTTTGGAACCTTTGGGGTGGAAAGCTGTACCAGCAGAGCACGTGGGAGCAGAGCTGGGCTTTTCCTTCCCACCAAATCTCTCCCTGATTTCTGCTGTGCCTGCCCAGCCCTGAGGAAATCCATGGAGTTCTCTGGGCTGTGCTGTTAATGAGGCCACGGTGTTGATGAAACCTCAGCCTGGAACGTTATCCCAGACAAATCCCTTCTCCCTCTGCCCTGACTGAGTGGACAGGCCAGGGAAAGTCCTCCAGAGTCGATTTTTGGGATTAAAAAAGAGGTGGAGCAAGGCTGGCGCCAGATATTGCGCAACTCTCCCCAATTCAAACCAGCTCCAGGCAGCAGTGGATGCTTGATGAGGGTTCATTAGGGATAATGAGTAATTAGGTGTGAAATTTTCAGGAATGGTGACTCCAGGGATGCAGAGGCGTGTGGGAATGAATGGAGGAGTGGAGAGGAATCCCATTTAGCAGCAGTTCAGTCTGCAGGCTGGGCTTATGCAGCGCTGGCATAGGGAAAACAGGTGACTTGGGAAGTGGTTGGATTTCCTTCCCTTCCCCTCCAGCTTTTCCCTGGTGGTGCTGATCTGCCAGCTCAGCTCCAAGGAGAAGTGACACATCTGGCACTTCCAGCCAGGAACTCCAGCCCAGATCCCTGGGCTTTGCTAACAACTCAGTACTGTGTCACATTCTGGCCACCCGTGAACCTCGGAGAAACCCGAAATGCCAGGAAACCTCCCTGTCCAGCCATTCCAGAGGGATTGGGAAGCTGGACCTTGTGGTGGTCCCCAGCACTTCCAGCTGTCAGGCTGGTGGTGGAGTCTCCTGCCCTGGAGATATTCCAGAACTGGACACAACCCAGGGCTCTGGGATGAGCTGGATGGAGCAGGGAGGTTGGGCCAGATGACCCAGTGGGATCCTTTCCAAACTGACCCATCCTGGGGTTCTGGGACATGGGTTATGATGTTGAAGGTGTTTTTTGGGAAGGATGGAGGCAGGCTGGTCCAGGATCATTTTCCAGGGCTTTGGCTGCTCTCAGGGGTGTGAGGAGGGTGTGATCTGTGTTGGCATCTCTGCAGATGCCTGGGAATTATCCCAAGAATTCCCTCTGCTCCAGACATGATAAGAGATTTCGGACTGCTGCTTCCTAAATCAGCATCCAGGGAGGGATGCTGCTGCTCCATGAGGCTTCTTCCATGGCTTCTGTCAGCCACAAGTTGAAGGGAGAACCAAAATTTTCTCCTCATTGAAAACGTCCCCAGTCTCCAAACTATTTTTCCTGCCTGCACTCATCAGGCAACTGCAGGAATCCAAGAGGTTTTAGAGTTTGTTGTTGTTTTTCCATTTGGGGGCTTTTTTCCCTAAAACTGATGAAGTCCCTAAAGCTGGTGCATTAGGAATTGCTGAGCGAGGGAATTGCTCAGTGCAGCTCCTCAGAGGGACTCTTGTTGTACGTGGAAAATGTGTTGATTTGGGCAGATGCCAAACCAGGAAATTCCAAAAAGCTGGAGATGGCCCTGTTACAAAGAGTTTAACCAACCTCAGATGTCCCTCCGCTATCGAAAAAGGGAAAGGAACAGGGAGAACACGGGTCTTGGAAATAATGAGATAATTAACAAATATACAGAAATCAAACCATTTGGCTGCCTCTGGGAAACACTGAGTCCAATGGTTCCAGCTGAAGTCTCCCAGTTTCCCCCATTTGCCCTGGAATGGGAGCTTTTCCAGCAGCCTGTCAAGATCCAAGGTTGGATTTTGCATCTCGTGTGTGTCACGTGAGGATTGGGAAAAGTCTTTCACCACTTTCTGTGGTGGTGGGAAGGACTGGAGATGTCAGGGATGAGGGATGTCCCCTGTGCCATAGATTGGCACCAGGATCTTGGGATGGAATTATCTGGGGCCTGGAGGAGATTCCTACAGATTCCTACATCCTTCAGGGAGCTCCACCCTTGGAGCATCCATCAGTCTTGGAGCACGGATTGGGAGCACTGGGCTGTGCATTTGAAAATCTTCCACCCTTTCCTCGTGGAGCTGCAGCCTCCCTGTTGGACCTCAAGCATTTTGGGGAGTCTGAAGCCATTTTTAGCTGCCAAGGGGAAGAGAGGGAGGGAGAAATTCCGCGACGTTGGAGTCGCATCCCCGACACAATGGGAACTTTTCTTAGCAATTTTCCATTGTGCTGCAAATGGCAAAGGTCATGGCTATATTTGCACGTCTCAGACTGTCCTGGAGAGTTAACTTTCCCTGGGTTTGGGTAATAATTTTCCCATCACATTAATTTTGGCATTGGGAGGGAGATCTTTGTTCTCACTTGGTAGTTCAACCTCAAAAAAAAAAAAAAAAAATAAAACCAGGTTTGGGAAGCTTGATCTGTGTGGGACAAAGAGGAGATGGCAGGTGGGCAAGGATTTGCTCTGAGGTTGATTGCACTTCCCAGCCCAATGGAACCACATGAATTCCTGGCTGGAATGACAACAAGGACGTTTTTTGCTCTGGGATAAATCAGGATTGGACCTGATTAAGGCTTGGCTCTGCACAGGATGTGCAGCCTTGACAGCCTGAAAGCAATTAGCCCAAGAAAACAAAGCAGAACCAACTGGGAATCACTGCAGTTTCCAGGACATTGGATCAAGCTCTTCTTGACTGCAGGCCATGGCCCTGTTGGTTTTTTTCCCCACATTTGAGATTTTGCCCAATGCTTTCTGCAGGAGGAGTTGTGTGGTCTGGATGGAGCTGCCATGGGATCCCTGTGGGACATGAGCACCCCCCAAGCACTGAGGGCAGTGTCTCTGTCTCTCCTTGTCTTCACAGGAGGTGGGGTTGGTTCCCTTCTCCGAGGGAACAAGAGAATTTTGGGAAGCTGTTCAGGCTCTAGGATGATCTTCCTTGGGCTTGTAAACCTAACAAGAGGAGTTTTAGATGGGATTTTGGGAAGAAATTCCTCCCTGTGAAGGTGCTGAGGCCCTGGCACAGGGTGCCCAGAGAAGCTGTGCTGCCCCTGGATCCCTGCAAGTGTCCAAGGCCAGGCTGGACAGGGCTTGGAGCAGCCTGGGACAGTGGAAGGTGTCTCTGCCTGTGTCCATGTCCATTTCCAGGGTGGCACTGGATGGGTTTAAGATCCTTCCTCCCCAAACCATTCCATGATCCCATGATTCAGTACCAAGCAGGTGCTGTATGGATAAAACACCTCCCTGCCCTCTGCTCTGCTGGTCCCAAACCCCAGCTCTGATGCACAACCCACGGGAAAAAGCACATTCCCAACATTTCCCATTTCCCAGGGAAAGTCGGAATGGCGTTGGGGCTGCAGAGCATCTGTTTGTCCATTCTGCTCCCAGCAAAGTCACTCCTGTTTGGTACATCTGGATAGCAAATGGGCCCTCCTGGGGGAACTCAGGCTTGACCTTTGCTCCTTTTGTCAAAGAACAAATCGAAGACAAACGTGGAACATTTACTCTGGGAATCTCCTGTCAGCGCCGCGGAGAGGTCGGGAGCTGGCTTGGCCATCCTGGATTCTGACACGTGGACAGAAATGCATATCCTGGAGTTAATTCCTTGCATTTGGCTGAGGCTGGGGAAGACAGAGCCTCTCTTTGAAGCGAGGGAATTGCTGATGTTGTATTTTTATATCCGTGATTTCTGGTGTTCACGGGAACAGCGTATCCCACCACGTGCCAGGGCAATGTGCTCCTTCCTGGCACTGTCACCACCAGGATCTGCTGCAGGTCCTTGGCTTCGTGGCTGGAGTTGTTGGGATCATGGAGGTGATCAAACAGCACAATTAATTGTGTTTATTAAATGATTGGGTGCTTTATCCTCCTCTTGCCTTGCACCCACAGGGGCTGATGCTGAGCTCTGCACAGGCAAAGCCTGGATCCAGCCTTTTCTCTGGATTGTGGATCTGGACCAGCCAGTTTCACTTTTTTGGCTTGATCCATGGTTTTTTCTCCATTTCCTGTTGGTTCTTCCAGACAGGCCTGGAGGGTGTTTCCTTTTGTGCCAAAAAATGGAGCTTTGACAGTCAACCGAAACAACTCCATCCCTCCATCCCATGTCACTCCTGGCATTCCTGACTCCCTTAAATCCTGGCAAATTAATGAACGTCTCTTCTTTTTCTGTTGTTATTTGTGACATGGCTTTGGTTTAGAACACAAAGCCTGTTCTGCATCCCTCCACTCCAGCACTGTCCCAGTGGTCAGCAGGTCCAGTGACAGATGTCCCCAGCAGCTGGGGGACATCTCAGTGAGGCCACACTCGGTGGCAGATCCTTGGGATGCCCAATCCCTGCCTTGCTCCCTCCTTTCTCCTGTCATCAATGAAGGCATTGAGAGAATCTTCAATAAATAAACAACAAGAAAGCATTTTTGGACCAACAGTGGGATGGAAAATGACTCATAGGAAAGCAGGGATGAAGTCCACTGTAGGATCAGGCATTCCATGTGTCGAGTTTCTGCTGGGGCTCCAGGAATGCTGTGGTTTGTCTCTCGGGATGATGCCATTGCGGAATGATGTCAGTGTGGAGTGTTTGGTCAGGAGGAGCCCATGGAGTCTGGTGGTTACTCACAAATATAGGTCTTCTTCAGCATTTGGAAAATCCACAGCCAGCACTTTTCGGGAGGCTCCAGGCAATTACTGCCATCAGTGTTTCCAGCCTGGCCAAATGCCATGAAAACTGCTGGAGTCGTGCTTTCTCTCCTCCTTTCCTTCCCTTCATTTTTGTAGGGTCTGCATTTTTCCTTGGGGTTGGGTGCAAACAGACTGGTCAGGATCCTTTTGCAGGTTTAGTCCTACCAAAGGATGGATCCAATCCTGGAGGATCCAGTCCTGGGAGGAGCAGGATGAAGCACTGCAGGATATTCATGGGAAGGAAGAGCAAAATCCTGAAGGGATGGAGGAAAAGGGGGAGAAATATCTTACCCAGTTAAATTTGGGGACCCCCAGCAGGGGCAGTGGGTTGTGGTCACCAAAAAGGCTTTGGGAGGAGAAACCTTCATCCATTAACCCTGGATCCTCCACTGTGAAGGTTAATGGGAAAAGGGACATTTCTAGTGGCACTTATTCCAGAGACTCCTCTGCGGGGTTAAGGACATTCCTGATGCCCAGTTTTCCTTGTATCCTGTGATCCTTTTTTTTTCAACACTGTAATCCCTAAACCCACTGCTGTATCCATTTTTGGTGGGGTGTTCTCATTATTTATGGGAACTCATCATTAGAAAGGGAGAAGAAAAAGGCCTTTAAAAAAAGCCCTTTTGAAAGTTTGTTTGCCAAAACTTTATCCTGAAGTGCCCACAAGCCTGCCTGGGGCAGGGATTAATTAATGAGTAATTAATTAGATTTTATTTTCTTGCCATGGCAGCCTCTACCTGCTGCATAATTGACATTAACACCAAATTATTGCAAAATAGAAATATAAACGCATCGAGTGAGATGATAAATATTATAATTATATTTTTGGAAAATCCTGGAGTGGTTTGGGTCGGAAGGGACCTCAAATCTCATCCCATTCCACCCCTGCCGTGGGAAGGAACACCTTCCACTCTCCCAGGGTGCCAAATTGTCCTTGTTAACACATAAATTGTGGAAATTGGAAGGAAAAGGAGGGAAGAGCCACCAGCTGGGCTCAGTTCCAGAGGCTCCCAGTGCTGGGATGAGCTGCTGCATTCCCGGGATCAGCAGCACCCAGGTGGGGCAGAAATACCTGAGCCCAGGGACAGCATCAGCTGGGAGAAACCCTTCTGGCCACATCCCATCCCATTCCTTCCACCCAGCTGTTCTTCATGGGCTCGTTGACCTGGAATTAAACCCTTGGAAAAGCCAGAGTTCCAGCCTGTCCGACTCCAAGCAGGGAGCGAGGAGCTCCAGGGCAAGGGGCAGACGTGGGGGAAGCCAACTTGCCATTCCCATGGATGTTTTTAGGGGATTAAGGAGGGAATGATCGCTCCCCAGGCCTGTCTGGAGGTTGAGGAATTACCTGCAGGGCCTGCTGGGATCCATTTTTGGGTGACTGGAGATTTTTTCCTATCTGCAGTGACAGGGGGGTGAGTCCAGCGGGCTGGAAACAGCCGGGAGCTGTCAGAGAGGATGGAAAGCTGATCCATGGCTGGCTGCAGTGGGAGCTTGGAGCAGCTCTGTCCCTTGCCGTGGGGACAGGGGACAGCCAGCCTGTGCCTCAGACTGGGCTCTGGCTGCTCCACCACTTGGGTGTGGAGAGGAGCAGAGGAAGAGGAGGAGTTGGTGAAAATTCCTGCCTTTCCTGAGGTTTGGTGTTGCCTGATCTCCAGGAAACGCCAACATTTAGCACAGGGAGGTGGTGATGGAAAGGAGAACTTTGGACTCCACCACTGGAGGCATCTCCAAGAGTCTGGAGGAAGCACTTCTCCCAAGGGCCTGGCTGGGAACTGGAGAGATGGGAATTTTTTGGGGAAAAAAACTGGAATTTGGGGGCTCTGAAGAGCCCTAATTCCATCCACAGCACCCCCAGCTGTGTAACTTGCTGGGAAAGCCTTCCCAGCCCCGTTCCTGGAGGACAGGGATAAATTCCACTGGCACAAGGGATTTTTGCTCTGCCCTGCAGCTTTTTCTCCTCCCATTCCTCAGGTGCTTTGCCTCGTTGCTGTTCCATTGCTGATATCCCTGGATAAAGCCACAAGTGGGAAAACAGAGGAGCAGCAACACCAATCTTAATGTTTGCTAAAATAAAATGGCTTAATGGGGTTTTTTTATTCATCCCAAAGGTGTCCAGCAGCAGATGAGGGGCTGGGACTGGAGCAGGAGCCTGGATTAGCACCAAGGTCATCCCAGACAGATCTGCTTCCCACCGCAGTGTGGATCCTGCTGAGCACGGTAAGGAAACAGCTCCCTATTTTATCCTGGATTGGTCAATCAAACAACAAAATGGAGAATATTTCCCATGTTGTGGGCTTTGCTTGTGAGGTTTTGGTTGCTGCCAGGCCCCCCTGGCTGCTCCCTGATTCCCACATCCATAGGGATTGAGCTGTGCTTTCCCCATGGATCGTTGGGTTGTGTGTTCTTAGGACATGATGCGTTTTATGGGGTGAGCCAAACTCATCCTGAGCCTTCCAGACAATTCCTCTGTGGGAAGCTGTGAAATGCAGAGCTCTAATCCCACGTTTGGGAAGCAGGGAATGTCTTGGGTGGAATCCTGGCCACTGAGGCTGGATGTGGGACGTTGTATTTCCGTGTTTTCCTGGATGTTCAAGGAACAAGTGTGGGACACTCTCCTTGGTTTTGGGGTGGAAGGATGTGTTTGCAGCCCAAAATCCGACTTAGTATTTCCTTGTGCAGAATCTTTCCCAATCCAGCGTCCCCAGGCTGCCTGGTTTCCCAATCCAGGATTTTATGGCAGTTTTTTCCTGCAGGAAAAAGAAATTGTGGGGGGAAAAAACCAAATAATTTTAGAAGCTGAGCACCACAGAGCAGCCTCTGAGTTAAGGGTGATCCTCCAACGGCCTCAAGGTGTGCCAGGGGAGGTTAAAGTTGGATTTTAGGGAAAATTTGTGCATGGAAAGGGTTGTCCAACCTGAAGGGATTCCAAAGCCGTGGGGATGTGGCACTTGGGGACAGTGGTGGCCTTGGCCCTGCTGAGGGAATGATGAGTTGGACTCAGAGGGCTTTTCCAGTTGAAATGACTCCACGATTTTAGGAAAATATGGGAGCGAGATGGCTGTTCCTGGAGGCCCCTGTGCTGTGCAGAGGTTTTTGCCCTGGGCACGCCTTGTGGGCAACCCTAAAAAAATCCCAAACCGGGATATGTTTGGGAACACGCAAAAAAAACCCCATCAAACAGAACCCATCCAGCTCCTGGGGAGTTGGAAACCTTGTGGAAAAAGATGTTGTGAGTTACTGGTGATGAATGAGCCTCTGGCAGCCCCATTAATCAGCGCTAATCATCGGGGCTGGTTGGGGAGCGGGAGTTTGTCCGCGCCGGGTTTGATTCCGGAACAATCGCCTTTCTCGGGATCTGCTCCGGCGCTGGACACGAACCCAGTGCCTGATGTTTGCCTGACCGTCTGATGACTCGGGAAAATCAGGAGGGCTTTTGCTGGCCTGGGGAGCTCCAGGGAATCCTTCCAAAAGCAGCTCCAGAGGCGGATTCGCAGCCCCCGTGGTTCCTGGGGGGATTTTTCCTGGAATTTTTAGCTCTTGGCTTTGATTTCTTTGCTTCTGCTGAGTGTGTGCGTTGGCATCTGGGCACGGTGTAGAGGTGTGATTCCGAGAGGGTGATTTATTCCAAGGGGTTGTTCCGTGAAAATCCTCTCTCCAGAGGCTCCACAGCAATTCTGCATCATTCCTGCTCCTAAATCCTTGTAAAGGATCTTTGCTTGTTCAGGAAAATTCCTCTCCTGCTTTGCAAAACAAGGAGGTGTGACAGAAAAGATCATTCCAAAGGTTTTATCCAGCTTTATTCCCATAAAACCACTGAAACTCCTCATCCAGGAGACTGGGGAGGGATTCCAGGTCAAAAGCACCTTGGGTGAATTCCGATTTTATGGTCCCACAGTTTTCAGGGACAATTTCCATGCAGAGAATTCCCATCAAGCCCAGTGTGAGGATCCCTCCTAGAGACTTCCAGGATGTTGGATTTATGGAAAAGCTGAACTTTTCATGCCCTTTTTGTGCAAATTTCCTTGCAAATCGAGTGGGAAACTCCTTAGTGAGCCCTGAGCCTGGGATCATCTGTTCCAAAAACAAAGCTGGATCGGAAGGAAAACAGGAGGAGGATAAAAAGTTCTATCCCAGTTTGTACCTCAGGGCTGGAAAAGGTTGATGGGAACACCAGAGAATCACAATTTTAGGGAACTGTGATTCCCTAAATGCTCCAGAGCAGCTTATGGCCAGCGCTGGTTCCACCAACCACAATCCACATGAACATTTTTCATGGCGGAATTGGGATTACGGTGCCGAAAAATAAGGAATCAGGGAAGAAAAATGCCCATAAAGTGCCGTGGAAATCCCCATTCCCTTCCCAGCCCTGCCTCCCTCCTTGTGAAAGAGCCTTTTTGGAGCTCGTGTGTCAGCAAAGGCTCGCCTTCGGGTTTTTCCCTTTGTCTCAGTGCTCCAGGGACCTTTTTGCCGTGCAATTCCCGAGGTTTATTTGCTCTCCCGAAGAGCTGATAGCTGAATATATCCCCAAAATCAACACTTTGGATTTTGCTGTTTGTTTAATGACCTTCCCTCACTTCGGAGTGATTAAGTCCGTCTGCGGCCGGCTGTTTTGCTTAGCATTAAATTCCCGTTATTTTGGGAAGTTCATTTCCACGCTGCCTTCTCCTGGTTGCCTTCCTGTAAGTGAGGAGGGAGGCTTTGGATCCACAGCTCCCTCCCCTCCTCCCTGCTCCTGGAGAGCACTTTTCCCTTCCTGGCTTCCAAATTCTGCCTCTCGGAGTGTGAAAATCCACCCTGGAGCGAGAGGATTTCTCCAGGGAATCCCAAAATCTTCCTGCTGCCGTGGGAATGATGCTCCAAACCTGCATCCCTTCATAGCATTGGGACATCCCAAAATCCAGCCCCTAGCAGAAAATCCGGGATGGTGGTGGGTTTGAGGTTTGAGGACCTCTGTCCATCTGTCCCAAAAAACAGAGTGGTGGCTCCAGTGGTGGCATTTGGGATCCGTGGGTGGGATTTTCCCGATGAATCCAGGGAGGACCAAACCCTGCCACAGCAGCCCTGCTCCACCTGGAGGTGAAAGCAAATTCCAGCTGGGATTTGTATGGCAGCAGCCCATCCCAAAAAAGGGGAGAGATTTCCCTGGAATTGGGGTTCTGTTGAGGAGAAGAATCCATGGTGGAAAAGCAAAGGGGTTGGGAAGTGTGAGGAGATGTTCTGCTGCAGCTCTGCAACCTCCATCCCAACCTTCTGCCAGGACACTGCAGAGCTTTTTGGGTCCAGCAGGGAGGAGTGGAATTAGGGATCTCCCCTGACTGGAATTAGGGATCTCCCCTGACTGGAATTACAGGATCGACCCTAATTGGAATTATGGGATCTCCCTTCCCAGGGCACAAATTCCATTTGGGTTTAGGGCTGAAGTTTTTGTGCTTCTGCAGATTTATTCTAAATATTTAGAGGATTTATCCTAAACATTCCCGGCAATCCTCTCCTCAGCTCCTGATATTCACCCTTCAACCTTCTAACCACTCACGGGGCATTTAGAGAATCCTGATTTTTCAGTTAGGAGCAATTCATGGGAATTAAGTTACCCAGATTAATTGGAATTACAGTTCCAAGCACTCAGGATTTTGGGGTAAGCTGGGGCTGTGGTTTGAGGTGTTTTTTGGGATAACAACTCCCTGTTAGCTCCAAAACACAGCAATGAGTGAGCCAGGGGTTGGATCCACAGAATCATGGGATGGTTTGGGCTGGAATTTGGTTAAAACTGATCTATTCCAACTCCACCTTCCACAAAAAAAAAAAAAAAAAAAAAATCCCTCTGCTGTCTTCAGAGATATTTTACACTTAAATATTGCTCCGAGGGAAATCAATCCCAAATTTATGTGGAAAATCACCAGAAATTGGAGTCATACATCCTGCAAGACTTCCAGGAAATTAGCACAAATGAATTACTCTAAACAAAATTACCCTGCCCAGAGCACATGGGTTCCAGGGCAGGGTTTGGAAATCAGCAGAGAAGGCTTGGAGGCTTTTTATTTTTCCCCTTGGAAAGCTAATGGATCTCATAATTTTGCACAGCCCTATTGGAAATAGGAAAGAACCTGCCTTGTCCAATTAGGAATTAAAAGGAGAGCAGCAACAGGGAGAAAGATTTCTATTTATATGTAAAAGAAATAGAAAGAAAAGTGAATTTGTTCTTGAGCTCCATGAAATCCTACTGAACTGGGAATTCTCTCCAACACGGTGATAATTGCTGGTACCAAGAAAAATGCTGGGGCTTTGTTGCCAAAAATGAATTAAAAATGCACCAGGATGAGGATGGAGGGAAAACCAGGAGGGATGTGGTGGTGATTGGGCAGCTCTTCCAGAATCCAGGCTGACATTCCCCAAAATCTGAGGAGAAGCCATGGCACCTCGTTTGGGATTTTTAAGGATTTAGTGCTGCCTGAGGAAGCAGGAAATGCCTGTCACTGTGGGGGAAGCACAGAGTGCAGCAGGATAAACGGGGAGGATGAAAGAGGTTTGGAAAGTGCAGCTGATCGTGGTGGGATGGAGCAGCTCTGGGTGGTGGGTCAGCATTCTGAGGGTTATGGAGCAGGGATGTCCATGGCTCTGGGATGTCCCATGGCTCAGGGATATCCTATGGCTCAGGGATGTCCCATGGCTCAGGGATATCCCATTGCTCAGGGATACCCCATGGCTCAGGGATATCCATGGCTCAGGGATTATCCCATGGCTCAGGGATATCCCATGGCTCTGGGATTATCCCATGGCTCAGGTATTATCCTATGGCTCTGGGATTATCCCATGGCTCAGGGATACCCCATGGCTCAGGGATGTCCGTGGCTCAGGGATTATCCTATAGCTCTGGGATATCCCATGGCTCAGGGATGTCCCATGGCTCAGGGATACCCCATGGCTCTGGGATATCCCATGGCTCTGGGCAAACTGGTCCAGCTGTTGGGGTTGGAGGTGCCAGTGGCACATCCAGGCAGCTCCAAACCCCAGCCCAGATCTTTTCCCAAACAATCCTTTGGATTACCATAAAAATCACGGATCTGGCTCCGGACAGGCTCAGCCTTTGGGGTTGCTGAGCTGTGTTTTCCAGCTGGGCTCCAGTTCCTCCTGCTGGAATGTTCCCGTGCTGCCCAATTGTCCTGCTGGCTGGGAGGAGCTGCCCGAGGGGAGGGAAGGAAAGGTCAAACTCCTCGGGCATCAGGTGTGAGCAGGGATGCATGGAAAACAGATCCCTGCTCTCGTGGCAGCACAGCACAGCCCTGGGATAGCAATCCTGGCATGGCAATCCTAACATAGAAATCCTGGAATTTTTATTTAACCCCTTTTCCGTGGGGTTCAGCTCTTCCAGCTGCTCGGATTCTGCCCTGCAGAGCAGGGAAGTGTTCTGGGGAGAAACTGCTTGCTTCACACTTTTCATACAAGGGCTTGGAGTGACAGGATGAGAGGGAATGGCCTCAGCTTTTTGAAGCAAGACTGGTATTATTCCACATCAGAGGTGAATTTGGGAAATACACCACACCTTGCAGATTTTCTTCCAGCTGGAAATTTTCCCATTAAGATGGAAAAAAGTCAGATTTCCCCCAAAGAGAGCAAAACTCATGGATATCCCAGGGTGATGCTCCATGCTGGTGCTGCTGTGCCTCCATCCCACTGGAACCTGCAGGGCTACAAACCTGGAGAAAATGAGAGCTTCTCCTTGGCTCTGCCACTCCCTCTGCAGGTTATTCCCAATCCGGTGCATTTTTTACAGCAAGTGAGGTTTCCCAACCCCTGGATAAAATCTTCCTTGCCCTCAGTGGAGTCATTAATTCAATCTGCTGCAATAGCACCTTAATTAGGTTAAATTAGCGCGTGCCGGTCCCAGGAGCGATGGAATAAAGCTCCTTATTGTGAGGATATTGAGTTCCAGGCAGAATCCTGCGCCTTATCTCATCTTGTGCTCTTTCTCCCAGCCATTCCCTGGGCCAGCATTCCAGCAATTCCCACTGAAATGATCCATGTCGTGTTAAAACCTCATTCTCCTGCTTGTGGCTCAAATGCCAGAAAAATCAGAGTTGAAGAGTTGATCAGAGTTGAATCGGAGTTTAATCAGAGTCAAATCAGAGTTTAATCAGAGTTTGATTGCTTGTGTTGTGCCAGGTGTGACAATGATCCCAAATTGTGTGGGATGTCCTTGTCCTTCATCCCATATCCCATATCCTTCATCCCCATCTCCCCCTCAGCTCTGATCCTTGTAGAACCAAGAGTTGCCCAAGCTGAGCCTTGCCAGGAGCGTCTGATCCATGGAAAACCTGGCTTTGAGCATGGGGATGGATGAAGGGATTCACTCAGGTGCTCTGCAGGAGCAGAGAATCCAGACAGGATGATCCCAGCGTGGATTGTCCCAGTGCCAGCTCCACCTTGGAGAACACCAACAACCCCAAATAAATCCCACACTTCATTCCAGCTAACCCAACACACTCATTCAGACAAAATAACAAATGTCCAAGTCGATTTTCCTGCTTCTCTTCCTCTAATGCATGGTGAAAGGGCTTTGATCACAATTCCAAGCCCCCTAAACAATCCCATACTCTCCCTCCTCCCGCCCCGATGCACCTGAGCTCCTCTCCAGGAGCCGCCCTGGCTTTGTTTCCGAAAACAACGGCTGGGAATTCTTCCCTTTCATAACATTCCCGTCCTTTTCCAGAGGATCCTTGCTCAGGCCCAGCATGGGGTCCAGGCATCCCCCCAGCTCTGCTCCCCCGTTCTTTCAGCGCTGGAATTCAGCTTTAACAAACAGTTTTTCTGAGTGAGCCGGGTGTTCCTGGCTGTGCCGCTCCCAGAGGCTCGTCCGTGGAAAACGGCGATGGGAAAAACAGATCCGAGAGGTTTTCCAGTCGTAAAACACAGACATAAAATGCCCTCGGTGAGCAGAGTTCACAGGCAGGATGCAGGCTCCCAACACCATCCGGGTTTTCCTGGGTTTTGTAGGATAATCACAGATTTTTCCTGGAATATTGGGATAAGATTGAGAAAGCAAACCCAAAAAAGCATCTTCAGTCCTTTAAGATTTTGGCATCCCATCTTCCCGACATCCCAGTCCTGGGAGACCTGGAGCTCAGGCTTGGAGATGCCCAAAGCAAGGAAAAAGGGTGACACTGATTTCTGGCTGTTCCCTCACAGCTGATCTAAGGAATTCTGTGAGCACCGGGAGGGAAAGCACAGGGAATTAATTAATGGGATGGAGGCTGTTGGACAATTACCCCAGAGCAGCTCTAATTGCTGCTGCACTAATGAGCTTTTCCTAAACACCACATCCCAGCTCTCCCTCTCCTTCCCCCATCCCAGCACTGCTGTGGTTTCCCTAATTTCCCGTTTATCCGGCGGCAATCCTTAATTCGGGAATGAGGTGCAGCATCCTTGGCAGAGCCCTGGGAGCATCCCTGGCTGTGGGAAAACTCCATAGCTCAGCAGCTCCCAGGAATATCTGCCTTTGCCATCAGCTCCGGGATTGTTTATTTGTGGGAAGCAACAGCCAGAAACCTCTTGTTCCACACTTCCCATTTGTCTTCATCCCGGAGCTTTTCCTCACCTCGGCGTTCCTGGCAACTGGAGAGTTCCCTCTGGAGCTTTCCTGCTCCAGGAGAAAGCAGGGAAGCAGGACAACATCCACCTGTGGGTGTTTGAACTGATAAGAGGGTTCAAACACATTAATTCATTGATTTTTGGGCAGATTTGGGTTAAATATCATTTATGGTTCATTTCTGGCTGCTGTCGAAGGGTGAATGATGGATTCCACGGCTTTCCCCCGTTTTTGGAGCCCTAAAATGGGATTTGGACATCTCCAGGCAGCTCTAGGGACGGCACAGGTTGGCTTTGGGCTGCTGTGCCTGAAAAAAAGAGGGAAAATTATCCACATGGATCTGGGAAAAAGGTTCAGGAAAGCTCTTCACCACTTCAGCTTTGCAGGACATCAAACACTTTTCCTTCTGTCGGGTGGAATTTGCTTCCAGGGGGGAATTTGGATATTCCCTCCCCCTCTTCTGCCCTTTTTGCCGGAGCATCCAAGGAACCCTCCTGGCTTCCACAAGGTTTCCTGCTTTTCTTTTTCCACGATGTAACCTTTTAAAAATTCTTCTCCCCTTAGGAATCTTGGGATGTTTCAGGTTTCCTTGGCCAATCCGGAGCCTCGTGGAGCTCAAGCTGTTCCTTTGAAGCCACAAAAGGCTCAAATGCAACCTAAGGAATTTGCTACCAGAAAGGGTGGAAAATTCCCCCTCCTCCGGGATGTTCCCTGCCGGATTCGGTGGCAAGGAAAGGGGAGGGAAATAAAAAGGGCAGGAAAATAAAAATGAGGAATAACTCGGCGTTTGGGGCCCGATAAAAATGAGGAATCTTTAGGCAAAAGGAAAAAATGGAAAATGTTTATGGGTGATTGAGGAAAGGTCAGGTTTTACTGGATTTCCTCCCAAGAAGGTCAGAATTTCAAAGGGTTGATCGAGAAATGGTCCCTGCCTGGTTCTGCTGAGCAAAAAATGGAAGTTGTGGTGTAAAAGTGGTGAGAAATTCCGTGTATTTTTAATTTCCTGCAATTCATTAATTTCTCTTTTATTGGCTGGAGATAAGGCTTTGCACAGATCCACACTGGAGATGCTGGGATGAGGCTCCAGCTCTTGGGGTTGACTCAAGACACCCATAAATAATTTGAATTAGGAATCAATTTTCCACTACCAGCTCCTTGGGTTCAATGGGAATGTGATGGAAAAATAGAAACACCAATTTAGGGACAGAATCTGCAACCCTTCCTCATCCCAAACAGTCCCGAGGGGGATTGTTCCTGCTTTTATCTGAATTCTCAGTTTGGAGATTATCGATAGGAAAACCATTTAAATCCAATCCAGCTAGTAACAAATCTCTGAATCAAATCCAAAAACCTCATCTCACATGGAATCATGGAATGGGTTGGGTTGGAAAGGACCTTAAATCCCATCCAGTGCCACCCCTGCCATGGCAGGGACATTTCCACTGTCCCAGGGTTTTCCAACCCTGTCCAGCCTGGCCTTGGACACTTCCAGGGATCCAGGAGCAGCCACAGCTTCTCTGGGAATTCCGTTCCAGCACAGGAATCCTCTCCCTTCTGGCACAACCCTCAAACACCCATCACCTCCAGGAGCCCCTCTGGGCAAACCTCGCCACAAGGCAAGGCAGAAGAGGGAATTTTTGGCTGCTAAAAACATTCCCGGGGGGAAATCCCTCCTGAGCCCCTTCTGCTGACACAATCCCAGCTCCGCGCCCGGCCGTGGCGGCAGCTCCCGCTCTGCACTCCGGCTCTGGCTTTTGCCGGTTTTCCTTGGGAGCAACCGGGATTTGCACGTTCAGACAACCTCCCGATGCTCTTCTGGCAGGGGCAGAGCTGGAGGCAGCGTAGGAAAGTTCCTTTGTCTCCTGTTTCCATTTTTCTTGGAAGGGAGGGCAGCGCGAGAGGCGGCGGCCGAGGAGCGGCGGATCCGCCGGCCAGAGTGCTGCATCCAGCAGGGAAAGGGATTGATCCCTGATGGGAGCGTGGGCTTGGAGGCCACGGCTGGGATGGGTGCTGGCTGGAAAACCCCAGGGAGGATTCCCCTGCAGCAGCAGGATCCAGACCAGGATGGGGAGAGGGATGGAGCGGTGGAATGAGCACGGGAAGAAGCTCTCCCAGCAGGAATTCAGGAGAATTCTGAATTCCTGGTACCCCAAATCCTGGGACAGTGGTACCCCAAATCCTGTGGTGCTCACTGAATCCCTCAAACCCCCAGCTGCCAGAGATTCCTGGAGATTCCCAGGTTCATTTGGACTAAAAATGATGCAACTGGAAGCCCAAGGAAGCTTTGTCAGAGGATAGAACAGGAAAGAATAGGAAATCCACCCCTTTTTCCCCCCCCAGTGGAATTATTTTGAAGGCAGCGCCGCTTTGCCTGGCGAAATCTGACTCAGGAATTTTGCCTCCTCGAGGCTGGCAGGGCTGGCAGCAGGACAGAAACATTTGCTCCAAGAAAACTTGGCAGAAAGCGGGATTTCCAAAAAAAAAAAAAACCCAACCCAAACAAGAAATCGAGCTAATCCCTTCATTTTCTCCGTAGCTTTTCCCTCCCGAGCTGCCTCTCCGCAGCCTGCCTGGGTGTGTTGCGGATCCCAGGTGCCTCCGGGCAATTAAGTGGAGTTAAAATTCCTTCCTGACCTTGGGTTTCTCCAGCGCCGCAGCTCGGGTTTGGCATCTGTCAGGCTGCTAGAAACAAAACCCGGCGTGCTGGGGCTTGTTCTCGCTGTTCCCTGAGCCTGGGGGAACGGGGGGATCGGGAGCAGGTGGGACTGGGAACAATGAGGAGCTGCAGGCTGCTGGAAAATCCAGCGGGAGCAGGAGGAGGGGTTGGCAGGCAGCCATCCCACAGACGTTCACGGGAGGTACCTGTCCTGCTGGGCAGCCTTTGGAATCCCTCATCCGTGTGTTGGGTCTTCCTTTTCGCTTCTCCCAAGGGAGCATGGAGAAATCCATAGGTGGGGCAGGCAGAGAATGGTGGGTTGGGTTGGGTTGGAAGGATCTTAAAGCTCATCCCATCCCAGCCCTGCCATGGCAGGGACATTTCCACTGTCCCAGGCTCCTCCAAGCCCTGTCCAACCTGTCCTTGGACACTGCCAGGGATCCAGGAGCAGCCACAGCTTCTCTGGGCAACCTCTGCCAGGGCCTCCCCAAAAAACGTATCCATATGTCCCAGGAGACAAATCTTCATCCCGAATATTCCCCTGGTGGTGTTTCTGATGGTGACTGGGATTGGTTTGCCCCTGGGGAAGCTGAAAATGGGATTTTCCAGCTGCCTGCAGTAGATGCCCGTGTCAATCCCAATGGGATGACATCCAGGGCTTGGGTGGGATAACATCTCAGCTTTGTACGGCTCAAATAATCTTTATATCTGGGAAAAGCAAAGGAAACTGGGATAGTGTGCTGGGATTTGGCTGCTGCCCGGTAAAACCAAGGAGTCACTGTGTCCCACCCAACCCTCGTGGCAGGTGGCTGCTTGTAAGGGAAGAGGGCTTGGGAGAGGGGAATATTTCTCAGGAATAAAATTACCAGGCAGCAGAGGACACAAAATTGGCCCAGATTCCCCAAGTTCATCAAATCCTGGCATTTTTTAGAGGGGCTTTGTGGTGGGAAATGTCCTTTTCTCATGTGAGGGAATGGACTCTCTTCTCCCACTCCACAAAATCCCCCAGGGCTTTCCCAGGAAACCAGGTTAGGTGGGATTTGTAAGCGAAAACACCTCCTCTGACCCAACTTTATATTTCCACTTCCTCTGTAAAACTGGGAAATCACCACGGGGTTTTTTTGGGAATCAACTGTTCTGCCCCAGCTTGGAGCAGCGAGTTCTCCCTCGGCCGAGCTGCTGCTCCATCTGTCAAAAGGAGCGAAAATTCCAACCCAAACCTTTCAAAAATATCCCAGCCATGGCTTGTTTTGGCTGGATTGCTCCGGTGAGCTCCAAGCTGGCAGGGAAGTGGGAAGATCTGCTGGAGCAGGGTGGATGTGGGCGAGTGCTGGAGCAAGGAGAAGCCCTGGAAAGTTTGGGTGGATTTGGAGGAGAGCAGCTTTTTGGGGTGGTGTGTGGAGGGCAAAGCGACTTTTCCATGGATCCAGCTGAATCTGAAGGCTCCTAAAGCCAGCGGGCCAAGGTGCTACTTAAGGAATTCTCCAATTCCTCCTGCTTCAGTGGATAATAATCCCATAAATAAACTCCTTTCCTCTGTAGGAAGCAAAGCGAATGTCTTGAAAAAACACATTTTGCGCTGAAATATTTCAACTCTCCAGCACAGGCTGGCCCAAAAAAAATCCTTTTTTTCCCTCCCTTTCCCCCTTTCCCTTGATTTCTCTTCTTCCACAATGCTTTTGAACGAAACGATACCAGCAGCGGGAGAGGAGCCGGGCGGATCGTGCCAAGCCCTGTCCAAACAACCCCGCAGCCTCGAGCTGCTCCCGGCTGGATCCTGGAATTCTCTCCCGCTGGCTGATAACGTGAGCGTGATTCACACTCTGGCAGAGCGCGGCGTGGCCCTCGCAGCTCCTTGAACGAGCTCCTCTGTAGTGCAATTCCCTGGGGTTTGCCCGGGAGTCGTTGGGAAAGCTGCTGGGAGAAGGGGAATGGGAGAGAGAGGGCAGCCGTTGGGGGGTGAAAATGCCCTGAGGTAGCTTTTCGTCATCCAGAGTCTCTCAGACAGCACTGGGATGCGGGAATGAGGCAGGGATGAGGCAGGAATGATGCGGGAATGGTGTGGGAATGATACGGGAATGATACGGGAATGATGTGGGAATGATACGGGAATGATAAGGGAATGATAGGGAATGATGCAGGAATGTACAAATGATGAGGAATTAATGGTGCAGGAATCATGCAGGAATCATGTGGGAATGAGGCAGGAATGATGCAGGAATGATGCAGGAATGATGCAGGAATGGTGTGGGAATGATGTGGGAATGATACGGGAATGATGAGGGAACAATCCAGAAATGGTGTGGGAATGATGTGGGAATGATGAGGGAATGATGAGGGAATGATGAGGGAATGATGCAGGAATGATACGGGAATGATGTGGGAATGATACGGGAATGATGTGGGAATGATACGGGAATGAGGCAGGAATAAGACAGGAACGATGCCTTGGATGGAGTCACCCCACAGCACTTCCCAGCACGGTGGCAATTTCCACCTGGGGAGGACAGGATTCCCTGGATATCATGCCTAGGAAAATTCTTACTGCTGTGCAGGGATGTAGGAACCACAAAAATCAGTTTTTCCCAAAGCGTTGATGCTGCGCTCCGCTCCCATCGCGGGGATTCCAGCAGGAATTCTGCACCCTTTCCATGCTGTGGCTTTGCAAAGCTGGGGCTGGGTGGCACCAGGGTGTCTTCTCCTTCCAAGGAATTGGAGCTCAGAGTCCAAATTTGGGAACAGAGGTTGTTTTCGAAGGTCACGTCGCTCCGGCTGCCTGCAGGAAATTGTTGTGCCCCAACGCCAGGAGCTAAGGCAGGGGAAGGAGAAATCCCTGGGAAACAAAACAAAGGGAAAGATGAGAGTCCTGAGAAATCCAGGCTGTCCCTCAGCGAGGCGGCGTGGATGGACGGGAAATTTTGGTCAGAACGGCTTTGTTTGAAGGGGAAAATAAGGATGTGGATCCTGCAGAGACTCTGTGCCGCTTCCCTCGGGCACTGAAGGGGAAAACATCCTGAAATACCTGGAACATCACAAAATTCCACTGGGGAGTGGGAGCACCCTCGGTTTCCTTTGGAAAGGTGAAAATGGCACAATAATTGAGATGGAATCAGTCTGTCTGAGGCTCCGTGCTCCCCCAAAATGGGTTTTTCCCACAGTTTTTCAGCTCATCCAATCTCCAGTTTTTTCTCCAAGCTGCCCTCAGAGTGTTTCCCGCTGCAGGTTCACTGGAATTTGTGGTGATCAAAAAAAATCCATTGTTTTTCCAGCCCCCCACCTGAGACTGGGATGATTGACTGGGAATTGGGATTAGCAAAGAGCAGAGTGGTGATTTTTGTGCTGGAAAAATCCCCTTTTTCCATGGGAATTGGGCTTCCAAGCAGGAATTGTTGGGAACAGCGAATCTCCTGTGGTTTATTGGTCTGTGCTGGATTTGGCTGCTCCAGGGGGTTTTGTTTGGTCTCAGAGCTTGGAGTTGGGATTTTCTTGATGGTTTTTTCTTGATTAAGACAAAAATAAAATAAGTAAAATAGACTAAAATAGACTAAAATAGAATAGCATAGAATAGCATAGCATAGCATAGAGTAGAGTAGAATAGAATAGAATAGAATAGAATAAAATAAAATTAAAATAAAAAAAATAAAAAAAAAAAAAAAAAAATAAAATAAAATAGACAAAGGCAATCTAGACCTATATTGTGCAAAACAAAATCTACAACATTTCCAGGCATTCCCCCATTCCGGACTGGTGAATTTCCAGCCCTGAGCAGCATCCCTGCTGTCTTAGGTGATGGGAGAAAACATGGAAAAAGGGGGGAAAAAGGCATTTCCAGCTTCCAAAGGGTGAGGGACATCCAAAGAAAATTGGGCTGTGACTGCTGGAAACGTGCTGGGAAAGCTGACGTGACCTGGCTGGGTCGTGGTTGGATCCTGTCCTTTCTCAGCCCCCAGTGAAGGAATCGGAGATGCTTGGAAAACATCCTGGGAAGGGGCTGAGTCTGTCTCTCCGTGGGGTTTGTTTGCTTTAGTCTGGGGATTCTGGAGCAATCTGGAAGTTTTTCCCAGCGTGTCCACCGGCTGCTCCTCACAGAATCCACATTTTTCCTGTATTGTCCATGGCCTCTCCTCGCTCCTTCATCCCTCTCCCCTTGGCAGCCAAACTCTGCTCCCAAAAATGCAGCCTGACCCCTTTCTGCCCAATTTTTGGGGGTGGTTTTTCCCCTCGGCTGTCCCGAGTGGATGGATGGATGGATGGATGGATGGATGGATGGATGGATGGATGAAAGGATGGAAGGATGGATGGAAGGATGGAAAGATGGATCTGTGCTTTGATGTTGAGTTTTCCTGGCTTGTGCCCACCTTGGGGCTGGGGACACAGTTCTGGAAGCTCTGTGGGGTTTCCTGGTGGATCCCACTGCTGGGAATTTGGGGTCAGCAGGTGGGGCTGCTCCCCCTCAGCAGGGCTCTGCCGCCATGGGGAGAAGGGAGCTGCTGCCAGAAACATTCCTTGAGGAACTCCCTCTGAGATGGAGAGAACGAGGCTGGATGGGAGGACTCTGGGGTCAGAGCCCTGCCTTTGGGATGGAGCTCCTGGGTTATGTGGGAATGCTCTGTGTGACACCAACCTGTGTTTCTCCATGTGATGAGAGCTGGAACTCGGATCATTCCCACAGGGAATTCCTTAGAGAAGCAAAGCTCAGCATCTCCACGCTGGCCTCCCTGTCCATGTCCAAGGTTCCACCAGATTCCCATGGCTGCTCAGGAAGGCAGCTCCACCACGGCATTCCCAGGAGGATCTGCCATCATTGCAAGCGTAGGGAGAACAGACGAGGGGCGGAGGCAGTGGATCCAGGCTTGGAATGACAGCTCTGGAATGACAGCATCGGTTGTGGGATTGAGAGGATGAGAACTGGGATGAACTCCTTCCAAGAGGGTGGAGGGAACGCCCAGGGGACGGTGGCACGGATTTGGCTTCCTCCAAGCAGCTGGGAGCAGCCAGCTCCACACACTCCGAATTATCCTGCTGGGCGACTTCCAGCACTCGGTTCCCATTGAATTCCTGGCCCCGGAGCGTTTTTGTCAGGATGCTTTTGTCTGACTCGGGCCACTTCAATCCCACCCCAGAGTGTCTCCCAGCCAGGAGCACAGTGGCTGCTGGGTTTTGAGGAAGCCTCCTGCTTCCCTGTGCCTCCTCCGTCGGCTTTTCCTCACCCTCCTGCGTTTGGTGCCGGCTGGAGCGGATCCATGGGATCTTGGAGCTCATCCATGGGATCTGCTGCTCTATTGTTTGACTGCTTCCTAACCAGCTTTCGTCTGGTTCCTTTCTGGGGGTGGCTCAGTGAAAGCAGTTCTCAAGGAGACACTCAGAGAATCCCAGAAAATCAGGAAAATGTGGCTGCTGGGAGTGTCAGAGCCCATTAAGAGTGCCAGACGTGCCCTTTCTGCTCCCTCTCCCTTGCCATTCCACTCGCTCTGGGTTGGTTTTTTCCAGGAATTCTCAGGGCTTTAATTAGCAATTCCAGAATGGCAGCAGCTGGTGAGGAGCTGAGCCCACCCTCCGTCACCCAGCCCAGCCACACTCCATGGGAATCCCTGGATTTTGGCCATCAGAGGCACTTTGGGAAAGGCAGAGCTGCTGGACAGCCACCAAGGAGCCACCCAAAGCCACCCCAGCCTTTCCCACCCACCGAGTGTCTCCCAGCTTTAAATGGGAATGGGTTTGGGATGGGAGGGTTGATAGTCCCAAACATCCCCACGTGACCTTTGCAGAGGCTGTAGATCCATAGGATCATCCAGGCTGAAAAAGAGCTCCAAGATCACTGGATCCAACCTGGGACTGATCCTTGTCACTGGGAGGGATGCCACAGAAGGAATTCCTGCAGGAATGACTGGACCACGAAGTCCTTACAAGTGGCAGCAGAGGAATTTCCTTCTGGCCTCCCATGCCTGTCCCTCTCCCTCTGCTCCCTTTGGAGATGGGATATTGTGGGATTTTGGTGTTGCTGGGACAAAAACATGTTGTTGGTGTCCAGGAGGGATCCAGGATCCATCATTTCCCAGCTTTGGGAAAGAGCAGAGGGCTCGGAGCTCCTCTGCAGCCAACTCTTTGGGACCCAGGATTGACGGCAGGCACGAGGAAAACAATCTGTGCAGTGTCTCCTGCAGCCAGGCAGGATTTATCCCATAAATTTCCACGTGGAATGAGCCCTTTTGAAAGAGCTGGCACCGCTGCAGAGCTCTGGAGGAGACAGGGGGATGCAGAGGCAGCGAGGAGACCAAGACCCCTCAGCAAGGTGTGCTCACCCCTCTGGGACACCCTGGAAATTGTCCCTAAAATATCCCTGAGGATGGAATTTAGGGAAAAGAACAGATGTTCTCCAAGACCCCGCTATTCCTGGAAGGGATTTGCTGCCCCAAGCTCACACATGAGGGAAAAACCCCACACTGCAGCATTCCTTCCCCTCCCAGCTCTCACCTGGGCTTATCCACCCCAAATCCCAAGGCTGGCGTTTCCCCCATGCCCCCTTTGGAGGGATGCAATCTCCAGATGGGAAACCTCCAAACTTCCCTGCGGTTTTCCAGCGCCGCTGGGAGGCTGCAGCCGCCCAAAAGGAGCGGCCAGCATCAAACATCTGGCTCTGATATCCCTGTTTACCGCAGGCTCGTTGGGAGCCACATTCGTGGCACGTGAAGTCATCCGGCGTCCTCTGGAGATGCTTCCCTCACCCATCTTCCTCGGGTCTGCAGAGCTCCCACCCAGCATCCCACTCGGTCTGTGCATCCCTTTGGCTGCGAGGAGACGGAGGGGGAAAAAAAGCTGTGTTGATTTGAGCATTGTGTGAAAGTATTTTCCCATCGTTTTCCACGAAAAGCATGATTTAATTAACATTTTCAGATGTTTATTATTGAAGAAAGCTTGCGCCGCTGCTGCCGCCTGGGTTGAGGTTTGGGGTTTTTTTAAATTTTTTTTTATTTTTCCCCTCAGTTTTCCCCAAGTTGTGTTTGTTGTGAAAGAGTTGAGTCACATTCCGTGGGATAGCTGGGAGGGGGAGGGATGGATGGATGATGGATGGATGGATATATATATTATATTAATATATATATATATATATATGGATATGGATGGATGGATAGATGGGGATGGATGGATGGATGATGGATGGATGGATGATGGATGGATGGATAGATGGAGGGATGGATGGATGGATGGATTGATGGATGGATGGATGGATGATGGATTGATGGATGGATGATGGATGATTGATGAATGGATGGATGGAGATGGATGGATGATGGATGGATGGATGGATGGATGGATGGATGGATGGATGGATAATGGATGGATGATGGATGATGGATGGATGGATGGATGGATGGATGGATGGATGGATAGATGGATGGATGGATGATGGATGGATGGATGGATGGATGGAGGGATAGATGGATGGATGGATGGAAGGATGGATGGAGAGCACCCACCCATCCCAGTCTGCCCCATCTGGTAATTCATGGGGCATCAGCTTGGTGTGGTTGGTGTCCATGCACGGAATAAGTCAGGAATAGCATTAAATGGCCTTTAAATTCCCAGACTGATGGGTTTTTTGGTGGTTGCACTACAGGAGTGAGCTGGATCCATGCAAGGATTTTTTATCCATGGTCTTCATGGAATCTGAGAATAGTTTGGGTCGGAAGAAACATTTCTGGTCTGACATCTTTGGTTTAAGCAGTGTTTCTTGGAGTTTATGGCTTTTAAATCACTGATTCTTGACTTTAGGAAAAGGAATTTCTGGGATATGTGCTTCCAAAGGGAGATCACCCAAAGCCAGGGGAGGAATCAAGGTCATGGTGATGATCTGATGTTGTGATCTCAGCAGGACTGCTGGAAAAGGAGGATATTTAAGGGATTTGGGGCTGTAGGGAGAGTGCCAGCCTGGTTCTTGATGGGATGTTCCCACCTGCAGCAAATCCAATGGGCAAAACCCCTCCATCCTAAAAGGCATAAAATTGGCTGCTGGCTCGGGATGCCAAATAACATCTTCAGCTGACAGTTTTCAGCTCTGGATCTTTTTAGGGCCAAAAAAGTCCAAAATTTAGGGCCAAAATCCACTTGTCTCTGCAGGGCTCTGCCCAAGGAGGGGGTGGTGGTGGTTGCAGGGCTGCCCTCGTGTACCAATACCAGGAATGGGGTTTTTGCTGCATTGTGTCTTTGCTTGGCATTAAAAAAAAAAAAAAATCGAAAAGAGAAAGAAAGACAATCCATTTTTAGCCCTTTAAGCACATCCCTAACCTCACACCAGCTCCGGCGGCTCCCCCGCACCAGCGCTGCGGCTTTACTCATCAGGAAAGTAAACACGAACTGTAGGGCTCTGAAACAGCTTAAATCCCAAAAAAACCGCCCTGGAGGACAGGGATAAACAGTGCTCGAATGTTATCATTCGTGCCGGGGGTGCTGGACGCTGCCACGACCACAAGTTCTTCCGCAGCCCGGGAAAGTGCCTGGAAGCTTGGCCGGGAGCAGCTGGAGCAGGGAAGGGATTTGTTTGGCATTGTCTGCCCTTATCAACAGCTCCCCACCTTCTGGGGGGCTTCAGGCCAGGGGTGGCTGCAGGATGGGCGCTGGTGGCTCCTTGGTGCCACCAAGCCATCGGCAGGATGGGTTTGGGAAACTCCTTCTCCCAATTCCCTGATCCTCCCAGCCGGCGCCGTTTCCATCAGCTCTGGCTGGGTGGGAGTTGATCCCGAGGAGACCCCTGGGCTCCGTGTAGGATTTTGTGCTGGTTAGCAGCAGGGCTGGGTGATCCGGGAGGATTTTCCCAGCTGGAATGATGCTGGGATTCTCCCGGTTAATGCATCCAGCCCGACCCAGGAGCTCGTGCCGCCCTGCTCCGGGAGGCGCCGCAGGAAGCCGGGAAGGTGTGTACACATATTTATATCGCAAAAAAATCCCAGCCCTCGGAGGGGCCCTCTGCTCGACTCTCTGGGGCTAAAGATAGCCCTGAGTGCAGCTGAGGCGTGAATCAGGAGGAAAAAATGCGGGTCAGCTCCTGTGCGGAGCGGGGAACGCTCCGGGATTCGGCTGCTCCCGACCTCGGTGTGCGGGGAGGAATCGGAGCTGCGGCCCGGCAGACCCCACTGCTGCTCCCGACCCCATAGCTGCTCCCGACCCCACTGCTGCTCCCGACCCCACTGCTGCTCCCGACCCCATAGCTGCTCCCGACCCCACTGCTGCTCCCGACCCGCTGCGGGGGCTTTGGGAAAGGCTGTGGGTGGGTTGTGGGGTTGGTTCCTCTGCGGGGTTAACTGCGGGAGAGTGCTGGGGATGTTCCCGGGATGGAGTTGGTGCTGGGAGATCCGAGTGGGTAAACACGGCATTCCCAACCATGGATGTGCACACGCGTGTGCTTGGTGTGTGCCGGGACAGGGGTGACCACAGGCATGCGGCCGTGGGCACACTGAGGGTCGCTGACATCCATGGACACACTGATGGTCACTCACATTCATGGACACACTGATGGTCACTGATGGTCACTCATGGACACACTGATGGCCACTGATGATCACTCACATCCATGACACACCGATGGCCACACGTGTCCACGTGCACCCCGTGGCCATGGCAGCAGGTCCCTCTTTTAATTTATTTTTTTCCCTAATTTATTTTTTTCCCTATCCCGCTGTTGCAAAATCTACTCCCATTTTTTCTTGCTCAAGTAAAACCTGACATGGACTCGGGACCAGGTGGAATCCCAAAGGACAGCAGGAGGCACCTGGCAATGTCCCTGTCCTGTGCTGTGCTCCAGGCGTGCTCCTAGAGGAGTTGCTTCACTTTTCCATGCTTTGCTTTCCCCTTTTCCAAGTGGGTTTCCCTCTTGAAGGCACTTTAGGCACTCATGGCAGCTCTGAAATGTTCATTTTCATGCTCCGTGAGGAGCAGGGTGACGGCAGCAGTGGCATTTCTGGAAGGTGGCATCACCTGGGACCCGGTGGGATCATGGAATGGTTGGGTTGGAAAAGACCTCAAGCTCATCCCATTCCCTGGGCAGCGACACCTCCCACTCTCCCAGGTTGCTCCAAGCCCCATCCAGCCTGGAATCACCTGGAGGAGCCATTTGGTGCCATGGCACAGGTTAATCAGCGCCCGAAGCGCTTCACCCTCTCCCCGAGCAGAGCAATCCAGGGTGGCAATTCCATCCCTGCTCTCCCTTTCCCTCCGCCGGCGCTGGGAGCTCCCGGCAGAGCTCGGAGGTTTCTCCCTCGCTGAGGAGATAAAACTGGGATATTCTCGGAGCCGTGACCCGCAGATCCTGGGAGCTGGGATTGCCGTGGGACGGAGGCTGAGCCGCTGCCTCTCGCTGCCGCTCCATCCCAGCCGCCGCTGCCCCGCGGATTCCCATCCTCCCCAAACCCCAGCGCCAGGAAATAGTTAACCACTCCGGGATTTTGATTAGCAGAGCCTTAAAGTCAGTAAAAAAGACAGTCGGGGAGAACTCTCAGGAGCATGCTAATGAAGTGAAGTCATCCGCGCCCAGCCGAGGAGTATCCATGCCTGCTCCACGCCGCAGGATTCCCGGAGCGGGGCGCAGGTGGAGCAGGGATCCGCGGCTCGGCCGCCCCGCCGCCTTCGCTCCCCTCCCTCTGGATATTGCCACGCTTTCCCTGGGATTTTTTATTTTTTCTTTTCGCCTCACTGGAGCTTAATGATATTTCCAGCTCGGCGGGAGCTGCGGGAAGGCTGGAGATAGCGGAGTGAGAGGCTTAGAAAGACAGCGCGGGGCAGCTCCCGGCTCTGCGGGAAAGGTGAGGGAATTCTCTTGGAAAATCCCTTCTTCTCCCGGGAAAATCCCTTGGGTTTCTCTCTGTCGCCGGCGCTCGGGCTGTGGCACTGCTGGGGGTGGGGAAAGGGGGGAGTTTCTGGAAGAAAACGATGCTGGCTCTGCAGCTGGAAAGTTTGGGGAGTGGGGTCTGGGGGATGGAGATGTCCCAAAAATCCTGCAGTGTCCAGGTACGGAGCAGGAGCAGCCCCTCTTGATCCCACTTGGAAAAATCCGTGGGCAGCTTTAGGAGCATTGAAAAATATCCTCCTGCTCCGGTGGGACTTTGCAAAGAAACTGTGGGAAGGTTGGATCCTTTCTCTTGGGATCGGCTCCTCACAGGTCCTACCTTCGCTGTAAAAATCGGATTTTTGGGGTAATTGAGAAACTTAAGACAGAGCAAAGTTTTAGCTGAGCCTGAGGGCTAAACCCGGTAACTGCAGCGTGGCCAAATCCATGCTGGAGCTGATGAGTCGCCAGGGCTGTTTAATTTGTGAGAAATCACCCCACGAAAACATTGCATTTTTGTTTATGGGAAATGCAAGAACAATATACAGAGGAGGTTTCGCTCCCAAACAGCCGAGGTTAACCCGTTGAGGATGATGATTCCAGGATTATTCCTGGGATAAGCTGAGCACAGATCGCTTTCCAGCGGTTAGAAACGAGCTGGTGACTCAGCGGCTGCCTCGGGTTTAGAGCTGTGCAGATCCTCGGTCTGGCTGTTCCCGAATTTTGTGTTTTCTGCCTCATGGAATTTTAATTTTCCTTTCGGAGTAGTGTCCAAGCTTGTGGCACTGCGAGGATTTCGAGGCAGGCAGACACCCAGCTCCTGGGTTTAGGAGATCTCCTGGAATACCTCGCTCCTCGCTGCAAAAATGCATCCGTAAAAATCAAAATCTCCTGATTTTATCCATATGGGGTTAATGGGATTGTAGTGTTTACTGCATTTTTGGGCCTAGGGACTCACGGTAGGACTGGTGACACGATGGCATTTTGAATCCTGAGTGGAAGCACCGTTTCTTCATATCCCAAAAAGTGAGAGTTACTCGAAAAGCAACATCTCTGTCCCAAAGCAGAGCCATCCCTGGAAAACACCTCCGTGTCCCCCTGCCGTGGGACACCTTTCTGGGAAGTTTGTCCCTTTGCAGGATCTCTCTGTTCCTGGAAATGCACCTTGGTCACCATGTGCTGCACTCCAGAGTGACATATGGGCAAGCCCAGGTGAGCAGATTTTGGGAGGAGATTCTGCCCTGTGAGGGTGGTGAGCCCTGGCAGAGGTTTTCCAGGAAGCTGTGGCTGCTCCTGGATCCCTGGAAGTGTCCAAGGCCAGCTTGGACAGGGCTTGGAGCAACCTGGGATAGTGGAAGGTGTCCAAGGTGGGACTGGAGAATCTCTAGTGTCTCTTCCAACCCAAACCATTTTGGGATTCCCTGACTCTCAGTGATGTGTCCCATCTCTGTGCTCCTTCCCAGCCCCAATTCCCTCTCCCAGCTTTCGGGGTGATCCTGAGACTCCCCAGATCAGAGATTCCCCTCCCGTGTCCTGCCTGATCCGGGCTGCCCGAGGAATGAGCTCCAATTCCCAATTCCCCATGTTGGTGTGTGGGGAGGATGTGACCTCCACACCCTGCAGGGGATCCAGATGTGGCCAGCTGTGGGTGGCAAAGCCCTGGCTGCCTTCGGAGGGAGATGGGAGCACGTTTCAGAACCTGGAACGCTGGAATGCACCTCTTCCCAACCAGCACATGCATCTTGTCCATCTCCCAAACCTCACTGCAGCTGGAGCTGCTCCAGAACTTTCTACTTGTGCATCCCATGCAAATATCCCAGTCGCTCCTCGTGCTGTTGGGATTTTTGCCGCAGATTTCGGGGGACTGCAGCACTCTGAGACCCAAAAATCCTCCAGTGGGATCTTCCCATGGATCCCCCAGGCTTCAGCCCCTCCTGGAATGTCCCCCAGCCCTTTTGGCCGGCGGCGCTTGGAGCAGAAAGGTGTTAAAGAGCCCATGGCCACTACTAAGCAACAGTTACCAACAACCTCAGGCAAATAAAATCCGGGAGATGATGGAAACCGGGAACGGCGGCTGCTTCCCAGCGTCCCCGCTGGGTGAGTCAGGAGCGTGTGGCTGCTGCTCCCTGCTCCTTCCTCGATGACAGCATCCACACATCCAACCCTCGCAGGCTGCAGGTCCTGGGATATTTACGATGCTTTCACATAACCAGCGTTCCCCTGGCTGTCGGGAGAGCAGGAGCTGGGATTTGCACGTTCCCGTGCTTTGGGCTGGGTTTTTAGGGTTGTTGTGGGATCTTCCCGATGCCCTGTGCTCTTTTCCTGGGAATTTTGGGCTCGTGGAAGGTCAGCAAGCCTAGACTCGGCGCCAGCCAGGAGGGAAATCCAGGTGTGGAAGGAAGGGAGTTATCCCAGTGGTGTTTGATGTAGATCCTCACGATATGGATTGTTCAGGAATAATTTTGGCAAGACCCTGGCACAGGTTTTTCAGGGAAAAAATGGCTATGCCATCCCTGAAAGTGTCTGGAGCAACCTGGGACAGTGGGAGGTGTCCCTGCCATGGCAGGGGTGGATGGGATGAGCTTTAAGATCCCTTCCCACCCAAACCATTCCATGATTCCATTCCACAGAAATCCCCCCTCAGGGGCTGGCTGAGGGAGATGGAACAAGAGGAACAACCAGAATTCCTTTGGCTCCATCCAAAGGAATCACTTTGTGCCCATCCTGCTGCCAATTCCCATTCCAGGGAATACTGAGCGAGCATAAAACTGACATTTACCCAAAACCTCAGAAAAACCCGTGATTTTATCCAGTGTGCTGTTCCCAAGGCAGCTTTCCCAGGATGGCCCTGCTGCTGCTGGAAGGGCTGGAAAGGCATTTTCCACGTGCAGGTGGATTTATTTCAGCTCTGAGCTGTCATTCCCATGCTCCATGTAAATCACTGTCCATGGACAAGTGTCCGTCTGTCCAACCCCATCCGCAGAGGCATTCCCTGGATCTCCTGGCATGTTGTGCTCCCAGAATCTCCCAGGATTTGGGGACAGCAAGGAAAAGTGCAAGGAAAAGTGTCCATGCCAGGACCACCCCGTGGGCTGTGCTGCAGGCTCTAAATTCCCAGGGATCCTGGCTGTGGAGAAAGGATGGGATTTGGGTTGGTGGAGAGGAGCTGGCTGCTGCAGCAGTGTGGTTGTGACCTCCCAAGACTCCTGTTCCCTCTCCAAGGTGGAAATTTTGGGCAGCAGAGCACAGCTCCCTGCAGGAGAGGCACGGAAAAGGGCAGAAAGGCAGGAAATCCCTCCAAGCAGGGAAGTGCAGCTGCTTTTCCCAACACACCTTGAAACTCATCCTGTGGGAATCACCCTGGGAATTGCTGTCATCACCTGGGAGTTCCCATCATTCGCTGTGCCTGTGGATGCTCCCTGACCTTCCCAGCCTCTGCCATCCCAGAGCTGCTGAAGATCCCCTGGAATGTGTGGCTGCCACCTCCACAGCACATCCAGCTTTTCCTGGACACTGATGGAAAGGATGGAGACCTTGATCCAGGTGCCTCTGGAGCCGCTGTTCCTTCGCCTGGATGCTCTGGCTGCGGTGACAGTCACCAGGACATTGCCAGGAGTGACTTCTCCCAGAGCTCCCACCTTTCCCCGGGAAGGATGGGGAGGAGGAGAAGGATTCCAACACAGGGATTTGGTTCAGGGAATGACTCCAGTGCCTTCAGATTTGCTGCTGTGGAAAATCGGGAGGTGGGGATGCAAAGCCCTTGGAAGCTTCTGGTTTTGTGGGAATTTTAGGTGGGAATTTCGGGTGGCATTGCTCCGGGTGCTCTGCAGGGAATATAGGGACAGAGGTGGCAGCTGTCCCCGTGCTGCCACCTCTGTCCCTATGGCTCTGTCCCCTCTGGGCCACATCCCTTGGGGTCACACGAGCAGCAATCCCTGGGAGCACCCAGCACATCCCAGGCACTTCCTTCCCTCCGAGATGAGGAATTTCCCCATCCCGGTTACATTCCTGCTGCCCCAGAGCCTCGGCGCTCACAGATCCTGCAGAATTCCATCTTACAGGGTGGAGCTCTGCTTGCCGGCGGGAATTTTCCCCTCTGCTCGACACCCTCGTGTGTCCCATCAGTGCATCCTCATCCTGTTCCTGCCGCCGTGGGGTGATGATGAACCTTTCCCAAAGCATCCTGACTTTCCTCTTCGCTTCCAAGCTCAAGGGGAAAATGCACTTTGAAGGGGATGGAGTTTCATCCCATGCCTCGATTTAAAGGGGATGGAATGGAAGGAGAGGCTTTGGCTCGAGTTTATCTTAAATCAAGTGCAGGAGAAGGCTTGGAATCAGCGCGGCACGGCTCTCCTTGGATCCCAGAGGATTCCGGGGTGGAACATGGAGCAGGGAGGCTCCCGGGAGGTTCTCGGACAGCAGCCGCGTTTTGGGGCGGAAAGCTGAAATCGCGGAGTACAACATCGCCACCTGTGTGCCGCGCGCGATCGTACAGCGGGAAATCCCGGCTGGAGAAATCCCACCGGGATGCGCGGCGTTGGGATGGATCCCGCCGGGATGGACACCACCGGCAGCCCTCCAGCGGGAAGAACCCAGCCGGATGGAGCCCACCGGGATGTACCCCGCTGGAAAATGCCAAATGAGGGTGAATCCCACCAGGATGAGCCCATGGACAGCTCTACATCAGGAGAGGGTCAGGGTGAAAACCCAAAGTTCAGAGCCACCCTTGGTGGCTGAGCCATGGGTCATGTGGAGTCGCTGAAAGCTCACAGACCTCCCAGATAAAATCCCAGAATTATTTGCGTTGGAAGAAACCTCAAAGCTCATCCTATCCCACCCCTGCCATGGCAGGGACACCTTCCACTGTCCCAGGTTGCTCCAAACCCCAATGTCCAGCCTGGCCTTGGACACTTTCCAGGGATCCAGGGGCAGCACAGCTTCTCTGGGCACCCTGTGCCAGGGCCTCACCCCCATCACAGGGAAGAATTCCTTCCCAAAACCCCACCTCTGCCTGCCCTCTGGCAGTGGGAAGCCATTCCCTGTGTCCTATTGCAGCAGGCCCTGCTAACAAGTTAGGATATTTCAGATCTCTGGCGATAAACTGAGGATTCCTCCCATGCTGGGTTTATCCTCCTTCCCCTCAGGGCTAGAAGCTTTTCCATGCCCATCCAGCAGGTGTAGGATATTCCTACCCTTGGGATAAACAGCCCATGCTCCCCCAGGTTCCATGGATAGTGTGCTCATGGATTAAACATCAGGCTTTGCTTTGAGAGAAGCCTTAGGGGAAATGACTCCATGAAATCTTTGTGCATTTAAATTCACCAGGATTTGAAATATTTGGAGTTCACTGGGAGCTGTTGGTGTGGAGATGGAATTGTTCTCCCCACGCCACTTGCTGTTATGCAATGCCAAATCCTAAAAAAATCCTGAATTTCCCTTGCCGTAATTTGGAGGAAAAGCACTTCTCCAGAATTCCACAGTGATTGTCCTTCCATCCTTGGGCTGGGAATGAAGTCTGTGCAGAGCAAGGACCCAGACCAGGGCAAAACCTCCTCCTCCTCCTTTTTTATGGCAGTTTAACCCTCCAGCAGCTCCAAACCCTCTGAAAAGCTGCTTTTTATTCACACATTAGAGCAAAACTCAGCCTGAGCCACTGTGACTCCAATAAAACTTTAAAGAGGGTCTGGACTTGGTGGTGGGAAGGAGCCAGGGTGGAAATGGGAGTGAGGGAAAGCCTGACTGGTGTTAGAGAAATCTGGGAAAGCTGTGGTGACACTGGGGAATGGATGTGGTGTCCCAGAGCATCCTTGTTGCAGCACTGGATCAGCCAAGGTCCATCCAGGGTAGCTCTGGGATGTCCCTGCAGGACTGAGGGATCTCCAGGTCCAGGGCAGGAGGGAGGTGAAGATAATTTCCCTCCTCATTGCTCTTGTTCCATTCAAAATGCAAAAAAGAACAGGAAAAGGATTCAATTCCAGCCAGGCTCAGGGTGGCTGGAGCAGGGATGGGCTCAGGGCTGCTCCAGCCTCTGCAGGTGACACCCAGGAGGTTTTTTTGGAAATGATGGAGCTGGAAAATCCAGGATTAACTCGGCTGATTGGAAATGGAAAAGGATAATCAGTCCTGTTGCAGAACCAAGCTGAGCCCATGGAATGAAGGTGACCCCCGTGGTGGCCAGAGGGTGCCAGGCTCCAGGACACTGCCCTGGGGGGCACTGCCTCACTCCTGGAAGGTTCCCAGCTTTCCTGCTCCGAGGACACTCTGAGGTGTCCCTCAGGAATCCCAACGTCCAGATGGAAACCCCAGAGCAGCGACAGCTCTGCCGTGGAATCAGCTGAGCCCATGGGCAAGGTGGCTCCTGCTCCTGCCAGTGCCACCCTGGAGTCACCTCTGGCTCAGATTCTGCACCCCAACCCCTCTGGGGACACGGAGGGGAGCAGGGAGCAGATCTGGCTGGGTCCCATCCCGGCTGGAAGCTCCGGAGCATCCCTGCAGCCCCGCGGCTCGGGAAAGGGTTGAGCACCGCACTGCACTGCCGCCTGCACCGCGCCTGGCTTGGCACAATCCCCATCTTCCTGCGCCTAAACAGCCGGAAAATTGAGCCCTGGAGTTTCACATCTGCCAGGTCAGCGCCGTGCTGGAGCCCTGGATGTGTGCTGGATTCCTGGGGGGATTCGGGAATGGGGACAACGCTGGGCACTCCCCTGGCACAGCGCTGGCATCCCGGATGGCATCGGGACATCGGCAGGATCCCAGATCCCTCCAGGAGCCTCAGGAATGGGGCAGAGCTGCGGGATGAGCCCGGGACCACCGCTCAGTGACCTCACCAGTGCCACCAATGCCTCGGGGCCACATTGCCCTCCTGCCCATCCCCAGCTCCGCTCATTTCCCGGGCACGGGGCTGGAGGGGTTTTGGCTCAGCAGGAGCAGAGGCTGGGCGAGCTTTGGTTGTTTTGATTCCAGTTCAAAAGGAAGCTTGAAAGCAGCCGGGGCTGCATGTCCCGATCCCAAACCTGCACATCCCAGCCGGGCTGCAAAATCCTCACGGCGGCGGCAGAGCTGCTCCAGCTGGGAGAGCCTGGGGCATCAGGGAGCAGATCCCAATCCCACGGCATCCAGGAGACGATCCTAATCCTGGGGCATCCAGTAGCAGAACCCAATCCCGTGGTATCCAGGAGAAGATCCCAATCCTGTGGCATCCAGCAGCAGATCCCAATTCTGTGTTATCCAGGAGAAGATCCCAATCCCATGGAATCCTGCAGCAGATCCCAATCCTGTATTATCCAGGAGCACATCCCAATCCCAGTCCTGTGCCAAGGCCAGGGGGAATTTGGGATTAGCTCCACCCCTGGGGTTCTCCTTTTGCCTTCAGCAGCTCCCAGGGGAACATCACCCACCTGGGATGGGAAACTGTTCTGGGATTGTTCTGGAATGCTGCCTTGGGTCACCGGGAGCTGCTCCAAGGAGCTGGGGATCCATCTTTCGCCAACCCAGAGCTTTTTTCCACACAGATGTGCCCGTTTGGAGGGCAATGTGAGGATGGGAAGCCATCAGCCTGTCCACATCTGGCCCCTGGAATCATCTTGCACACAGGAGCTGCAGATGTGGAGCAGGGAGGAACATCTGGGCCGATTTGAGAGAGGGAGCCAGAAATTCATGGAATGGGAGACAGTGCCCAGCGGGACCAGGGAGCTTCCATGGGCAAACCCCATCCCACAGCCCCTCTGATGCCCGCTGGGATGCTCGTTTGCCATCCCAAAGCTGCTGGAACCCCAGGATGGGCATCCCACAAAGATTCCTGAAGGACAAATCCGCAAGAACACCTTCCTGGAAAACCACAGACACCACAAACTGCAGCACAAAGCCGGGGCTATGCCCCAAATCCATTTATCCGGAGCTCCCCCCAATCTCAGGGCATTCCCGGGAGCCTCGTGCCTCAGTTTCCCCATCCATAGAGTGGGAATGCTGGGTCTGGCACATCCCTGGCTCCGTGCCTCAGTTTCCCCATCCATAAAGCATCGATGCTGGGCTCACACCCAGCCAGGCTGGCACATTCCCGGCCCTGCTGCTCCATCCAGGACTGACCTACTTCCCTCCGGCAGAACTTTCTGCTCCACTCATTTGACCCAGCACCTTTTTGTTTGCCCAAAGCCGGGAATGCTTCCCCTCGGCCAAGCCGGGCGCGCGCAGGGAATGTTTGCCGGAGAGACAAACCGCTGCTCTGTGCATCCCTGGAGGCATCCAGACCCCTTTTCCCGCTGCGAAATCCACCCTGGAAAGCTGCCACGTTTGGCTTTGCCCCCTTTTCCCCCATCCCTCTCGTCGTGCCGGGGACAGGGAGGAGAAAGGTGACATTGTTCCGTCCTGGACGGAGCAGCATCCCAGCTCCCGGGCTCTGTGGCCGCCTCAGTCATGGATGTTTGCATATGTTAAAAATATTTAGTCCGGCGCTAAAAAAAATATTATCGCCGAGCTCTGGGGCCAGCGGAGCATAATGGCACCTATGTGTCCGCGGGGCAGCATTCCGCAGGCACACAGGGCTTCTCTTTGCCTCCGGAGCCATCCTCGGCTCGGCAGGGGTGCTGGGAGGGATCCCGAGGCTGCTGCCTGCCGGGAATGCTGTTCTCCCCCTCGGAGAGGGGTTTGGGGCAATGAGGGGCTGTGTTGGGATGTGGGGCAGCGGGATGGCATTCCCTGCGCAGGGATGAAGCGTCAGATAAAGGTGTTGGCTCTGGGAAAAGTGATAAAAACTGGGATGACTCCTGTATTCCCGGCTGGTGGGAGGGGCAGAGTTCAGGGATGAGCAGGGAATGGCTCTGCTCCCCAAATCCACGGCTGAGACCTCCCCAGCTCATCCCACCTCTCCCCAGCCTCATCCAGGCTTTCCCCACCGCCTGGAGCTTCCCAGAATTTCTGGGAATGGGGAGAAGCTTCCAGCTGAGCTTCATAGAAAGAATTCCAAGGCGGCTGAGAGTGTGGGAGGGAAAACATTTCCCCGTGGTAATCTCCCCGCGAGGAGCAGGAGTTCGGAGTTCGGAGCTTGTTCTGGCCGCGGCGGGAAGACAACAGGGAGAGAAGCCGCGGGATTCTTGTGCAGGAGCGTTCAGGAATCATTTCCTCGGCTTTTTCCCCCTTTATATATTTATTTTTCAGGCGGGAAAGGGAGCGGGAGGAGGGCGTGGAGGTGAAATAATCCCGGCTGGAGAGCGTGAAGGGATCGTTGTGCCCCGTCCTTTGGCTTTTTTTTTTTTTTTTTTTTTTGGTGGGGTTTTTTTCCCCCCTTTTTCCGATGGTTTCGGGAGCAGCCTGTGGACACTGCGGCCATTCATGGCTCGGCTGGGGGTGTGAGGGGAGCGTGGAGTTCGGGAATAATTCCCTCACAATATGGAGCAGGGCAAAATAGGCCGGTTGTGTGAGGGGGATGTATGGAAGTGTGAGCATCAATGCAGCCATTTATGAGCGCAGCTTTTCCCCGTGAATAAACTCCACAGCTCCGAGGAAAATGTAAATGCTCGGGGAGCCCTCGGAGGCGGAATTACAGGAAAAAATAAGGACAGCTTTCAGCGCTGGGAAAACAGCCTCCTGCAGCCCCCCGACTGCTGATCCAGGGGTTGTTTCCCCCCTTCCTGCAGCTCCTCCGTGCTTCTCCCTGTCCCCGGTTAAAGGGAATGGTGTCCCCGTGTCCCACGGAATGTTCCCCGCCCGCTGTGGAGCTCGGGAACTCCTCAGGCTCCCCTGGAGCAGCGTGAAAGGTTCCATTCATCCCTTCCCTCTGGAGTCACCACACCCTGGGCCTCTGCTCCGCTCTGCTTTCCTCAGCAGCATTCCCGGCTGGAAGGCTGGGAAGGACTGGGAAGGGCTGAGAAGGGCTGGGAAGGACTGGGAAGGGCTGGGAAGGGCTGGGAAGGGATGGGAAGGGATGGGCAGCGATGGGAAGGGATGGGAAGGACTGGGCAGCGATGCTCCAACACAGTTTTATAATCTCCCATGCTTTGGTCTCTGATTTCCACCCTGGAGCCACCTGGATTGGGGGTTGAGGAAGAACAGGAGAATGGGGGAAATGAGTGATGCTGCCTGCAGAATTCCCATCTGTGACCGGATGGAGCACGCTGGGATGGCAGGAGGTGTCCCTGCCCATGGAATGGGATTGGCTTTAGGGTTCCTCCCAGCCCAATCCACCCTGGAATTCTGTAAATCAACCCCTGGCTGGTTTCTGGGATTGCATCCTCAGCCAGTTCCTTGGAACCATCCCGTTCCAGCGGTGGGAACATCCTGGTGGAGCAGGGAAACCAGGAATCCAAATGCTGAGCTGGGTCCTTGCAGGAGATCCTGCAAATTCCCTGTCCTGCAGCTCCCAGGACGCTGGGAGCCTCTGGATAGAAGGGATGGAATCAGGAGGGAGATGTTCCACGTGAACCAGCACTGCAGCATCAATGGTGGATCGTTAATATATAATTCTAATTAATTAAAAATAACACATCCAGCTCTATTTGCAAAATATTTTCAAGGGTAAGCTTAAAATTCCCATTTCAGTTAGATTAGCATGGAGGGAATTCCTGGGAATATTTACCAAATAGATGCTAAAAGCCAGCCCAGGGTACCCTTTTCCCTGGAATATCTGTGATGGATGCATGGATTTGCTGTTCAGGGATGGTCTGGGATGTTTCCTTCAGGGAAAAATCAGGGAAAGATCCCCAGGTGTTGAACTTGGAAAAGAAGCAGCTAAACCAGTGTGGCACTGGGAGGGAACTGGGAGAACTGGGAGCATCCTGGAGTGTTCCCACATGGAGAGCTCCGGGTTGCTGGGATGGGCTGGAGGCAAAATGGGGGAAAAAACAGTATTTTAGTTCTGGTTTTCATCTAAAATTGGCCTTGGCTGGAATTGCAGAGGCCTTGGGAGGCCTTTGGATCCAAAAGAGTGGCTCTTGTTTTATAGATTTGTTTTTAATATATATTTTATCTATTGTTTTAATATCTTTTATATAAATATGTTCCATGTATTGTTCATACCATATATATAAACCCCATATACATATATTATATTTTAATATATTTACATACACATCATGTATTATATTCACCATATTTTTCTGTGTGTCCACACATCATCTATTACACAGATCTCATATTTTTAACACATTTATTTATGCACACATAGATCTCACATGTTTAATATGTTTATTTGCACACACCCCATATTTCTATAGGAGATTGGAGAGCAAAATCAGGGATGAGAAGTTTTCCATGTCCCAACCACATCCCAGAGATGCCAGGAAATATTTGCTCCCTTTAGGAGCTGCAAAACCACCAAAAAATAGGGGGAAAGTTGTTCAACTCCCAATAATTAAAAGTGAGCACTTCAAACCCAGGCAGGAGTTGGTTCATCCCAGTTATCACCATCAAAAATATCCTTTTCCAAGCATTTCCAAGGATTCCTGCAGCTGCTGTAAATAAGGATTTGCTCTTCCAGGGGCTTGGGTGAACTCCAGGCCAGGGGTTTGATTGCAATTCCACTCGATTGCTGGGATTAAAGGAGGTCTTTCTGCACTCCAGGAGCAGCAGGAATTCTCTGGGGAGCTCTGGGAATTCTCTGGGGAGCTCTGGGAAGATGGCACTGGGTGCACTGGGGTCAAATATTCCATTATTTTAGAATTATTTCATCCTTTTCCTCTGAACCATGAGCAGAGATGGGGGTTAAACCTCCCAAATCCTCCTGTCCAGAGAGGGAGAATTTGCCAAACTTTTCCCAAAGTGGGCTCTGCTCCCAGATCAGCTTGCAGAGGTGGCTCTGGATGGACTCTGGAGTGCAGGATTTGATATCAGAACCAACCTGGCAGCTCTCCCCGCTCTGCAGCACTTTGGAATCGTCGCTGCTTTTCCAGAGGGGCCTGGAAATGCAATCCATTATCTGATAGTTGGGAGCAGCTTTTTTAATTAAGGCCCTGGCCCAGGGCTGATTGAAGAGCTGGGGGAGTTGTCCCGAGGGATTTGGTCTGCCTCTGGACCCCGGGCAGCTCCAGGGCTCTGTTTTCCCCCTGTGCCACATTTGGGATGAAGCCTTTTTTCCCTCTTTCTGTCATTTTCCTCCCTTTCTATCCCCTGGTTTTCCCCACTTTCTGTTATTTTCCCTCCATTTCTATCCCCTCTTTTTCCCACTCCCTTTCTGTACCATTTTTCCCCCTTTCTACCCCTTTTTATCCCCCTTTCTTTTATTTCCCTTTCCCCCTTTGTATCACCTTTCCATCCCTTTCTATCGCCTTTATTTCCATTTCCATTCTTTCCCATTTCTATGCCCATTTCCCCCTTTCCATCCCTATTTCCTTTCCTTTCCTTTCCTTTCCTTTCCTTTCCTTTCCTTTCCTTTCCTTTCCTTTCCTTTCCTTCCCTTCCCTTCCCTTCCCTTCCTTTCCTTTCCTTTCCTTTCCTTTCCTTCCCTTTCCTTCCCTTCCCTTCCCTTCCCTTCCCTTCCCTCTCCCTTCCTCTCTTTCCCTTTTCCTTTCTCTATCCATTTTACTTCCTGTCACTTCCTTTTCCTCTTCTATCCCTTTTTTCTCCTTTCTATCCCATTTTCCCCCTTTATATCCCTTTTTTCTTCCCCCTATCCTTTTCCCTCTTTCTGTCTTTATTTCCCTTTCTATCCCATTTCCCTTTTCTCTATCCCTCTTTTATCTTTTCCCCTTCATGCCCCTTTTCCCCTCTCTTTCTTCCCTCGCTTTCTTCCCTCACTCTGCCCCTTCCTATCTCATTTTCCCCCTTTATACGCCTCTTCATTCTTTTTCCCTTGTACCCTTTTTTTTCTCTTTTTCCACCCTCCCCATCTGTTTTTTCACCCCTTTCCATCCATTTTCCCCCTTTCCCTTTTCCCCTTCTATCCTTTTTTCCCTTTTCCTCCCTACCCCTTTTTTCACCCCTTTCTCCCCTTTCTCCCTTCTCTATCATTTTTTCTTTCTCTTTTTCCTCCCTATCCCTCTTTCTCCTGTCTCTCCCTTTCCCTTTTCCTCTCTCCCTACCCCTTTTCCCCCCTTCCTACCCTTTCCCCCTTTTCCCTTTTCTATGCGTTTTTTCCCTTTCCCTTTTCCTCTCTCCCTATGCGTTTTCCTCCCCCACTTCCTACCCTTTCCCTCTTTCCCTTTTTCCCTTTTCTGCAAGTTTTTTCCACCTTTCCCTTTTTCCTCTCTCCCTACCGCTTTCTCCCCACTTCATACCCTTTCCCTTTTTCCCTTTTCCTCTCTCCCTATCCCTTCCTCCCTCTCTCCACCCTTTCCCCCTTTCCCTTTTTCCCTTTCCTACCCTTTTTTTTCCCCTTTCCCTTTTCCTCTCTTCCTTTCCCTTTCCCCCTTTCCCTTTTTCCTCTCTCCCTTTCCCCTTCCCCCCCCCCCCCCTCTCTGCCCTTTCCCCCTTCCCTTTTCCCCTTTTCCCCTTCCCCTTTCCCCTTTCCCCCTTTCCCTTTTTCCTCTCTCCCTTTCCCCTTTCCCCCCCCCTGCCCTTTCCCCCTTCCCCTTTCCCCTTTCCCCCTTTCCCTTTTCCCCTTTCCCTTCCCCCTCTCTCCACTCTTTCCCCCTTTCCCTTTCCCCCTTCCCCACCCGTTTTCCCCCTTTCCCTTTCCCCCTTCCCCACCCGTTTTCCCCCTTTCCCTTTCCCCCTCCCTTTCCCTCTCCTTTCCCCTCCCGGTGCCGGCGGCTCGCAGCATTCCCGGTTCTCCTGCGCTCCTGAGCTTCTCCCGTATCCCAGCTGGTGCGCGCTACTGGCTGGTGCCGCTCGAGGGGCGTGAGCAGCTCCGTGCCTGTGGTCAGTGATGAAGACTTTCTGCTCTTTTTATCCCCACAGCACGGAGCCGCCGCGCAGGGCCAGCCGGCAGCTCCCGAATTCCCGACTTTTGCCTTTTCCAGCCGCTCTCCGGGAGAATGCAGCCTTCCCCTCCGCCCGCCGTATGATGAGGTGAGTAAATTGCCTTTTCCAGCGCCGCTTTGCTGCCTGATGTCATAAAACCGGGATTTTTTTTTTGCCTCGGGGGAAGGAGAATGTGCTGTTTGTCGCTGCTGGGGGTTCGCTCCAGCCTTTTCCCAGGGTTTGTTCCCCTCGGCATTGCCGGCTGGAGGCTCCCGAATTTCTCTCGGCAGACACAACTTTTCTCCCCCCTTTCCCCCCTCTCTGGCTCATTCAATGACTCAACGAGGTTTGTCAGAGTTAAAAAATGATGCTCTTCGCTCGAGCTATTCGGGATATTTGTGTCATCCCAGAACTTTCAGAGGAAAATCATTGCCGTTCCCATTCCTCCCTCCCGAGGCCGAAGCCACCCCCGGCCCCCCCCGGCTGCTCTCTGCCGCTGTCACCTCCCGCGACGGTGCCACCTCTGCCGGGAAAGTGTCGCCCGCGCCCCGGCGGAGCCACCCGCGGGGACAGAAAGAGTTAATCCAACCCCCCTTCCCCCCTCCCTGCACTTCAGCTGCAAAAAATATGAAGTGAGGATGGATCCGCTCATCTGCTGAGCAGAGGAGTTGCTTTGATGTCGGTCCTGCTCTCGGTCCTTCCTTCCCTCCTTCCCTCCTTCCCCCCTTAACCCTTTTCCCGGTGCCTGCCTGGAATTGCGGCCCGGGAATTCCGTGTGCGTGGCAGGGCTGCGGAGGGACACTCGGGGACACGCTGGGGGCTGGAATTTCCCCTTTTTTGTCCCCCACCGCCACCCCATTCCCGGGATGCGCATCCCCCCGGGGCTGGGGGGACACTGCGGACAGGGGACGGGGTGGCGAGCGCGCTGTCACCCGGGGTGGCCCCGGAGGGCTGAGCCTGGTGGTGGTGGGTGCTGTCGGGATGGGATTTTTCCCTTTGGGGGATTTAATGGGGTTTTAACCCCGTTTTTTGCGCCGCTGGAGAAAAGCGCCGCTGCCGCTTTAAGGCAGAAGTGTCCCTTTAAGTGACTTTCCATTCGCTGCTTTGGAGAGCCGAGAATTCGGTTTCCCAGATTTCCTCTGAATTCGTGTGCAGGAGGCAGAGGGAGTTAAAAATGACTCGGGAAACCTTTGGCAGCTGCAAGACAGGGGGGGAAAAAGGGCAAAATGAGATTTAGGGGGAAATGAGGTATAAAGTCCAAACTGAGATTTGGCGGGGGGGAAAGAAGATTTAGGAAAGTTTGAAAAAAGGAGATTTAGGGAAGAAAAAAGCCATCTGCTACTGTTTCCCTTTGGCTTCCTGATGTTGTTCCCAAATCCCTGCTTGGGGAGGAATGGGCTGGTGGGGAATTCAGGGAGCTGGGAGGATGTAGCCCCCGGGCAGCCAGGGGTTAACAGCCCTCACCAGCTGGGGAGCATCATAAATTGCAGTCCTTCCCCACCAAATTAATTCCCACTTTCTTTTCCTGAGGTTTCTACCCTGGGAAGAGTAAAAAAAAAAATTAAAAAAAAAAAGAGGAAAAAGAAAAGGAAGGGGGAAAAAAACCCTAAATAAATAAAGGGCCTGGAAGGGGCTGGGCAGGCTCTGGTTCCTCAATTAGCTGGGAATTGCCTTCTCCCGACCAACGGAAGGCAGCAGCGTGTTTGAGCCTCTGGATTTGTGGAGCTTTCTCCGAGTGCCAAGTCTGGTTGTGCGGGACTTCGGAGGGGTAGGTGGAGGAATCCGAGCGGCTCGGCTCCCTTAACCCCTTCGCAGCCGAGCGGGTTTGGCAATGCTGCTCCGGGAGGAGGGAGGATTTTGGCATCGGAGCGCTCGGGAGAGGCGATTCCTGCGGCTGGGATGTGACAGGCTGGGAATTCACCTCCTGGGGTGTGACGGGCTGGGAATTCACCTGCGCTGATGCAGGAATGCCGTGTGGAGCGCTGGAGCTCGGGATGAGCTGAGCTGGTTTGTCACAGGATTTGTCACGGTCCCCAGCTGGGGACACCTGGGCTGCGGGCACAGAGGGGTTTGGGGATGTGCAGGAGGTCGGGGTGTCCATGATCCTTGTTCCTGCGAGGAGAAGTTGAGGATTGTGTCACATCCATGTGGGAGCATCCCGACTGTGGGTAAACATGGAATAACCGCGGCAGGAACTGCTTTGGGCTCCCAGTTTGAATTCCCACTCGGAGGAAGGAACTTCCCTGTCCATCCTGAGGAAGGGAAGGGGAAGCTGGATGAGTCCCAGAGGGAATGGCCAAGGGTGTTCCTTGTCACTCTTCAGCCACCCGGCTGGATGTGGCTTCCCGGGAAGTCTGAGCCTCTCTGTTATCCCAAACACAGCAGGGATTGGTGCCTGTGGGGAGGAACAGCCTCCCGGGGGATCCCGCGGGGTTGTTTGGGGTTTCCCTACAAATCCCGGCTGCTGGAATTCCTGCAATCACTGCCGAGAGCTGCGTGTGCCCAAATCAGATGATCCACAGGTCCTTGAGCAGAACTCCCTGTGACACCAGGAATTCTTGTCACCCCTCTGCATCCCAGAGGAGCCAGAAGAAGCAACATCCAAGGCCAGGTGTGGTGATCCAGACCAAGAATTCTGGGAAATTTGGATCTCATGGACAGCAGGATGGCTGGGAGAGAAGGTTTGGATGATGTGAGGATTTCCTGGTGGGAGTTTCCCAGGATAGCAGCCACCAGGGATGAGTTTCCCTTTGGAGCATCTCCTGAAGGCACCAGGATCCAGTGCCTCGGACTTTAGAATGAAGAATCCATGAGTGAAACCCAGAAGAGGATGGGTCATTCACATCCAGGAAAGCCATCCAGGTTTATCCCAACTCCAGCTGCAAGGGGAATATCCAGCTATCCAGCCCAGGCAGTGCTGAGCAGTGCCAGCATTCCCACGGGCAGGATCCATGCCCCACACCATTCCCTGTGGGATGCTCTCAGAGACACCAGGACAGACCAAATGTGGGACTCTTCCTCACATTCCCATGGCCACAGGGTCTGGAATCATCCCTCTCCACAACAGTGGGACGTGGGATGAATTTTGCTCCGCAAGGACGCTCATCCCCCTTTCTCCAGGATGCTGCTCCGTAGGGATGAAATCCAGCAGGGCCTGGCCCTGTCGCCTGTGTTTTCTTTTGGGTTTGAATCTGTTTTCTTTGGGTCTGGACGCTGTTTCCTGGTCGGCTGTCGCTGAGCCGGCGGGAAGCGGGATGGGGAATGTGGCACGGGATCTGCCGGAGCTGGCAGGGCCACAGGCAGGTGTTTGCTCTGCGTTTTGGCTCATCCAGCTGCCCCCTTGCCAGCCCTCCCTGCGTTCCCTCCTGGCATTCCAGCCTGGCACCAGCCTGGCACCGACTCCTTCCCTTCTCCTGGTCTTGTCCAGCGCTGTGTCCCACATGTGGGCAGGAAGGAGCTGGGCAGGGATGTGTCTCCAGCCAAAACGCAGCTCCTCCGTGGGGATCTTCTCCAGAGGCACCTGGAAAATGCAGCTGCTGGCAACCATCAGGGTCCCCTTCAAAGCCCAGCCTGTTTTGGGTTGAATCTGCTGATTTTGACTGAGGGAGAGCTGCCTGTCCCTCCCTGTCCCATGTGGAGCTGCAGGGACAAACAGGATGGCAGGAATTACTTAAGGAATTATTTAAGGAATTATTTAAATCCCCTTCCAGTCAAGCTGTGGTGTTCAATGAGCATCTTCCCATCCCTGGGATCCAACCAGGCTGGAGCAACACCCAGGGCTGGCCTGAGGCTTCCAAAAACGGGGAGGGACGTTCCTCCTGGAATTTCAGGGAATCATGGACTCACAGAATGGGACACATCCCACTGGACCAGGATGCTCCAAGCCCCTTCCAGCTTGGGCAGGGTTTGTTTTTAGCTGGATCATTGCAGTCAGGATTCCCTGGATGAAGGATGAGCCACAGGCTTGGAGCTGGAGAGTCTTGGGAGCCCTGGAAGGGCTGGAAGCTCCCAGCTCAGATGGACAGCAGGATGGAGAGCTAAAGCAGCTCCCTGGCTCTGCCCTCCACACCTGGATCTGCACATCCAGGAGCTCCTGGGAATGTCTCCTGCCAGCCTGGAGGTGTGTGGGGAATGCTGATGGATTTGTTTGGCATCTCCTGGCAGTTCCAGGATCAGCCTGGATCGGTTGGTTAGATGTGGGAAGCTGGCTGGAAACAGAGTCACTGGGATGGAGTCCTCATCCCACCCACCCCGGAGCATGGGATGGACAGGATCCCCCTGCTCTCCCAGCGCTTACCAGCGGCCAGAACCCAAATTTCCCCAATTTCCAGCAAAGCACAGCACTCTGGAGAGCTGGGGAAGGCTCTGAGGTGTGGAATGGCCAGGATCCAGCGGCGATGGATGGAGGGATGCAGGGAGCTGGCCTGGCCCGGCGCCCATCGCCCGCCTGTGTTTGCCTTTCGCTCCCAAACGGCCAGAAAGGCCCTTTCTGTGCACGACAGCAAAGCCTGCAGCCACACTCCGGAGCTGGCTTGGGGACACTGGAATTCCTTCCCAAAATAGCCCTCGGAGCCGTGCCAGCAGGGAAAATGGATTGCAGAGGGCAGGACTCCCACGTGGGGCTCGCAGAGCCTCCCCTGCCCACCCCACACCCTCCAGGGAGGAGCCCAGTGGGGCATGGAGCTGTTTTCCACCTCTTTTTCCATGGATGTGGCAAACTGGGAGCTGGCAAGGCTGGAGCTGCCCTTGGAGGGTGTTTGGGAAGGTGTGGAAGTGTCCACCAGAGCCTGAAGTTTGGGAGGCAGGGATGGATCAGCTGGGAAGGTCTAACCAGAGTTAGGGGAAAGGCAGGAGGGGAAACTGAGGCAGCACTGCTTCAGATCCAGGTGTTCTCCCATTCTCTTTCCATCTTTCCTGGGATTCTGGTGGCTCCCTGGCCCTTCAGCCCAACCTTGGTCAAGTGTCCTCAGACTGGTGACCGAGCCAGCTGTGCTTTTGGGGATTTTTCCCTCTAAACCAGGGAATTGTGGTTCCCTGAGTGTTTTCCTGAGCTTTGCCGGAGTTTATTCCTCCCTCACCCGTTATTGATGGATCAAATGATAACACCCAGAGCGGGATTTGCACCGAGATCCCAATTCCCACGGCGATTATCAGGGATAAACACAAATCCCTGCTGAGCCCTGGCTTGGAGCATCCTCAGCTCTTCCTGACCTCCCTCAGGGCCAGGGATTTAGGCAGGAATTGCATCCCTGGAGCTCAGAGGGAAAGGCTGGAAGGAGCTGGAGTGACTGCAGGCATGGAGCATCCCTGAACTTGGCTGTGCATCCCTGTGGGCTGGGAATGGGATGGATGGGATGGATGGATGGATGGATGTGGTTGGATGGGATGGATGGATGGATGGATGGGATGGATGGGATGGATGATGGTTGGATGGATGGATGGATGGATGATTGATGAATGGATGCATGGAGAATGGAGGGATGGATGGGATGGATGGGATGGATGGGATGGATGGATGGGATGGATGGATGGATGGATAGATGGATGGATGGATGGAGATGGATGGGATGGATGGGATGGATGATGGTTGGATGGATGGATGGATGGATGGAGGGATGGATGATGGATGGATGGATGGATGGATGGATGATTGATGAATGGATGCATGGAGAATGGAGGGATGGATGGGATGGATGGGATGGATGGATGGGATGGATGGATGGATGGATGGATGGGATGGATGGATGGATGGATGGATGGAGATGGATGGGATGGATGGGATGGATGATGGTTGGATGGATGGATGGATGGATGATGGATGGGATGGATGGGATGGAAGGATGGGATGGATGGGATGGATGGGATGGATGGGATGGAAGGATGGGATGGAAGGATGGGATGGATGGGATGGAAGGGATGGATGGATGATGGTTGGATGGATGGATGGATGGATGGAAGGGATGGATGGATGATGGATGGGATGCGATGGATGGATGGGATGGATGATGGAAGGGATGGATGGGGCAGGCAAATCCCACATCCTGGCATTGCTCCCATCCCCGCCGATCCTCCTGGGAAGGAGGATGAGTCTCCCTCTCCACATTTCCCTTCCATGCTGACCATCCCTGCTGTTTCCCATCTCCTCCATCCCGGGGAAGGCTGGGAGCATGGAGCTGCTCCTGGGCATTCCGAGGGACACAAAGAGCTGCTGTTTCCCTCTGGCTGCTCCCAACACCACAGGGTTTTCCTTGGCTGGAGCTCAGAGGGAGATGGTGACAGGGAGAATTCCCACATCTCCACAGAGAATTCCCAACATGGTGGTGTTACTGCAGAGCCCATCCTGGGTGCTGGGAATGGGTGAGGTGGGAAATTCAGTCTGTGCCAGGTCTCTGCCTCATCCATCCCATTGCCATCCACTTAGGAATTACCACAAAAATGGATTTAGTGGTGGAGCACTGAAATGGAAAATCTGGGGGGTTCTTGTCCATCTCTGCTGGCGTTAATCCATTAATTCCTCCAGGATTTGGGAGGAATAAACCCTTTTTCCATAATATTCTCCCCCCAGCTCTAGCAGAGCAGCAGGCAGTGCTTCCCAGGTGCATTCCCAGTAATGCCAGGAGTTTATTCCATGTGTAAAGTCCTTCTGAATAAATGCAAGTGACTTCTTCTGGGAAGGGGAAGCATTTCCTGGACATTTATTGTGCCACAGTGGAGGGATTGGGAGTAAGGAATAGTGAGCAGGGAATTACAAGTAGGGAATTGGGAGTGATCCAGTTGGAAACACGGAATTGCAAGCAAGGAATTGTGAGTAAGGAATGGAGAGCAAGGTGGGTGTTTTCCAGAGAATCCTGGAGGGTTCCCTTCCTCCAGCTTGCTGCTTTTCCCTCTCCAGCAGTTTTTCTGGAAGCAGCAGGAGCAGTGCTGGGGATGCCTGCAGGTGCTCTGCATCCTGGGAATATCCATGGAAAATATCCAAGGGCAAAGTGCCAGGGTGGCACCTGAGCCAGAGCAGGGAGCCCAGGGCTGGTCATTCCCAGGGAGCTGGGACAGATCCTGCCGGGAGCTTAAATCCAGTTTTAGTGCAAAAACTCGGAGCCTCCAGCTGGTGGATGAGTGCCATGCCTGGCTGATGGCAGGGAAGAGCAGGAATATTGATTCATCCCATCCTTTCCATCCCAAAGCACTTCCCTGGGCTGAGCCATCCCTGCTGGTTGCTGCAATCCCTTCCCTTCCCGGGATGATTCCCAGGCTGTGACAGCAGCAGGAGGCAGGGAGGCAGGAGCAGATTCCTCTGGAAAATCTCCTTTTCCAGCAGACAGGAATCCTTGCTGGGAGATTCAGCCAGAGCTCCCCGGATGGGCTGGGAATGTGGGCCAGGGGAAGTTTCACAACTCAGAGTTCACCCCGAGGTCCCTGGGATGGTTACAGAGCTCACAGGGTGCCAATCCAGACTGCATCCCGAGGGATTTCACAGTGGAACATCCTCCCCGGCTGTCAGGGTGTCACTGCCAGCAGCACTGGGAATCTTGGAGCATCCAAAGGCACCAGGAGCTTCCCTGAGACTGTGGCACCAGCTGTGTGAGGGCTTGACTTGCAGGGAATGTCTCCATGCAGCCCTGCATCCCGGTGGGACAGCTTGGGATGAACCCTGGAGGCGGGAATGGCTGGATACACATCCCAGTGAGTGCTGGGTGTGGGAATGCACAGCCCAGTGAGTGCTAGATGATGGGAATGCACATCCCAATGAATGCTGGATGTTGGGAATGCACATCCCACAGGGAGCTGGATGTTGGGAATGCACATCCCAATGTTCCCCCGCTGCCTGTGGCTCATCTCCCTGCTGCTCCTGCCAGCCTGGATCCATCCCATCCCAGCCTGGCCACATCCAGCACCCACTTCCTGCCTTTGCACTTCCCTGGCAGCCACTCCCTGCTCCCTCCCGGGCCTGGCCAGGGAATTCCATGGAAAGGTCCTTTATAAATCCTGATGTTTGGTTTCGCTGTGAGTGCCCCGGCGAGGCAAGCCCTGAGCTCTGCTGTTATCCCACACATTCCTCCCATTTATTCCTCGGATGGATTAGGAAATCGTGGCTGTCACTGAGCATTAGCAGAGCTGTTCCCTCAGCTCTCCCTCTCCAGCTGACACTTCCTTGGAGCACAGAATCCATCAGGATGCTCCCGTGTGTTTTATGAGGGCATGGAGTGGTGGGAAAGGAGGGAATGGCTTCAGGGTTTGGTGGGATTTTGGGAAGGAATCCTTCACGGTGAGGATTGAGGTTGCCCAGAGGAGCTGTGATGCCCCTGGATCCCTGGAAGTGCCCAAGGCCAGGCTGGACAGGGCTTGGAGCAGCCTGGGATGGCAGGAGGTGTCTCTTAGAACTGGATGAGCTCTAAGGTCCTTTCCAGCCTTCCCTGTGGCTGGGCAGATCTCCCTGTGTTCCCTGCTCCATCCCGGGCTGTGCTTGCAGCCATTCCCTTCACTCATGTCAATTTTTGGGAAAAGTCTGGAGCCACATCCCTCCCTGGGACAGAGCTGGATGTCCCTGGTGTGCAGGACAGGATTCAAACAGCACCAGGCACCTGTTGCTGCCCCTTCCCCCAATGGAAAACACTTCCCAATCCAGCAAAATCCATCAGAGCAGCACAACTGAGCATCATCCATATTTCTAACACAATGGCTGAATTTTCCTGAAGCAACAGCTGATTTCCAGCAGCCAGGAATGCTCCGGAGGAAGCGATTTTATTTTCCCTTGCCTTGCTGGATTTCCGAGGATGCAGCCTTTGATCCCAGCTCCCAGTGTTATCAAGGAGGAAGCTGCAGCTCTTTGAAGCTCAGAGCTCCTGAATCCCAGGGGATTTAACCTTCAGCACTGGGGGTGGATCACCCCAATTCCATACCCAGGGACTGTGGCACCACGGGGTGTGCAGGGCATCCCTCACAGCCCATTTTGGGAGAAAAGCAGGGGATTGAATGGCTGCAGGAGCCCAGATGTGGCTGGGGAGGATTTGGGTGTCCTGCTGCTGTTGGGAACATCTGGCTCTGCTGCTGTCCCGGGGCGCTGGAAATGGAAATGGGTCACGTCCTGATTCCAGCTTTGGGATGAGGCTTTAGGGCTGGGTCTGTCTGGGTCATTGTAAAACTCCTTTGTGCTTTAGGGCTGTGGCTTCCTGCCCTAAAATTCACCCCAAAAAGGCACCTTTTTCTTTTGGAGCTGCGTGGATCCGGCTGGAAGCTGCAGAAGTGGCTCTGTGATGGGATCAGCCCTGAGGAATCACCACTGGGATCCTGAGCTGGAATAACAGGAGTGTGGAGGAGTTTGAGGACAATCAGGAATGGCCTCTCCAGCCTTTGGGATTTGCCGAGCTGGGGAATTCTGCACATCCAAAATTCACTGTCTTGCTCCTTGGGAAAATTCCCTGTGCTTTCCTGAAGGTGTAAGGATGCTGAACATATCCATGAGCCCAGGGCGCGTCTTCTGGATTGAAGTTTCAAAGTTCCAGGTGGTTTTTCAGCCCTGAAAATCCTGATTTTTTTTTTCCTCAGCTCTGTCTGGGGCTGAACTTTTGCCCTGCAGACAGAGCCGGATTTAATTGTGCCCCATAAAGCAGCTCCAGCTCTTCCCTGCAGGAAGGTTCACGAGGAAGATGGAAAATAGGCCCTTAATGCCCTAAGAATTTCCCCCATTTTCCCTTCCACGAACTTTTAAGCTCATCCAAAACACTCCATACATTGATGGCAGGGCTGGGATGCTGCAGCTTAGCCAGGAGGGCAGGATTTCCATGGAGTTCTAAGTGGAAGCAAATGGTTTAAAAGGAAATTAAGTTTACGGCTCTATAAAAAAAAGGCATTTTATTGCTTTGCTTTGCTTTGCTTTGCTTTGCTTTGCCTGTTGCTCAGGATAGGCAGGAGATAAAGGAATGCTCAGAGGCTGGAGGCAAAGAGGAGCAAACCCATGGATCCAGATGGATTCTGCTCCTGGAAAATCCTGGAAGAGGGATGAGCAGAGGTGATGCTCAGGATGCATCATGCTCTTAGATATTGGCTGGGGATACAGACACAGCAACACCTGGGGGGTTATTTATGGGGCAAAAATAGCAAATCTCTAGGATTTAATCTTTAATCTCTTCCCATGGCATTGATTGGAGAGCTTGGTGTAAATGGGAATAAAACTGGCTCAGGATATCTGGGGAATCCAGCAGGAATGGAAGGGAGAGGAGCTGGTCATTTCATGTTTCATGTTTCTCCTTCCCAAGGAGAGGCCAGTGGGATCCATCTGGATCCACCTGTGCTGTGTCTAGGTGAGCCAGGAGGATCCTGTGGGACAGAGGAAGGTGACAGCCACTGCTTTGTGCATCCAGGGACCTCGGGATGGCATGAGCCCAGGGCAAATCCCTCGGGATTGCAGGAGCAGCCCTGGGTTGGGATCTCTGGAGGTGGCTGGATGCAGGAGGAGCTCAGCTGGGCGCCTTTCCCACCAGCAGCTGCAGATTTGGGCTGCACATCCCCTCATTCCCAGGCGGATCCTTCCTGCTGCCAGCTCCGAGGGGCTGCTGGGTGACATTTCCCCTTGTCCCCTCACTCTGAACCCCGGATGGACCGGGAAGGACCGGGATGGACTGGGATGGACAGGGATGGACTGGGATGGACAGGGATGGACTGGGATGGACTGGGATGGACTGGGATGGACAGGATGGACTGGGATGGACTGGGATGGACAGGGATGGACTGGGATGGACTGGGATGGACAGGGATGGACTGGGATGACTGGAAATGGGATGGACCGGGATGGACCGGGATGGACTGGGATGGACTAGGATGGACCGGGATGGACTGGGATGGACTGGGCTGGACTGGGATGGACCAGGAAGGACCGGGATGGACTGGGATGGACTGGGATGGACTGGGATGGAGCGGGATGGACCGGGATGGACTGGATCGGACCGGGAGGATCCCGGTCTGGGATGGACCGGGATGCTCCGTCTGGGGTGGCTGAGGAGGCTTTGCCTCTTCCCGAGCTCCGAGGGGAGCGCAGAGGCTCCGGAGCAGGAAGCTCCCCCGGCTCCAGCTCTCCCAGCTGTGTCAATAGAGCAGCCAGGAACAAAAGGGCTCTTTCTTCGCCGTGTTTGTGCAGGGGGGACAGGCGGTGGCACTGGGACAGGGCTGCTGGGGACAGGAGTGTGCAGGGCTCAGCTGCTGCTTTCTGAGAAGGGTCTGGCAGCGGGATGGGATGAGGGGAGCCAGGCTCTGCTTATATCATTATTTATATAATTGTGTTATTATTATATATATATCAAATTATTATGTATTATGTGAGGTTTATATATATATGGGAGAGTTAGGTCCCAACATCCGTGGCAGTGTCCCAGGCCAGGCTGGACAGGGCTTGGAGCAGCCTGGGACAGTGGAAGGTGTCAAGGTGTCCCTGCCATGGAATGAGATGAGCTGTGAGGTTCCTTCCCTCCTGGGATTCTGTGATATATATTCTGTGATATGTATAAATATGGATTTCATTTTGGGGCTTTATTGAGAGCTCATCCAAGGAAGGGAGGAGGCTCTGGGCTGTCTCCAGAGCCAGGGATTTCCCCAAACATCGTCCTTGCTGCCACCAGGGCCTGGGGTGGTTGCACATCCCTGTCCCCTCTGCCATCCCAGCTCCCACATCCTCTCCATCCTCCTCCAAGGATGAGTGTGACACCTGCCAGGACAAAGGGCTGGTGACAATGCCAGGCTGCTCCTCACCCACCCAGTGATCCCAGGAACTTCTGGAGAGCTTCACAGGACCAGAGCAGCTCTCCTTGTGGACAAATCCCCCGTGGATGCTGCCATTCCCGGCAGAGCTCGGCAGGGTTTGGAGCAGCAGCTGATCCCTGGAAACCTCCGGTGCCCTCCGTGCTCCCCAGCCCAGGTGCAGCAGCCTCGGCTGTTCCTGTGCCTCTCTTCCTCCTCCTCGGAGCTCCAGGGAATCCTCTCCAGCTGTGAAAACAAGAGGAGTCCCTTCCTGCACGGGACAGGGGAGTGTCCCCCCCTCCGGCACAGCTCCAGCTCTGCAGTGGGGAGCTGAGGGCTCTCGGCACTGGGAGCACTGGGAAGCTCAGCTGTGACCACTGGAGGATGCTCAGCGCCATTTGCCACCTCCCAAACGTTGGATTCTGGGGTTGAAGGGATGGAATGGGAGAGCTGAGTCACCATATCCATGCGTTTTGAAGGGAGAGGTTTGCAGCTCCCCCTGTCCTGGTGGGAACATGAAGCTCCTCCCGTTTTTCTCCCCAAATCTGCTCCCGCTTCCAGAGCATTTTAAACCTCAAATTTCAGGATTGCATCCCTCGTTTTGGCACTGCTGTCATCCTGGAGCTGTCCTGCTGGAGATCCCAGATTCTGTCCGTGTTTTCCACCAGCTGTGTTGTTTTCCACCAGCCAGCTTCCCAACACAGGGAATGTGCTCCAGGTCTCCTTCTCATCCCTTCTCCTGGTGGATAAATCCATGGAAGCTTCTTGCCGAGCTGCTGGGAATCTCAGGAGGCTTTGCTGCAGCTTAAACCCGAGGATGTGGCAACATCTGTGGGCAAGAGGAGCCTCTGCCCTCACCAGTGTGCGCCTGCCTGTGTCTGACTGGGAACAACTGGGATTTTTCCCCTTGGATCCCCATTTTCTCCAGAGCCAAGGATGGATTTGGTGGTGGCACCGTTCCCGCTGGGCGCTGTGACATCCCTGCTGTGACACCGGGCTGCCGGCTGTGACACCAGCCCTTTCCCACAGGATGAGGACGAGTCAGTGAGGGGATGAAGCAGAGCCGAGCAGAGCTGTTCCCATTCCCGCCTGGCCTTGGGAAGCAGTGGATTTATGGGAGCATCAGCAGGGGCACTGGGATGTAAATCAGCAGCTCTTCCATGTCCTCTCCGTGGCTGCTGCTGATTCCCACACTCAGATCCGTTTTAATTCCAGCCTGACAGGGACAATCATTCCTGGCTGCTCCAGAGGTCTCTCCAGCGGGAGAAAGGGAGTCTCGGGGAGAGGGGAATGTTTGCTCCTCAACAAAACCTCCTGGCATGGAGCAGAGATGGATTTTGGCAGCTCCTTCCCCAGCTGGCTGCTCTGGCTGCTCTGCCCTGACCCAAGGGTCACCTTTGGGGTGACAAACCTGTTGTCCCCGAGCTCCGCGGCTGCCGTGGAGCTGCAATTCCCGGGATTTCGCTGCGGCTCCCGGCGCTCCGCCGCTCCTTGGCAGCGCAGCCGGGCAGAGGCAAACAATGCCCTGCAATTAAAGAGCCTCTTAATTGCAGCGCTACACGCGGCTCTTCCGCCGCTTTCTAAGTTTGGGGCCGTAATTACAGCAGCGGGGAAAGGCAGCAGCTGCAGCCGAGCCCTGCCTTCCAGGGATTCTTGGATTTGACCGTCTGAGTCCTGGGCTGAAGCCTGGCCTGGGATGAAAGGGAAAAGCAACGCCCAGGCTCTGTCCGGGCAGCCCCTGCAGCCCCTCCGGGCTCCTGGGGCAGCGTTTGTTCCTCTTTTTTCCTCCTTTTTTTCCTCCTTTTTTTCCTCTTTTTCCTCTTTCGAATGGGGTTTTTTTGCAAAGCAGCTTTAAAAAAAAAAAAAACCAACCCGGGGAGGTCCTGCCCTGGTCAATCCTTGCGAGTCTCAGTTTGGAAACAGCCGCCAGGAAGATTAAAGGGTGCCTGGGAAAGCCAGGCGGGGTGTCAGGATGCTGCGATGCGCTGGGAGTTGTCCTCCTGCTGTCTGTCCTTGTCGCCAGTTCAGCTGGTTTTTGGGAGAATCCATTTGCCTCTGGATGATCCCGGCTTGTTGGAGGGTCGGTTGGTTTGGGATCACCCCGCAGCATCCCCAGGCGGCTCCGATCGCTCCTCCTGTGCCAGGGGAGATGGGAATTGTGGGCGCAGCCACGGCAGGCAGACACCCAGACTAGATTTAATGTTTTCCCTGTTTTTTCACCCCGTGGCTTTGAGGAATCCCGGGATAAACGCCACTTTCTGTAGCAAAAAGAGGATTCTTGGGATGCAGGGGAGGGAAGCTGAATCCAGGCTGCGTTTTCTCCTGGAATCATCCCCCAGATCCCGAATGTTTTCCATCACTCGGGCAGGTTTGTGTGGGATCACCTGGGCAGGAAGCAGCAGGGAAAACGATACCCCACGGGGATCTTTCTCCAACACCCCCTTTCCCCAAATCCAGCAGCAGCCCTGGTTTTAATGGAAGAAGCAGCCACTTTGCAGCAGCTCCTGCTCCATGTGGGAAAATTATTACTTGCAACGTTTGGCTGGAAAAAGGAGGAAAAGGAGCAGCAGAGATGAGAGATGCACAGTTATTCCTGATCCCCGTGCAAGATCCCACATGACTTTCCCTGCAAAAAAAATCTCCTCCCAGAGCTTTAAATCTCCAGGTGAAGGAAAAAATGCTCTCGGTCTGTGAATTCACTGGGAAAGTATGTGGGGTTTGGTGGTGTTGCGTTAGCACTGGGCTGAGGGAAAGGAATCCTTTCCGGTGTCCATGGGATTAGGTATTGTCTGGGATGTTTTCTGCGGACAGGAGAGTTATTCCTGGGGTGAGTGTGGCCTGTCAGACAGGCAGTGATGTCCTGATCCCTTCCCTCTCCTCCCTGCATCCAGGAGCTGGAGAGAAACCATTAATCAGTGGCTTTCACTTCTTTTTTATATTTTTTTTTCTTAATTATCGCTGTTGGGAAGAATTCCATCTTCCAGCCAGGATATAAAAATATCCCTTTTTTCCCCAGACTCCCAGAGGTTTGAGTTCTTTCATTCCTCCTTTTTGGAGGAATTTTGGAGTGGCTGAAGATGAGGAAAGGGATGAGTCACATGGATCCCATTCCCTGCTGGTGCTGCCCACCCCAGGCTGGGGGAAATTCCCAGATTCCCTCATTTCTGTGCTTTCCAGCACCTTTTCCCATTCAGCATCCCTTGGGAGCTGTGGGAAGAGCAGCAGCATCCTTTCCTCAGAGCTCTGAGACAACATTTTAAAATCACCCTTTTCTGCCTGAAAACCATATCCTGATGGGAAATTCCAGATGGGAAATTCCCAACCCTTGCTTTGCATCCCTAAAGAGGGATGCTGTCCTGGAGCAATACCTGGACCAACCCAGCAGGAATGGCCTTGGACTCCAAGAGCTTTTCCAGCTCATTCAGCACCAGCAAAAGGAAAATATTGACAGGATGCCATTCTTCAACCCTCGGCTCATTTTCTTTTTGCCTGATGAAAGAAGAATCCAGCGGCGTGAGGAAGGGGATTTTGTCACTTGGAGTGTCTCTGGAGAAAACATTCCTGGGAGCAAACAGAGCCTGGATTTGTCTGGGCTGTGAATATTGGTATTATTCAGCTTTGCTGGTGCTCGGATGGGGCCTGGGGAGGCAGAAGAGCTGGAAAAGGAGGAGAAGCAGCACGGAGAGGTTTCTCCAGCTGGGGATGGCCTGGCTGGTGCCGTGGCTGGAGCTCAGGGATGTGTCCGTGTCCCACATCTGCCACCCAGCAGCTGGAGCAGCAGGAAGGGCTGGAAATCCCTCGGCGGGATGGTTTTCATTCCTGGCCCTTTGAAGTCGCAGGCATGTGCCTGGCTCGTGTTCGGCACCTGCAAACAAACCTGACCCGGGGCTGGCGAGGAGAGGGGCTGGAAAAAACCGGGAAAACCGACGGGAAACGCCGGGATGTGAGCGCAGCTCCTCCCCACCCCCCAAACCCGGGATGCGGCAGGGGCAGTGCGAATCCATCCCGCTTTTCCATGGCCTTGGCACGGCGGGGCTGGCTGGCACTGCCCGGGGCTGGAGCCATCCCGCTGCTGCCGCCCGGGGCTGCTCCTGGATCCCGCCCGGCTGCCGCGGCATCCTTGAAGTTGTCCATGAATGTGTCTCTGTTCCCCAGACTTTTTATAGCTCCGGGCGTTTTTCTTGGCCCCGAGCGCTGCTGCTCCCGTGGAGAACAGAGAGCATCGCTCAGCGCCGGCGGCTGCAGCCAGCGGGGCCGCGGGGGCTGCGGCAGGACGGCTTTTTGGGATTCTGCTTCCCAAAATTCCCGTTTAGCCCCTGGCTGTGCCCTGAAGCTGATTTGTGTTGTAGCTCGGATGCGGCAGAGCACAGGGAGTGTCCTTTTCCTAAACCTTTCCCTGCCTGGCACATCCCTCCTGCCTTCCAAGAGCCGTGAATTCCAGGGAAACGCTGTGCAAGGTGATGGCAAACTTGGCTCCAGGCAGCTCCAGCTGGAGGAAGCCAAACCAGGTCGTTTTCCATCCAAACCAGGTCGTTTTCCATCCAAACCAGGTCGTTTTCCATCCAAACCATGACAGCTCCTCTCCCATCGGTGCGACTCTCCTTGGGGTGTGGTACCCGCTGGAGCATCCCAGCCCCACGGCTGGGAGAGGGAGCCTAAAGGAAGGGAAACCCCAGAATTCCAAAGCTGCCTTCACTGCTCTCTGGGATGTGATTCCCTTCCCTAAAAACCCTCTGCATCCCCTTTGCCGTGGGGACAGCAGCAATGGGAATTGCTCAGGAGAGGTGGCACTGGAAGCAGGAGAACCCTGTCACCCCCTGAGGGACACCCCAGCCACGACCCCACCGAGGAACCCCCAAATCTGCCAGCACGGGGCATTCCCAGCCGAAATCCACATTAACTCAACTCCTCCTTTGCTTCCCAGAGCCAAGGGGAGCAGCTGGGCTTTGCAGGGACAGCTTGGGGTTAAAGCCTGGGGTAAAGACAGTCTGGGGTTAAAGCCTGGGGTAAAGCTGGGGTTAAAGCCTGGGTTAAAGCCTGGGGTAAAGCTGGGGTTAAAGCCTGGGTTAAAGCCTGGGGTAAAGCTGGGGTTAAAGGCTGGGTTAAAGCTGGGGTTAAAGATCCGGCAGGATCTGGGCTGAGGCTGTTCTCCAGCAAAGCCCCCGTGCTCCCCACCGTGCTCGGGTGAAATCGGATCCAACCCCCACCAAGCAAGGGTTTGTCCTCGCAGCATTTTCGGGATGTTTCGCATTCGGGAGACACCCGAGGAATGTCTGCTGGGGAGGGCGGACAGCCCGGGGAGCAGCGAGGGGACAAAGCCACCTCTCCAGGGCTGGCCCCGCTCGGGTCCTGCAGCAAACCTGCTGCTAAAGGCGTTTGGTGTGTGAAAAGAGAAATTTGGGCTTCTTCCAGCACCTTCCCGGTGGGATTTATATCCCCCAGAGCATCTCCCGACTTGAGGAATTGCAGCCAAACTTTATTTGGGAGAAGGTGGCTGCTGGAGCAGCATCCCGGCTCTCCCCATCCCCATCCCCATCCTCCTCCTCCCTGAGCCCCTCGCCCAAAGTTGGCTCTGCACCGGCGGCTCCTTTCAGACACCTTTGCTTCCCTCTGCAGGAAAACTCCATCCATTACAAGTTGGCCTCTCCCAATCCCGTTATCCCAAAAAACTGGACCCCAGCAGGGGTGGAAGTGCTGCCGGGGGGCCCAAGTTCATGTCTGCACAACGTGGCCTGCCAGAGCCACCGGCTACTTTTATCTCCATCACTTGACTATTATACTTAATCAGGAAAGGGGGAATATTATATTTTTATTTGAAATCCACTTTTCTTTTATGGAGAGCGAATTATAATCACTTTTAATTGAAAAGAAAAAAAAAAAGCTGATAATATTCTGCACCAAATTTCTGGTCGAGAATAATTAACAGTGCAATAAATCCCCAAAGGAAATGCTCATTAATCTTGTCTTTCCGAAGCAAATTTCAAGAGGAGAACTGATTGAAAACATTGCTAATAATTATAGGAAAGTTGACAGCTTAAAAGCCCCCAAATCTGGCAGCAGTCTCCTCCTATCAGATGCTGTGGGAATTGGTTCAGGCTGGACGGGAGCATCCCGGATTTCTGGGACAGCCTTGGGATGCTGGGAGCCGCTGGGATGGGCTCTGGGAGGGATCTGAGGTGGCAGGGATGGGAGCTGGCTGTGGCTCATCCCGGGATTTTGGGGTGACAGGATCATCCAGCCAGCTGGGTGGGTGAGCCCAGAGCGTCTGGGCTGGGGCTGCTGGTGGGTGCTGGGATGGTCCTTGTGTCACCATGTCCTTGTGCCACCCAGAATCCTTGTCCTTCCTGTGCTCCTTGTGCCACCATGGTCCTCGTGCTTCCCATGGTTCTTGTCCTCCCCATGGACCTTGTGCCACCATGGTCCCTGTCCCACTCAGGATCCTTGTGCCACCCATGGTCCTTGTGCCACCTGTGGTCTTTATGCCACCATGGTCCTTGTGCCCACATTGTCCTTGTGCCACCATGGTCCTTGTGCCACCCAAGATCCTTGTCCTTCCCACGGTCCTTGTCCTTCCCACAGTCCCCCTGAGCCCCAGGCGAGGTGCTGCCCTCTCCATCAGCCCAATCCCAGCTCTGTCCAGGTCTCTGGGCCTCTGCATCCCTTCATCCAGAGCATTTTGGGGAAGAACTTTAGGATTTGCCTGCCCTTGCTGATCCCTCTGTGCCTGCCAGGGCTGGGCAGGACCTGTGACCCTGGGCACAGCCAGGAGCAGGGTGACACCCACAGGGAAGTGTCCTCCCTCTGTCCCTCTGCCACTCCAGGGCCTCACAGCATCCCAAGGAATTTCTGGATTCCACCATTCCTCCCCAGCTGAAGCCTGGGACTGTTTAATTGCAGGGAGCCAATTAATTCCTGTCAGTGATCCGTGTTTGAGCCCAAAGGCAGAACCACCCCAGCCCTGAGCAGCTGCTCCCAAGGAGAGGATCAGGATGCCAAAAGGACGAGGAGCTAAATGAGGCTTGGGTGAAAATCCTGGGATGTGCTCATGGCTCTCGGGTTTCCTGTCCCTGTTTGACCAGGGCTGGGAGCAGGAGCAGGAGCTTGGAGCAGACCCAGGCAGGAAGGAAACGTGAGATTGGTCTGGGGATGCTGTCATTGCCTGGGATTTTTGGCTCTTTTCTCCCTTTTTTGGGGGGGTCACGGGAGGCTGAGAGGGAAATGTGTAGTGAGGCCAAATGCTGGGATAGTGGGGTGAGTGGGATTTGGGGTCACAGGGTGGTGCCCTGCTGATGCCCAGGGGTCAGCTGGGGATGTGGATGGTCCTGGTGTGGCCTCTGAGCTCCCCTTCTCCCAAATCCATCTTCTCTGCACTTCTCCAGCAGCATGGAATAATTTCTGCCCTCCTGCCACCCTCAGCATCCCATGCACAAGGATTTCCAGGGATAAATTTTCCTTATATTTAAAAGGGAACCAGAGAGAGGAAAACCCTCCCTTTTGGTTTATGCAAATTCCCTCTTGGATAAGGAATGTGGCCAAGTCCCACAGCCCTGGGATGGGGACATCTCCCATCAGCAGTGTTTTCCAGCCTGGCCTTGGACACTGCCAGGGATCCAGGGGCAGCCACAGCTTCTCTGGGAATCTGTGCCAGAGCCTCCCCACCCTCCCAGGGAGGAATTCCTTCCCAATATCCCATCTCCTCTCCTTCAGTTTAAAGCCATTCCCCCATCCCGTCTCTCTGAAAAACTGCTTTTATCACCCAACCTGCTGTCTAAGAAGTCCATTTTGATTTTTTTTTTCAATTTTTTTGCCTGGGTGCCACCTGCCCCAGGCAGGTCCTGCCATCTCAGGCACCCCCAGGGTCCCCTCCCAGCTGCTCTTTGTCACCCAGAGCCAGCATTTCCAGGAGGCAGCTGCTCTGCCCCTCGCTGCCCCTTTTATCTGGGCTCTGTTAAATGATCTCAAATATGTGATATGATAAAGACAAACAAACACCCGCTCAATTTAGTCCACCCTAATGCCAGACTCTACTTTCACCCAAGTAATTAAGATTAATGCAGTTGATAATTTAGGAAGTATTCTTAAATGTACCCTTCTGGCAGCATCCAACATGTAATTTTACCTTCGAAGATTTATCGGAGCACTTAGGTAACAGATAGGTCCTTAGCAAAGAGGGGCATTTAGGAGGAAAATGAAAGATTAATATTCCTTAAATAAATGGCAGAAGAAGTCAGGCTTTATTCCAGCCCCACAAAGATGCTGCTGTCAGCCCCAGCCCTGCGAGATCCCCAGCGAGATTAAACCCAGCGCAGCCTCGGGAGCTCTCAGATGTCCGATGCCGCCGGATTTTTAGGGATGCAGACGCTCTGAAGGGCATGAAAACACAGGGAGGATTTGGGAGCTGACTCTCCCTCGGGAGCAGCGCAGGAGGATGCAGCTCCTGGCTATTCCATGGAGCTGCATTTCCCGAATTTCCCCGATGTGGATCCAACCTGGCAGCTCCCGGCCCTGCTGGGCACATCCCAGCGCTTTTCCCGCTCCGTGATGGGTGAAAAAAGCGGAGCTGACCCTGGGGAGACAGCTCTCCCTGTCTCCAGCCGTCTGATTTCCTCTGGAAAACGCTGGAGCAGCTCCAAGAGCTGGGAATTGCCAGGTCACCCTGAGCCTCCATCCCTAGGGATCGGGATGGCCTCCAGCTGGGGCTGAGCTGGATCTGGAGTCTCCTCCTCTCCCCCATCCCAGCCACCTCCGCCGTGCAGAATCCCAGACTGCAGCCTGCTCTGGAAGCGCCTGGGGCTTGGGAAGGGACCGTGGGCACGGCGCCGAGACATGGCTTGTGACACCACCTTGTGACACCCCCACATCCCGTGGGGAGCCCCGGGAGCTGCCAGGCTCAGCCTGTCCTCCTCTTCCTCCTTTTCCTGCTCCTCCTCCGTGATTTTGCATTCTAAAGGATTAGCTCTGTTTGCTAAATCTGGATCCCCAGTGAAAGCTGGATCCTCACCAGTTTGGAAATCCCAAGCAGCTCAGATCCAGCAAATCAATTTTGGATCGTTGTGGGCAGGGAAGAAACTTTCTGAACAACCTTCCAGCTTCTTTGGGCCAGAAAAATCGGCTGGAAATCACTTCTTGCCCCAACACAGCCAGACCAGAACATCCAGAACTGTCCCTGTGTGTCCCTGTGTGTCCCTGTGTGTGTCTCTCTGTGTCCCTCTGTGTGTCCCTGTGTGTCTGCATCCCCAGAATCTTTCCCATCCCCTCATCCAAGCTCCTTTTCAAGCTCTCAGCACCAAGACTTGGCTCCTTCCTGCTGTGGTTTCTTCCCAAGGGATGCTCCAGCCCAGTCATTTCCCAATTTTTGTGTCCATCCCAAACCTGTCCCTCTGGAACAGCCCCAATCCCAACTCCCAGCCTCCCTCCTTGGGGACAGCAGGGACCTGGGCTGGCAGGGAGGTGTCCCACCCCTCTGGATGTGATGCTCCCACTGCTGCATCGTGTCCAGGCAGGAAAGAGATCCCTCATCCTGCTTTTCTCTGTGTTTTTGGGAGAGTGGGTTAACAGAGGGTTTGATGTGTGGGGATGTGATCCATGTTTTCTCGAGGAGCAGGGAGGTAACAGAGAGCCTTTAAAATCCCCATTTTTACCCAAATTTGGGGAAAAGCTCCCTGTGGGGGGCAGGAGGGTTGGGAATGGCAGGAGCATGGGATCAGGCCTGGCTGGCAGCAGGCTGGCAGCTCCCTGTGCCCAAAGCATGCCCAGGGCTGGGCTTTGGCCATCCTCAATTCCCCTCTCCTCCTCCTCCTCTTCCTCCTTTTCCATCATTTCCTGCCTCTCAGAGCCGAATCCTGACCACGGATAGGATGAAAATCCAGATGTTTCATCAGCTCTGAGGTATCCCAGTGGGATGCAGGGATACAGGGATGGAGCTGGGATGCAGCAGAGGAGGAGGTTGGATCCCATCTCCTCAATTTCCTCCCTCCCACAGCACCCAGGCAAAGCCCCCCACCTGAGGCACCCAGCTGGGAGTGGCCAGGATGGGAATTTTGGGGTGGAATCCCCACTTTTGGCGCTGAGCTCTCCCTGCACGCCGTGCTGCCTCAGCCAAGCCAAAGGCAGATTCCTGACATATTTCTCTCTTTCCTTTGCAGCCAAGAAATTCATTTTTCATGGGAGGTGAAAGTGAGTCGTGGCAGTAGCTGAGCACGGAGGGTGCCAAGGTAGGGGCCAGCTGACAGCACGGGCTGGGATGCTATTTTTGGGAGCCAGACTCTCTCCTCCTCATCCCAGATGGGCTCTGGGAACACCTCTGGCTGCAGGGATACTCAGGGTCCTTCTCTGGCCCTGCAGCAGCTCAGAGGCAAGAGGGAGGGAGTTTAAAGGGCCTGGGGAAGGGGCTAGCTGACAAGGAAAGGGGTTTTTCTCAGCTCCAGACAGAACCTTTCTGGGATCGATCCACCTGGGTGGGATTTCAGTCCTTTAGGCAGGGGTTAAAAGCCTCTTTCTGGGGACACAGTGTGTTCAGAGTCACCCTCGTGTCATGTGGAGCCAGTGAAAGCACCCTGAGCCGAGGGGTTCTGTGTGGAACCCCCTCGTGGAATCCCACAGTTATTTGGGTGGGAACGGACCTTGAAACTCATCTCATTCCATCTCCTGCCGTGGGCAGGGACACCTTCCAGGTTGCTCCAAGCCCTGTCCAGCCTGGCCTTGGACACTTCCAGGGATCCAGGGGCAGCCACAGCTTCTCTGGGAATCTGTGCCAGGGCCTGCCCACCCTCCCAGGGAGGAATTCTTTCCCAGTATCCCATCTCTTGCTGCCCTCTGGTAGTGAGAAGCCATTCCCTGTGTCCTGTCCCTCCATCCCTTGTCCCAAAGTCCCTCTCCAGCTCTCCTGGAGCTCCTTTAGCACTGGAATGCTGCCCCCACCCATCTCCCTCCCACCAGCACAGCAAAGGGCATTTCCCTGGCTGATGCCACCCCGTTGGCATCCTGAGTTTTTCCAGCCGCCCACTCCCACGCCTGTCCCTGATCCCTGGGCTGCTGTGCTCCCAAACACAACAGCAGCAGCCCCATGGAATTATGGAGTATCCTGAGCTGGAAGGAATCATCCATCCAGCTCCTGGCCCTCCACTGACCCCCCAATAATTTAAAGTGGGACTGGGAGTGTTGGCAGCCTTAAAGCTGTGTCCATTCCCTGGACAGCCTGCTCAGTGCCCACCACCCTCTGAGGGAAGAACCTTTCCCTGATATCCACCCTAAACCTGCCCTGGCACATCTCCAGCCGTTCCCTGGGTGCTGTCGCTGGCCACAGACAGACCCATCCTGGCACGGAGCAGCCGCTGAGCTCCCCTGTGCCAATCCCCGAGCGGAGCCCCTCGCCCCGCGCCCTCGGCGCTGTGCGGAGGCCGAGCAGGAACATTCCCTGCCCGGCTGATCGGCTCGGGCGATACGGCAGCGATAGGCTCCGGGAGCGCTCTCGTTATCGGGCTGATTGGCAGATGGAGCTGAGTCACCGCGAGTCACCGCGAGTCACCCGCTCGCCAAGGTCAGCGCGGGGAGAGGCTGAGCCCAGGCTGAGCTCTGCCAGCCCCGCCGAGCCATGCCCCTCTCCCTGCCTCTGCTTTCCCCCGGCAGCTGCTGGGCTTTCCCGGTGGGATGTTTGGCTTTTTGCAGCTCACACAACCGTTCTGTTCCCTCCTGGCGTGGGTTTATCCCGGGGAGATGCTTCCCCTGTCACTGTCCTGCTTGCCGTGGGGACCTGGTTGTCCCCTCCCCATGCTGTGGTGCTATACGGTGTCCCAAACGAGCTGCTGGTGGAATTCCAGCTTTTCTCCCTTGGGAAGGAGGCTTTACCCATGTGGGCGTGCTGTGATCCCCCGGGATTTGCTGGGGAAATACAGGAACAAGCGCAGAGGGACTGGGGAGCTCCGAGGCGCTCAGAGCTCTGCCCCGTGGGCACAGCCAGCTCGGAGGCAGCAGGAGGCAGGGCGGTGAATCACAGCCCGTCTGGCACGTCGGGCTCCCGGCAGGATGGGACCTGTCCCTTGAGCAGCAGTGCAGTGCCAGCCGGGCTGCTGCCAGTCTGCCCGGAGTGTCCCCTGTCCCCGAGCCACACGGGTGACCCCAGGAGCGGGAGGATGTCCCAAACCCCGGCAGGACACTCCGAGGCAGGTGAGGATGGCTCTCCCTGCAGCCAGCCAGCCTGGCAATAAACATCACATGGGGATTTTTAAAGCCAAGCTTCCTTCGCCTCCGTTCCATCCCTTTCCAGCTCTGCCTCCAGGAGCTGAAATGTCAGAATCCAAGAAGCGATGCCAGTGGTAACCCAGAGAGGAGCCTGGGTGAAAAGCCACATGAAATAGGCGCTATTTCCATTTTTTTCCTGGGTTTCCCATCCCACAGGGGGTGAACTGTGCCTGTGCCAGATCCATAACCCCTCGGGGGAGGGATGCAGGAGGTGCCTGGGAAATATCACTTTAAATCAACACGCCCAGCCCTCCTTATCGCCCCATCGGAGCCGCATGAGGCCCCGGATTTCCCTGCTCCCAGGGCTGCTGGGCCACCTCAGAGTGATCCCAGCGGCCACAGCCAGCAAGAGGGACCCCCAGGCAGGGACAGGGGACCCCCAAAGCCTGGCACGGGCATTGTGCCGAACAAATCCTGAATTTTCACCTTGCCCTTGTATGTATGCACCATCTGTGCTTTGCATGGAGTGAATTCACACCCATTTCCTGCCCGGGCTCTGCCACCACCACCGTGGATCCCATCGTCAGTGGGACAGCCCTGCGTGCCACCAGCTCTGCTGTCCCCATCCCCATCCCTCTGCCAGCACGGGGAGCAGGATGTTTGTGTCTCCTGGCTCCCCCCCAGCCCTTGCCGTGCAAATGCCGCAGCTTTCCAGCCACACCGACGAGCCTTTCCCTCCCGAAAACAAAAAAAGGCTCCTTTATGTGGCTGAAAAGCCCGACTGTGATAATGTAGCGAGCGCTGGCCTTGGGTATTTTATCTTGGCAAGGAGCCTTTGCAAATTTAAACAGCAGCAAACGGGCTCTGGAGTTGTGGCTGGCTCAGGCATAAGTGGGGCATTGTTTTCCCAGCAGAGCCCTTTGTGCCAAAGGGCCGCGTGTGAGCTTTGGCCGCAGAGGCGGCACGGTCGGCTCCGACCCTATCGGCCTCGGATCCGTTTCGCTCGGCAGGGTGTGAAATTGGGGAGGAATTCAGGCCTGGGAGCTCGAAGCAGAGAGGAGACCCCCGGGAGCTCCGGGGGATGCAGCCGCCGCTCTCTATCCCAAATATTGTTATTAATAACCCAGCAGCATTGCGGGTGATCATCCCGACGGATTCCAGGTGGGAATGGAGGGATGAGCCACAGAAACACTGGAGACATGCAGGGTGCTCCTCCTTTCCTGCAGGAATTCTCCTTCTCTGCTCAGGGCACTACCGGGCAGGATGGGTGGATAAAGTGGGGTTGGGAACTGTGGGAATTACATCCAGGAGGAGAGGAATAAGCTGAATTTCCTGCTCCTCACCCCCTCCCAGCAGTGCCGTGCCTTGACCCACTGCAGCAGACGGTAAAGAAACATTTCCAGTGAGGCAGGAGAAATAAACCCTCACTGTTTCCAACAGACTTTTTAGGAAAAAAAAAAAAAAGACTCTTTAAAGCAGAACTTTACCCTTCTTTTTATTAAAACCTTTTTCATATAAAATCCTGGTGGCGCCTTTTAAAAGGCTGCGCTCGACTTGTGCTCCGTGTCCAACGCCCCGAGGTCTGGGTTGTAAAATCAGCTGGTAAATTCGGGACTCGGCTTTTCTGCTTTTGCCTGCTTAATAACATCTAGAATTTCCAGGGCAATTTGCAGGGAGGGTGGTAAAGTTAAGGCAGAGGCAGCAGAAGCTCAGGTTTTTTCTCCAAGTATTTCAGAGCCACGAAGGGGGAAAGCTCCAGGGGGAAAGTGGTGGAGCAAGAGCTTTTCCCTTCGTCCTCCCTGCAGCAGCGGGGAGCTGGGGACACGGGAACATGAGGACGCAGGCACACGGGGACACGGGCACACGGGGACATGGGGACAGAGAGCCCTTCCCAGGGTGCCTCTCCCAGCCCATCCCGACAGCCCTTCCCACTAATCCGTAGGTGGAGCTCTTCTGTCATCTTTTTCTGCTTATGTTGCTAAGAAGTAACCCAGAAATAGCTTTCCCGGGAGAAAAAAAGTGCTTCCTCAGCAGCTTTTGCCAGAGGTGAACTGCTCGGAGCATCCTTTGAAGACCAAAGCTGCCGGGCTTCACCCCGGGGGGGGTTGCCATGCCCTTCCTCTAATCACAGCCCGAGAAAAGGGGCCGAAATCTGTCCCGTCCTTCCTCTGGCCCCTTCCCTGACTGACACGCACCCTTCCCCTCTTCTCTTCTGTTGTCTGTAGGTCTGAAAGGATGCGGCAGAGCCCCGCCGGCCCTCGGGACCAACCCCGGCCCCGGGGAGCTGCTGCCCCTCTGCCCGCGCCGGTGCCCATCGGGGGAGGACCATGCCCGTGACGGGGCCGCGGCAGCTCGCAGCGGGACGGGACAGCGGCGCTCTGTAGCCTTGTCCCCTCCTCGGTATCATGACTGGAGAGACCCAGCATGTTTACAGCACCGGCGAGGCTGAGGCCGGTCCCAAAGAGCCCGACAAGGACTTCGGCTGTGAAGGCAGCGGGGACAAGGATGGCAGGGCGCTGGGCGCGGAGGGCACGTCCCCCTTCCCCGGCCCCAAGGACAAGGAGCCCCACAGCCAGCGGGAAGCCGTGATCCGGCCGCAGCAAGCGGGCAAGATCGACTTCAAATCCCTCCAGTGCAAACCCAAGTTCGGCAATGACAGCGCCTGGGGAGAGGGCAAGGGCAGCCCGCCGTCCCCGCCGGGGAAGGGGCGAGCCCGGGAGCGCGGCCGGCGCTCGGGGAAGGGCGAGCGGGGCAACCAGCAGCTCTACCGGCTCAGCATCGCCGGCACCCGGCCCAGCCCCACCATCGGCATCGCCTACCCCCAGCAGAAGGTGACACCCCCGAAGAAGGCGGAGGTGGCCCCCGCGGCCGGCAGCTATCGCTTCCACGTGCCCGGCATCCCCCAGCGCGACGCCGAGCTGCGGCCAGAAGAACTCGGCTTCGGCCGCTGCTTCCCCCGATGCCGGCGGCGGCAGGACTTCCAGCAACTATACCTCACAGCCCGGCCCCTCCCTCGGCGCCAAGGGGCAGCCCCCCGCCGCCGGCATCCCCCTCAAGAGCCCCGGCACCCATGGGCAGCTACATTATTTAGAGTTTCAGGCAAACCGGGCCGAGTCCTGGCCTTCCGCGGAGAAGAGCTTTGCCGGTGCTACCTACGGGATCTCGGTGCAGAAGCCCAGCTCTTTCTCCGAGGGTGGCAAAGGCGCCGTGCACGGCCTGGGGGCTTTGCCGTGCCAGTTCCCCTTCCAGCTGCTGCACGAGGCGGGCAAGGAGCCGTTCCGCGGCGACACCGCCAGCCAGGACTACCTGGACGTGGGACTCGCCGCCGCCGCCCAGCTGGCTCCCGGCGCCTTCGCCTTCCACGCGTCCTCCCGAGAGTGGCCGGAGGAGCCGCTGAGCGGGGCTGCCTACGAGAGCGTGTCCCCCCGAGGGGGAGGCTGTACGTGCTGCCCGTCCCCCCGCCGCCGCCGCCCTTCCTGCACCCGCCCGCCCCCGCACCACGGCCCCTTGCCCTGCTGCAAGGGCAGGGCCGAGCATCCCGCCGACCCCACCGGTGCTCTCCCGTCGTCTGGTGCTATCGACCAAAACCCAAGCACTTTCCAAGAAAACCAAGCTGTTTTTCCGTCTAGTTTACACTCGCCTACCATGCCAAAGCCGGTCGGGAAGAGGCAAGCCTCGGCCAAGGACAGTGTCCCCAGCCCACGGCTGCTGGTGCAGAGCAGCCCCCTGAGAAGGACGGTGCCACCAACCTCCCTGTCCCAAGTGCACTTTCAGAGCAAGGCCTATTGCAGTTCCCCCGCGGGCAGCACCGGCGCGGGAGCCGTGCCTTTCGAGACGAGCGTTCCCACTACGGCACCCACCCACCCCAGGCTTGTGCAAGCTTGGGAAGGTGCCACGAAGGCGTTTTCTCCCATGGACCAGAATTCAGCACCTTATTCAAACCCTGTTGGAAACCAGTTCTCATTCGAGTGCCAGTCTGGCCCCGAGCAGAGGCAGCACAGGCAGAAGAATGCCAGGCTGCCTTGGCAGCAGATGCACCTCCCTTCTGCAATGCCCGGTGCAAACAGGCTGGAGCTGTCAAGACACATCAGCAGCCAGAAGCTCCCCTTCCCCTTGGGCACGTCGGACTGGCAGGGCAGCGGGAAAGCCCAGAAAGGGTCCCCCATCAGCAGCTCTCCGGGGTATCACGGCAAAAAGCTCTTGTCAGGAGAGAGCCTCCAGAGGGGAGATCCCAGCGTGACGGGAGCTTTTTCCTTTGAGGGCGGGAAGGAACCGGGATCTCCTGCCTGCGACTCGAGAAGCAAAGCCCTGTTCTACAGCATGGCTCAAGCAGTTCCTCCTCCTCCCTCAAGGAGCTCGTCGGGCTCAGCGCTGGTCCTGCCGCCCTCAGCCTTGGTGGCTGCCTCGCCTTGCGAGTCCCCGCTGCCGTCCCCTGTCCCCAACCCCACCTGTGGCAGCACCTGCTCGTCGCTGTCGCCCATGTCCAGCAGTCCACTCAATCCCAGCTTCGAGGACAGCCAGATGTCTGGCGTGCTCACCCCCTCGCCCTTCCTCCAGCACCCCTGCCATGCCAAGGATGCCAACAAAGTCTTCCACCCCTCCGATATGCTCAGTCCCAGCTCACTTCATTATCACACCCCAGACTCTGTCAAGTCCTTCCACTTCCCTCCGGATGCTCTGAAAGACGACAACCTCCTGAAATGCGCCCCGGCCAGCCCGTTCCACAAACCCAGCGGGGAGCTGGCCAAAGGATGCTCGGAAGGGCTGGACGGGGAGCAGCCTCCTCCACCATACTCCTCCCATCACCTGCTGGCCACTTCCCTGAGCAGCGCCAGCCTGGACCAGCTGGACGTGCTGCTGACCTGCAAACAGTGCGACCAGAACTACAGCAACCTGTCCTCCTTCCTGCAGCACCGCCAGTTCTGCGCCTCCCACCCCACAGCCCAGGGAGAGCCCAAGGATGCTCCCCGGGCAGCCGAGGGGCGGAAAGCTCTCCCACCAGAGCCTCCCAAAGCCCCCAGCCCGGGGCTCTCTCCAGACCCCCAGGGACAGCTGTTGGCATTAAACAAGAGCGACGACTTCTTGCTGGATGGGGAAAGCAAGAGCGAGGGCAAGGAGGATGCCCTGAAGGGAGGCCTTTTCCACAGCCTGGCCAGCGGCTCCCTCCCGCTCAGCGCCTCCGACCTGGACATCGACGATGCCAAGCTGGACAGCCTGATCACCGAGGCCCTCAATGGCCTGGGATACCAGTCGGATAACCCAGAGATCGACAGCAGCTTCATCGATGTGTTTGCTGACGAGGAGCTGCCGGGAGTGAAGGCAGCCGGGGCGGGGATGGCACACAAGGCCAAGGAAGGGCTGGCCTCGGACAGCAAATCCAAGCAGGCAGCGGAGGAGAAGGCAGCGGGAGAGGCCAAGGCTGGCTGTGTTTATGAAGAGGGCCACCCAGGTGGGGAGCAGGCGAAGAGAGGGGCAGGAAAGCAGCACCTTCACAAAGGGAGGGTGGCACGGAGGGTGGCACCGCAGGAGCCGGATCCCACGGCTGAGGGAACGGAGAGGACAGCCAGGCTGAGGGCAGGCAGGAAGAACAGCATCCCCCCTGCCACCACCTCCAGCCAAAAGCAACCCAGGAAACTCAGCCAGGACCCTCCAATGAAGAGCGAGGCGGGGCAGGGCATCACCACCAAGAGCTCCAAGCCGCCCCGGTTCTCCATGAAGGACATGAAGAAGCGGAAGCCCCGAAGTGGGACATGGAGCAAGGAGCTCATCCACAAGATTGTGCAGCAGAAGAACAAACTCCACAAACTGCAGGTGAAGAGCAGCAAGCAGGCCCAGGTCCCCCAGGCCACCGAGAGGCCACTGGCAGCCACCAAGGAGGGCAGGCTGAGGGAATATGACTATGTGTCCGACTCGGATGAGGAGGGGACAGAGTGCAGCAAGCCCCGGGGCAGGAAGAAGCGTGGCACAGGATTCATCGGGAGGAGCAAGTACAGCTTCAGCAGGAAACGCCTGGGCAGAGGTGAGAGAGCTGGAGAGAAAGACCCAGCCTGGAGCTACAGCCGGAAAAGGGACAGTCAGAAAAGGGAGGCACAGAAGGACGGGGAAGTCCCGAGTCAGCAGGATGCTGAGAAAGAGGATTGTGCTGCCAGAGCCCGAAGGCGGAGCAGCCACTCATCAGCTGGCAGCAACCACGGCATGCCCAAAGAGATGGGCACGAGCTCACCCCGTGCTGCTGGGGCTGGGGACAAGGGTGGCACCCAGAGGAGGAGGCGCTCGGGCAGCCCAGCCTGTGTGCCAAGGACTCCGCTCAGCCTTGCCGAGGACAGCAGCCCAAAGACGAGCCAGGAGAGCAAAGAGGACATTCCCAGGGGGAGGAGGAGGTTTGGCTCAGCCAAACCTTTGCTGGCAGGCTCCAGGACACGGCCGAGTACTGAGCCAGATGTTGCCGCCATGGACTGTGCAAAGGAGGATCTGTCACCACAGCCCCAGGAAGGGCAAATGCCCATCACAGCCACCCCAGGCAGGAGCCCCACTGGGTTATCCTCCAAGGAGGGGCTGGAAGAGCCCAAAGGAGCAGCAAAGCTCCCAGGTGAGGCAGGCGAACCCACCCTGGAGGCTCAGAACTCTCCTGAGCTGCCCATGGAACCCCAGAGGCACCAGTTTGCTCCTTTCCCGAGCGAAGGGCTGAAGTACCACACAGAGGAGGTGATTGCTCCACCCCACAGCAGTACCGCAGAGAGTCCTGGCCATGGCAGTGCCACCTACTCGGGAGCAGGAATGAAATACATGAAGGGCCAGGGACTGTGTGACAATCAGAAGGACTATCCTGCAGCAGCTCCCACCTACGGCGGGGATGCAGTGGGAATGATGCTCCCTGCCAAGGCACCCAATCTGTACGTCAGCAGTGACAACGCATTTTTTGATCCCAAAGGCCTTCCAGGTCACTACGATGACAACCTCTTCCCAAAGGCCCCAGCCCTGGGCTCCTCCCACATGGATGACATGTACCTGTGCCGGGATGACATCAGCGCCAGCTCCTTTGAACAGAAGCATTCCAACATCTCCCCTTTTGCTGCGGAAATGCCGCAGGGCAAAGTGTCCTCCCCTCTCAGCTTCGATTCCTCATCAATATTTGGAGAGCTTCCCGTCTCTGAGTTCGATCCGTACGAGAGCAAGGATGGATATGTGACAACGTTCCCCTGTCCTGGGAATGCCACCCGCAAGCTGCTGCCGTTCGAGCAACCATATCCTCCCTTCATGCCAGAGAAAGACTGGTCCCTCATGGAGGAGGTGGCTCCCATGCTGCCAGAAGACATGAGTCACTTCCACAGCCTCTCTGTGGAGAAGCCACCAGCCAAGAAGTTCCCCGAGGAAGGAGCTGTCCCCAGCAGCCAGCTCTCCCTGCCGCTGCCAGACAGGATGGCGGATTACAACGTGACTTTCATGAGCAACATGTCAGACGATGAGCTGGAGATCAAGCGCTTGGTCACAGAGCTGGAAAGCCAACTGCAAACCAGCAAGTTGGACTCTGAAGTGTCCGTCACCCTCCCAAAATCTGAGCAGAGCATGGCTGCCCACCTGCAAGCGCAGGGGGCTGAGCGCTTCCCGGCACTGCCAGAGCCAGAGGCAGGCCAGGAGAAAGGGCTGTTTTTGGCAGATGAGCTGGGCAGTTCGAGCCTCTGCATCAGGGAGAGGCTGGGAGGGGACAAGCCAGACATGGTGACCACCTGTGAGGGCTACGAGAGGCCCAGGGAGCCCTGGCCGTGCCCACTGGAGCTGGGCTCGCTGGAAGCCGGGATGTGTGTGCCAACTCCGCTCACCACAAACCATTTCTGCTCCAAAGACAACAGCGAGCAGCTCCAGGGAACTGCGGCTGCTGAGGAAAGAGAGCCCAGGAAGATGGAAAATAGGTCTCCTTCCAAAAGTCTGCCTGACTCAACTGACCAAACAGAGGCTTCTGTCTACGCAGACCCTGTGACAAAAAGCCCTCCTGTTGTCACCGACTCCGTGTTCCCCAAGATCACAGAGGCAGCACAACTAACCAAAGACTCCCTGCCATCCCTGCCATGCCAGCATGGTGCCAAGGGCTTCCCTGTGCCAGGGAAAGCAGACACTGATCCTGCAGAGCTGGAGAAGTTTGATGCCCATCTTCCGAGCCCTAAACCTGAATTTGGCTTTCGGCAGGGTCCAGCCCCAGCCGTGGATCTCGCCTTTTCACCTCACGTCAAAGAGGTCCCAGATACAGAAGAAAGACCCTTCAGCAAGACTGAGTCCCCCAAAACAGTGAAAAATGCTGTGGATCTCAGAGGGGATGGTGGTGAGTCTGCTTTGGTGGAGGAAGCAGAGGAGAGGAAGAGCCCCACCACCTATCCAAGCCCTGGAGCCAGTGACAAAGCCAGCAAGCCCAAACTGCTGCTGTTTGAGATGCTGAGCCTGCCCAAGGAGAGCGACCACCCTTCCCAGGAGGTGGTGGCATCCCAGGAGACCTCTGCCAACCCTCTGCAGCAGCTCCAGCTGTTCGTTGCCCGGACGGTGAAGAACAACGAGGAGGAGTTGTTGATGCCGTGTTTCCCTGGGCTCCTGGCTCCCGGCCACCCCTCTGCCACCACCCACGTCCAGGCGGAGCACAAGGAGCAGAGCAGCAGTGCCTTGGAAGGGGAAAATCAGACCCAAGGGGAAGGGGCTATCTGCTTGGGAAACAACGCAGGAAATATCACTGCTCCAAGAAAAGAGGTGCTTTTTCCCAGTGGATGTGAGCAGCTGGAGTCATTGGATGCAGAGCGCTCTTACCATGCAAAACAATCCATGTCAGCAAAGCCGGAGCTGCAAAATAATGTAACAGAGCCGCAGCACTTAGCAAATGAACCCACGGAGCCAGGGGACATTAATATCCCTGCAGATGGTGTTTCCCAGGAGCGTAATGACCTCTCACCACCCAACAGCAGCGCAGTGACCCCGCTGCCAGGGCAGGCAGGGAAAGCTGATCGGCCCAGGGAAGAGCAGGAGGAAGATAACAACACAACGACCTTGGCATTTAGGAAACATGAGCAATGCCACCTCAGCTGTGGTTTGCTCGAGGAAGAAATGCTGGGCAGAGCAGAGGGAGAGAGGCTGGAAAGGGGTTGGGTGGGGAAGGGGGCAGAACCCCCAGGCAGTGCTCCCACGTGTTCTGTCAGACCCCCAGAGCCCTCCGGGGAGGCTCTGCGCCAGGATCACAGCTTGGGGACAGAGATAAAAGCTGGCACAGTCACTGCAGAGGTTCCTGGAGAAGGGAATGCCAAGTTGTCCCTCAATGGCTGTGACTACGTGGGTGAATCTCCAGCCAGCCTGCCTTTTCCAGCCAAATTTTCTGACCTTAAATGCTTGCAAAGCAGTGGGGCTGAGGGGGAAGAAGTCCCCAGCTTTGGCACTCAGCTCTCAGATGAGAAGAAATACAGCTCATCCCTGCCTGCCACACTGAGTTCATTTGTCACAAAAAGTTGTCCTCCCGAGCCCAACAGCCATCACATCCATCACACCATGAGCCCAGCAGAGCAAGGGACATGGAAAAGAGCAGCCACCTTCCCTCCCTCACTGCATCCCTGCGGGATGGAAGCAGCTGAGGAACATCATCATCCCCTTGCTGATGGTGTTTTGGGTAACTGTGGATCACCTGAAAGAGAGGGGAAAATGAAACCCTGTGCTCTGCTGCACAGTGATGGTCTGGTGGGCTCTGCCTTGGAGATGGATGGTCACCAGGAACCTCCTGGGCAGGACTGTTCTGTTCCCTGCTCTCCACCTTTCCACCAAAAGGGTGTTGGGAAAGAGATCCCCGAAAGCGCCGGTGCTGTGCTACCAAATTTTAAAGAAAACCAAGGATGTGCCATCACAGACACAGCCATCAATTCCACTCCTCCAGAAATCCAGGATTATCCAACGCAGTCCACAGCAGATCATCTGCCCATGGGAGAAAGGGAGGTAGACCTGAACCAAGAGAACAAGCTTGAAAGCTTCTCCCACGATGGGAATAACCATCAAAGTGAACCAGGGGCTTTGTCCAATGGTTTTGCTGTTCAGGGCATGCCAGCTGCCATCAGCAGAGGTCTTACCAGGGTTGGAGATCTTGGTCCTGCTGACTTAAATGACCACGAGTTTTCAGGAGCAGCAGAGGTGAGACTTGGTCTTTCCGAAACCACAGAAAGTGAAGAAAAGAGTTTAAAAGAGGAGAAATCCAGAAGCCATGGGGCTGCAGAAGCTGGGACTTGTGCGTTAAACAGCATGGGCCAAGGAGAGGACAACACACCCAACAGTGCTCCAGACCCTTCCCAGAATGAACTCCACAAAGGAAAAAAGCCCAGTGCACTCCCGGTGACCTGTGACATTTGTTCAGCCACGTTCCGGTCCAAGCCCGGCCTGACCAGGCACAAAGCTGTCAAGCACCAGGTGAAGAACAGTGGTTTGCCACAGCCCAGCAGGACTCCCAGGTCCTCTCTGATTCCTGCACACAAGACATCAAAAGCAGCCCAAAAGGTGGCCAGGAGGAGCCTGAAGGCATCAGTCAAAGACAAAACCTGCAGCTCACAGGTGTCAACCTCCACCATTGAACACATTGCCAAGAAAATACTGCCAGACCTGGAGAAGGAGCCCAGCACACAGATGCAGGAGGTGGTGAGCAGAGTGCTCAGCGACCTCAGCGTGATCTCCCTGAAGATGTCCCAGGAGCTGCACCACACCCAGGTCCTGCAGAGGGAGGTGAAGGCAAAGGGGCCACGCTCGGAGATGAGGGGATCAGGAGAGGCAGCGTCTGGGAAGCTGGACTTGGGATGGCAGGTCAGGAAGGGAGAGAAGGGCAGAAGGAGCCAAAGCAAAGACCTTGGAGAGGAGAACGGCAATTCTGAGAAGCAGCTCAGCAGGAAAGTGAGGCGAAGGAAAGCAAGGGTGTTTCGCAGCAGGAATGAGCCCGATGGTCCGTGTGAGCTGGAGAAGAACACAGGTCCTCCCCAGACTGCCCTCAGCTCCAGCCTGCCCAGGATCATGGAGAGCTTGCACGAGCCAAGTGGTTGCATCTCCACAGAGGAGCAAAACAGGACCAGCACAGCCCAGCACTCCCAAAAAGCCAAAGAGTCCCCTTGTGCAGCCGAGCTTGCAGAAGACCTGGGCAGCAGGATGGTATCTCTAAAGGAGATGGTCAGCAAGGACACAGCCACAGGCGTGGTCACCTATCCTGGGGAGGTGGAAGATACAGATGGAGTAGAAGTCACACAGGCTTGCAAAAAATGGATTAGCGGATTTGTGAAGCAAGTAGCAAAGGGTTTGGGCAAGGTGGGCACAGAGCAGCATCGTGGTGCTGATGGCACAGAGGACATGGCTGCTGGGACAAGGGACAGTGCTGAGGCAGGCAGCAACACCGGGAACTGGAATGGCACCCCACAGGGCCCCACGGCTCCTGCCAAAGGGGCTTTGCTGCTGGAGAACCATGACTTGGGAACCCCCCAAAATGTTTCTGGGCACGGCGCTCTGCAGACCATGCAAGGGACCAGCCCTCCTCCTGCAGAGCCAAAGCGATGGGCGAAGGCAGACGTGCCACCGGGCAGGGAGCACTGCAGGGACAGCACGGCCACCTCGGAGCTCCAGAGCTTTTTCGACGATGACTCCACGTTCTCCCAACTGTTCCCCAGGGATGACCAGTTTGTCCGCAGGAAGTGCACGCGGGTGTATGGGAAGCGCAGCAAGAAACCCAAACCTGTCCCCGAGGTCAACCTGCAGCCAGAAGGGGCCATCGACCTCTTCACCATCCGCCTGGCTTCTGACCTTAGTGACACCAGCTCCTTCTGTGTCACCAGGGAGGACCCTTGCGAGTATGAGACAATCTCCGTTGATGATGCCCTGATGCTGAACATGTGTCATGGCAGCGAGGCAAAGAGTGGAGATGCTGCTCCAAATGGATCTAAAAGCATTGAGCTGAGGTTGGACCACGAGGTGACCGACCAAGGGAAGGAGGACATTGACCTGGAGGACAACATGCTGACCTTCTTGTGCCAAAGCAGCCACATGGACAGTGTCCCCGGCTTGAACATCTGGGGCAGTCTGGAGAAGGAGGGGGAAAGCCTCTCTGCTGAGGACATGTTTGATCCTCTGATGGACCTTGAGGATGAGCACTCTCTCCGAGAAGCGAGCTCTGAGCCTCCTGACCTGGTGGAGGAGTCCTACGATGCCAAGGATAATGAGGATTTGGATTCTCCCGAATTCCACACCATCGACATTGAGATGCTGAACGCAAAGCTGAAAATGAGAGACGTGTGTTTCTTTGGCCCTTGCGAGGATCTTGCTGGCCATGGGGAAGACAACGCTGTGAGTTTGAAGCCAAAGTCAGGCAAGCACAGGAGCAAGCTGGAAGATGGGAAATTGGGGAAAAACCGCGGGGAGATAACCATCAAAACCAAAGACAAGCAGTACAAATGCAAAGTCTGCTTCCAGTGGTTCCTGACGTTGGGGGAGCTGGACTTCCACAAGCTGTCCCACAACCCTTCCCCTCCACCTACCTGCTACATGTGTGTCCAGCGGAAATTCAGCTCCCGGGAGCAGCTCCGGGACCACCTGAAGGAGAAGCACGCCAGGAACAAGGCCGGGCTGTGGGCGTGCGGGATGTGCCTGAAGGAGATCTCCGACGTCTGGATGTACAACGAGCACCTCCGGGAGCACGCCACCCAGTTCGCGCGCAAGGGACAGGCGCAGAAATCGGTGATGGGCCTGCCAGGCTGCTTCGGTGAGGACAATGCTGCTGTCACCCACTTCCTCAACACCATCATGTACAGGAAGCCCGGCAGGTCCTCCCGGCACAGTGAAACCAGCGGCCAGCATGGGGTCAGCAGAGAGAGCAAGAGTCCCAAGGAGCTGCCCCTCGAGCAGGAGAAAGTGATCAAAGACCCCTTAGAAAGCAACGTCAAGGTGAAGCCACCTGCACCCAGCTCCTCCAAAGCATCCTCCACCCCATCTCCAGAGCACATGGCAAAAAATGAAAGCACCCCAAAATCTGTCCCCATGCACCCAGACTGCAAGGATCCTTCCCGGGACTGCCATCACTGTGGCAAACAGTTCCCCAAACCCTTCAAGCTGCAGCGGCACTTGGTGGTGCACAGCTTGCAGAAGATTTACTTGTGCCACAAGTGCCCCATGTTCTACCAGGAGACCAAAGAGCTCCGGAGCCACCTGAGCCAGGAGCACGGCGTGGTGGAGGAGCAGGAGATCAAGCACACCACCCTGTACGCCTGTGAGCTCTGCGCTGACGTCATGCACGTCATCAAGAAGTCCTTCATCTGCAGCATGTGCAACTACACCTTCTCCAAGAAGGAGCAGTATGACCGGCACATGGAGAAGCACCTGGCGGGCAGCAGCAAGACTTTCAAATTCCGAGGGGTCATGAGGCCTGGCGCTGCCTGCAGGGAGGGCAGGGAGAAGGTGAAGGAGGATGGATCTCTCCGGGAGGGAATGCCGCCGAGCAAGAAGCGGAAGGTGGCTCACCGTGGCAGCTCAATCCCACACAGGTCTCCGATCCACCTGGACCCCACGAGTGACCTTCAGCTGGTGGAGGATGCAAGCCCCAGCCTGCAGGTTGCTGCTGACTCCTTCCCAACAGCAGCTGATGACCCGGGAGCATCCCAGCCTTCCGTAAAAGCAGAAGTCCTGGTGGGTGACTTCTCAGAGCTCCTGGCAGAGATGGAGAAGTCCCCATTTGACCCCCTGGCACCACCACCCTGCCTGTCCCAGTCCCTGCCGCCAGCTGCCTCAGGCAGCCCTGAGCTCGGCCACATCGCTGGCCTGTCCATCGAGGAGCTGGAGAAAGGAGCCTTTGATGGGAAACCACTTCCTTTCATGGACTCGCCCGAGTTTCCCATGGACCTTGCTGGCCTGGCTTGTCACCAGGCCACCAGCCAAAACCTGTCCCCTCCACACCTGACCGAGAAACATGGCTGTGCTGATGCCCATAAAAAAACAAGCACAGGCAAGAAAGATGAATATAGGGCATGTGTCCTGGATAATCCCAGCACAAACACCAACACCATAGATGGGATCCCATTTCTCCAGGTTGCCAAGAAGGTCTCAGAGCTTCCCTCCCCTCAGGCAGAGTCTCCATCAGCCTCAGAGACCCACAAATGGGGCAGCCCCAGCGCTGGTGATGCCCCTGCTTGGGAAGGTGCACCTAAGGCTGCATCTCCAGAAGGTGCCCACCAGCCCCTGCCCCTGAAGGACAAGGTGACATCACCCACACTCAACAGAACTGCCAAAGATTTGGTCCCACCAAAGAAGACCGTGGGTAGTGAGGCTGCTCCCAGTGCAGGCAGCCCCAGCAGCAGTGCCGACGAGGGTCAGCAGCCCAACTCAGGGAAGGAGAAATCCATGCCTGAGGCTAAGGACAGCAGCACTAGTGCCAAGGACCAAGGTGGCAACCCAGGCAAATCCAGCAGCCACCAGCCCAGAGGTGAGGCAGCCAGCAACGCCGTGAGACACGGCCATGCAGAGCCAGGCAGAGCCTCCGGCAAGCTTCACCCCAAGAGGAGGAAAGAACACAAGTCCTTGAGCCACCGGAGCAGCTCCGGCTCTCGGGAGAACATGGAAGGAGACGGGAAGAAGAAGAAAGCGCGGCCGCCGTGCCCGGTGAGGAGCGAGAGCGCCACTGAGCTCAAACGTGGCGGCTGGAGCAATGCCGAGGCTCCCGCCCTGTCCCCCGGCAGGAGGGACACGCACTGCAACAAGCTGGGGCCCAAGCCCAGAGCAGGTCCCCAGCTGAAGAAGATGGTCCTGGACCCTTACAACCAGAAGAAGGGGGAGCTCCGCCACGCCAACGGTGACGTGAAGCGCAGGAAGGCCATTCTGGGCAAGAGCCTCCATCAGGTGTTGGCCAAAGGGCCAGCGCCGTCCCCACGTGGCTCCTGGCATGGTCACCGTGCCACCCGTGGGGCCAAGGCGGCCGGGCCGGCCAGCTACCGCAGCGCCGAGTCCCAGAACAACCTGCTCAGCCAACTCTTTGGGCAAAAATTAACCAGCTTTAAAATTCCTTTAAGAAGAGATACTTCAGAATAATTTATGGAAGTGACTTATGGTGATCCTCAGCTGCTTTCATGGGGTTTGCAAGGGAAAAATTATCAAAGCATTAAATTCGTTTGTGTAGCATGATTTCTCTGTCTAGCTTAAATGAACTTGCACTGCAGCCTCTGTGAAATAGTTTGCTTTGTGTCTACTAATCTACTTTAATTCACCTGATTTATCATGCAAATGCTAGAACTTTGATGTTGCTGATGATTTTCATGAACTGAAATTGTAATCGCTTTGGGCAGACTGAATCGTCGAGAGCAATTGCTTTATTGCAGAAGTGCTGAGGTTATAAGGATACTTGCAAATCTCAGACCCTTTTGAGTCTGTGTCTGTGTTATCTTTGTACAAAGTACTTGAAGAGATGAACTTCATTCCGTAGACGTCTTATTCATAAGGTGCAGTACACTGTAGAAAGCAAATTTTTTTTTTTTTTTTGAAGATTTTGCACAAATAATCCCGTACAATTCATTTAATTGGGAGCTGGCCTAAGCGATGATACAATTAAAAAATTAAATTAAGACCCAAGTGTCCTATATTTTGACAGCCATCCCTAAGAATTTTGTTTCTACATCGTCAAGAGAAGAACGACTCAGCTCTGGGGCTCCAGGGCTGTCGGAGTCCTCCAGAGGATGCTGCCACTCTTTGACCACTGTAGACGATGGGACTGGAGGAGAAACGTCCCCACGAGCAAACTGCACCTTGACACTTGTGACGAACTCTGATTTTTTAGGGTTTTTGGGGGTTTTTTTGTTTTGTGTGTGTGGGGTTTTTTTTTCTTTTTGTTTGTGGGGGGGGATTATTTTTTTTTTGTGCAACGAGAAAACTGTGCCAATTTACCGCAGCGAAAACCGAGTGCCCTCAATGGTATCACTTCTAAACTCTCTTACTGTATTGACGTAGTGGCTCTATAGGTATCCGCTTGTACTATGCAGTTACTGGTGCTATTCTTCATTTGTAATGTGAATACAGACTTCCTTGATTGAAAAATAAATAAATAAATAAAAGGGAATAGGTAGGAAGAAGCCGTTACCTGCCAAAAAAAAAACCAAGCAGGAAAAGAGAATTTTTTTTTTAAAGCCAACTCGAGGGGGAAAAATACAGCTTTAGGGAGAAAAATTCACTTTAGGGGGAAAATACAGCTTAGGGAAAAAATTCAACTTAAGGGAAAAAATAGATCAAACTTAGGGAAGAAAATACAACTTTAGGGCTAAAACTCCTCTATGCTGGTACTCCATAGTGTCGAAAAGGTTACGTCGTGTTAAAGAAGCATGTTCTACAACCGAACTTTTGGATCCAGAAAGAAATCTCAGGTGCAAATGAGGACATGGAAAGATTTTATTGAAATACTCCCAAGTCAAGGAGGTGAAGTAATGCACTGATGTGATATGAACAGTCAGAGTACTTTGCGTCTGTCCTGCAATGATTTTTTGTTTTGTTTTAGAGTTAAAAGGAAAAAAAAAAAGAGGCTTTATTCTGTTAATATGTATCTTTACAATTCTTTGTATTGTATAAAAAACTATTGTAGGTAATTTACCTTGGGTGCAATGTGTTCTGTCAAAAGTTTTTATTTTGATATTTTGTCCAGATAAGCAGAGAGAGAGCAGGAAACGCCGTTTTATGATGTTGTCCGTGTGCTTTTAAAGTGCCTCTTTAATATTGTTAAATAAAGTATGAGATGAAATTATGGGGTGGTACTGTAAAGTCATCCATGATTAATCTTTTCAAATATATTCCAATATTTTCACAGAAGTTCCCTGTCTGCGTGATGTTTGTGGGATGTTTGAGGTGTCCTCTGTAAAGGGACAAGGAGGACCTTGGTGCCACTGCCATCACCTCAATGGTTTGCAAAGTGCTGGAGCTTCTCAATGGTGAAGATGCTCCTGCAGCTCCTCTTCCTCACAGATCTTTACCAAGTGCTGCTCACAGGAGGGGAGTCTTGTCTCTGAGGGAAAAAGCCCAAGATGATGGTGGTGGTGATGGTGATGGCCTGGTTTGGTCATCAGTTGGTGATGGTGATGGAGTGGTTTGGTCATCATCAGTTGGTGATGGTGATGGTGTAGTTGATTGTCATCAGTTGGTGATGGTGATGGAGTGGTTTGGTAATCATCAGTTGGTGATGGGGTTACCTAGTTTGGTCATGGCCAAGTGTTGATGGTCCAGTTTGGTCAATATCAGCTATTAATGGTGACAGCGCAGTTTGGACATCACCAATTTGTGGTGAAGGTGGTAACAGCCATGGTGATGGTGGTGGTGATGATGGTGATGGTGTTGGTGAAGGTGATGTGATGGTAACAGACCTCACCATCATTGGTTTGGTCATCACCAATTGTTGATGACAAATGGTTTTGGTGAAGGTGACGGCGTTGGAGATGATGATGGTGTTGGGGATGATGATGGCCCAGTTTGATCATCCCTCATTTTTGATGGTGATGGTAACAGCCCAGTTTGGTCATCACCTGTTGGTGATGGTGATGGTGATGGTGATGGTGATGGTGATGGTGATGGTGATGGTGGGCTGCTGTTGGTATTGGTGATGTGAGGGGGATGGCCCAGTTTGCTCATCCCCAGTTTGTGGTGGTGATGATGGCCTTGGGGATATCATTGATGATGATGATGATGGTGATGGTACACAGTGTTGGTGATGATGATGATGATGGCAGGTATGATGATGATGACAATGGTGCTGGTGACAGCCCAGTTCACTCATCCCAAGTTCGTGAGGGTAATGATGGCAATGATGACAGTTTTGGCAGTGATGATGATGATGATGATGATGACGACGACGATGATGATGGTGCTGGTGAGAGCCCAGTTTGCTCATCCCCAGTTGATGATGATGATGATGGCAGCTGTGACAATGATGAGGATGGGGATGGTGACAGCACAGTTTGCTCATCCCCAGTTTATAATGGTGATGATGATGATGATGGTGCTGGTGATGCAGTTTGCTCATCCCCAGTTGTGATGGTGACAATGCCAAAGATGACAGTTTTGGCGATGATGACGATGATGATGGTGCTGGTGACAGTTTGCTCATCCCCAGTCGTGATGGTGGTGATGATGATGATGGTGCTGGTGAGGCCAAATTAACTCATCCCAAATTTATGATGGTGATGATAATGACATTGGTGATCAACATGATCGACAACAACGATCACAATGACGATGATGATGATGGCAGCTGTGATGATGATGGGATGGGGATGGTGACAGCACAGTTTGCTCATCCCCAGTTTATAATGGTGATGATGATGATGATGGTGCTGGTGATGCAGTTTGCTCATCCCCAGTTGTGATGGTGACGATGCCAAAGATGACAGTTTTGGCAATGATGATGATGATGATGGTGCTGGTGAGAGCCCAGTTCACTCATCCCCAATTTATGATGGTGGTGGTGGTGATGATGATGATGATGATGGTGACGATGATGATGGTGCCGGTGAGGGCCCAGTTTGCTCATCCCCAATTTATAACGGTGATGATGATGATGATGGTGCTGGTGATGCAGTTTGCTCATCTCCAGTTGTGATGGTGACGATGCCAAAGATGACAGTTTTGGCAATGATGATGATGATGATGATGGTGCTGGTGAGAGCCCAGTTTACTCATCCCCAATTTATGATGGTGGTGATGATGATGATGATGATGATGGTGACGATGATGATGATCCTGGTGAGGGCCCATTTTGCTCATCCCCAATTTATGATGGTGGTGATGATGATGATGATGATGATTGGGAGGGTGGTGGTGGTGGTGGTGGGGGCCCAGTTTGTCATCCCCAATTTTATGTGGTATGATGATGATGATGATGATGATGATAGTGACGATGATGATGGTGCTGATGAGGGCCCAGTTTGCTCATCCCCAATTTATGATGGTGGTAATGACAATGATGATGATGATGACGATGATGATGGTGCTGATGAGGGCCCAGTTTACTCATCCCCAATTTATGATGGTGGTGATGATGATGATGATGGTGACGATGATGATGATCCTGGTGAGGGCCCATTTTGCTCATCCCCAATTTATGATGGTGGTGATGATGATGATGATGATGATGATGATGGTGACGATGATGATGGTGCTGATGAGGGCCCAGTTTGCTCATCCCCAATTTATGATGGCAACGCTGACCGTGTTGGTGAAGGCAATGATGACGACAGTGATGACGATGGTGCTGGTGACAGCCCAGCTCTCCTGTCCCCACTTTGTCCTCGAGCTGACCTCTGCGCCCCGCTGAGGTGGGGTAGGAGCCTCCACAAAGGCAGTGTATTCTATCCTTTAATTACTGCCACAATCACAACACGGAGACGCTGTCAGTGAGAGATAGCTCGGCACCGCCGGCTGGGATCCTCGCCACTCGGGGCTTGTAACTAAAACTGCAGGATTAATTTGATTAATTGATAGAATTATTTTCCAAACTACTCTTTTGTTTATGGAGGCTTAAAATGCTTGCCGCCTGCACCCTCCTGGTGTGTTGCAGAGTGGAGATAAAGTGGCTGAAAATAATTAGTATGGCTTAATTTAGGGAAAAAAATAACCTCAAAAGAATTTTGCAGAAAATTTAAGGCGGCACATTTTACTTTGTTTTGGCAGGAAATATTATGGAGCTGGAAATGGGACTTTTATGTTTTCCCTGTGCTATATTTCACCAGGGCAGCAAACCTGCGGGGTGGAGGAGGAGGATTTCATGGCTGGTTGTTACCAGAGCTCTCCCACACCTCTGGATTCATCACCTGGGCACCTGGAAATGAGTCTCCTGGGAGCAGTGGGGCCCTGAGATGGGTGTAGGGGCACCATCCCAAACCTGCACCTATTTTATGGAAGTCCAGGACACGAGTGATGCTCACCTTGGGTTCCCCCCAGGGAGGTATTGCCATCATCCCCATATGTCTGGGGGCTGAATTATTTAATTAATCCTTTTCCCCTCTAAATGTGAGTTGTTTTTTCCCCCATCCTCTCCCCCTGCTCTCACCCACATCCCACTCCCTCAGCCCCACCATCCATCAGCTCCTCTGAGCTCCCTAAAGCCCCGGGGTTTGCTGAGTCCTGCATTATCCAGCAGCATGTGTCACTTGGAAGATTGCAGGCCCCTGTCACCGTAATTCCAGCCAGGATGCAAAGCCGGGCAGCTTCTCCCGGCTGTGGATTAGCTCCCTGCTCAGCAGGGCCAGCAGCACAGGGGGGCTGCCTGGGGACCCAGCACATCTGGGGTTCCCCACCCTGCACCCCTCCGGGATATGGGGCCAGACTGCCCCATCCTGAGCCCCAACCCACATCCTCAGGGATGGGACAGCTCCAGAGCCAGCCAGGGGTGACAGGGAGGGTCTGATGGAAGGTGACAGAGCCCCTCGGGGGATTTCTTGGCTCCTTGCCACCACCCTAAATTGTCCTCAAGCTGTTTGCCCTTCAACACCCCCCAAATCCAGCCAGCCTTTCTTTTCCCAGCCCCACATCCAAGTTTCTGAGCCGGTGGTGCTTTAAGCCTCTCCATAAAGCCTGCAGGATAACGGGATCCACCATGGTTGTCACGCTGCGAGCAGGGGCTGAAGATTTAGAATTTTTTTTTTTTCTTGCTTTTGAGTCAAATCTGGCCGTTCCTTGCACAGCAGGAATTTGAAGCCCAGCTCCCACCTTCCCCCCTGGGGTGCATGACAGGGACCACACGCACCAGAGGGATCCTGCATCCCTCATGCTGGATTCATGCAGGAAAACCTGGAGCCCTGGGGGCTCTGCAGGATGGGAACAGAAGCACAGGAGCTGTGCACCCCCTTAGGATGCCATCCTGGCAGCAGTGATGCTCCTGAAGCTCAGTTTCAATGTCCAGTCCCCAGGGACTGGCTGGATTGCTCCTTTTGGGAGTTAGAGCATCATTCCTGTATTGGGACATCAGTAAGAAGGAGGGGGAAATAAGCACGAAGACATCCCAGCCTTGGATTTGGGATGTGGGAGCTGCTCATCCACGCATTCCCATCTGGTTTCAGGAGCATCCAGCATCATTTGTGCCAGGGAAGGTTTAGGTTGGATGTTAGGGAAAATTTCTTCATGGAAAGGGCTGCCCAGCCCTGGCACAGCTGCCCAGGGCAGTGGTGGAGTCACCATCCCTGGAGGGATTTAAGAGCCACATGGATGTGGCACTTGGGGACATGGGTTAGTGGTGGCCTTGGCAGCACTGGAGGAACAGTTGGGCTCAATGATCTTGGAGGTTTCTCAGGGCTAAATAATTCCACGGTTGTGATTTGTTTTCATCCCAAACCCTTCCATGCTGCCGCCGCAGCTCCCAGGAGCCTGGAATTGCACAGCAGTGTCTCTGCACAGGACGTGCCCAAGCCGTGCCCAAGTCATGGAGGGACATGCCCAAGACGTGCCCAAACCGTGCCCAAACTGTGCCCAGGCTTTGCTCCTGCCATGTCCAAGCCATGTCATATCCATGTCACATGCATGTCATCTCCATGTCATATCCGTGCCCAAGCCATGGAGGACCCTGGGCTCCTGGCAGCCACCCGGGGCTGAGCACAGGCAGGTGACAAGTGGCACCCAGGGCCAGGTTGTGCTGCCAGCAGGTGGCAGGGCCCTTCTGCAGGTGGGGCATGGTGATGCCAATCCTCCCTCTTGGGTGAAAAAAACCCTAAAATGGGACATTTTGAGCTGGAAAAAAAGCTGGGTTTGGAGCCTTGGCAGACCGTGCCGGCGGGCAGTGCCACCAGCGGTCACCACGGGCACTCAGCCCCCTCGGGGGGCTCAGCAAAGCCCCCAGGATCCCCCCAGCCATCCCCGAGCCCTGAAATCCGGCTGAGGCAGCGCCTTGGCTCTTCCCATTGACATTCCTGCGCCGCCACCTCCTCTCCCCGCTTCTCTAATAATATCAGCCCAGATTAATTGGCACTAATACAAATGTACACAGCTCCATAAAAAGATGTCACCTCGCTCACAATGGGGGGAACGGCTGCTCCCGCATTATCTCTGCTCTGCAGGCGTGTAATTCACTCCTCGGGAAAACACGCTATTTATTCGGCTCCCCTATAACAATCTCTCTGCAAACACCACGGGATCGGGAAGGGAGCCGGGAGACACCCAGCCCTGCCGCTGTCACCGGCACCGTGGCGCTTGTCCCCGTGCAGGGGCACCCACGGGTCCCCCAGGGGATGGGACAGCGGGATTTGGGGACATCCCCACGCTGGGATCCAGCCCTGGGGTGGTGGTTGAGACTGCGGATTCTCAGGTCTGGGGAGGTCTGAGTGATTCTAGGATGGTGGCAAAAAGGGGATTAAAGGGACGTTGGCAAGGAATGTGTCAGGGGAAGGACTGCAACCTGTTTCCTTCGCTCCCCAGGGCAGGGCGGCACTGTGTGCAGCACCCACCGCTCCAGCGAGGCTTTTGGGGCCCCCCGTGGGTGTGACAATGTCCCCTCGCCCCCTCAAGGGATGCTGCCACTGCTTCTTCCAGCACAAAGAGCCGGGGAGAGTCCCCATCCTGCTGCTGCCTCCCGGCGAGAGGAAATTCGGGCGCCTCGTTCGGTGTTTGCTCACCCCCAGCCCCTCAAATCCACGCAATTAATGAGGCTGTGTTTAATTAAACGGCTGTCTAATCATCCCGGCGCAAGCAAACACGCCAGGTAAATCCCACGGGAGCCGCGGCGCGGGTGGAGGTGCCACGATGTGCCAGAGGAACGGGCTGGATCTGCAGTGCCCCCAGCCCCAAAATCCCTGGAGCAGCGCCGGGGGAAGGCTGGGGACCCCCGAAAGCGCTGGGGTGGATTTTGGCTCCCTGACGGAGTCAGAGCGGTCAGAGCAGAGCGCTCCCCGGGCCGGACCCGGCAGGGAGGGAAGGGAAAGGCTCTGGAAGCAGAGCTGCTGCCGGGGGGATGATGGTCTCCAGGAAAGCAGCGATCCGAGGCCACTCGAGGTGAAAGGCGCCGCCAGGATCGTTTTGGGGGGTGGTCAGCCGAGGGGGGGGACAGCAGAGCCTTGTCCTCAGCAGCATCTCCCTCCCTACACAGGTTATTTTCTCCCCCTGGATCTCTTCTTAATTCCTAACTTAATTTCTTTTGACATCCTCATTGCCGGTTTGACCTCTTTACTGGAATCATGTGCTGCTTAAAACTCATTATCCCACCATTGAAACAGGAAGTTAATTAAAAACCCTTTAAAAAAAGGAAAAGAAAAGGGGGGAAAAAAGCACATCCCGTGTCCGGGGATAGATGGAGAAGGGATATGACCAATCTGTGACGTGTCCCCACAGCCCACCAGCCCTCGCCATTGATCCAAAAACTCCACAGTTATTTGGGGACCACCAGCCATCACCCCACAATCCAAGATCAGCCGTGGCCAAGGTCCAGTTTGGGATTTTTTCACAGCAAACAGTGGTTTTTTCACAGGAAAATATTCCCATCATGGATCCAAAATTGTGGTTCCTGTTTAATCCACATTTAGCCCCAAAATCTCTTCAAGCTCACAGGTCACTTGGCTGTCATGCTGCCAGGGGGGACCAGAGCACCCCTAACCCATCCCCGGGGTGTCCTGGGGTGTCCCCCCACCCTGAGCCAGGGAGATGGTGACCCTGGAAGTCACAAGCAGGACGTTTTGGAGCACTCGTCTGGAAATGAGAGGGTTTTCAGGGGTTGTGATCCCAAAGTGAGGCCCTGGGGACCCCCCAGAAAGGTTTGGGTGTTCTGATAAAAGGCTTTGAGAATCTGCACAAGCTGGAGAGACCCCGGTGAGGGCAGTGAGGTCCCAGAGGAGTGACTGGTGTGAGCGTAGGAGCTTCCAGAGGGGACACGAGGGTCACTGGGATCCCGAAGGGGAATTTGGAGAACCCCAAGGAGGGTCGGGGACCCCGAAGGGAGAGCTCGGGACGGTCAGGACGGCAGGCAGAGCCCAGAATGGGGTGTCGGCCCTAGCGGGGTGAGGCCGCAGCCCCCGAGCAGGGCGTGGAGCCTCCCGGAGCCCCCCGGGGTGTTGGGGACTCTGGGGATATCGCGACATGGAGCCCCGCAGGGATCGGGCCCCTCAGGCCACGCCCCCGCGCCGTTAGCCACGCCCATCTCCAAACCCCGCCCCGCCGGCGCGCGCCATCCGGTGGGCGTGGCCTGCGGGGGGCGGGGGCCTATGGGCGGCCGCGGCGGCAGGCCCGGCCACGCCCCCCGGAGCGCTCCGCGGGTTTGATCCGGCGCGGCGCCCATTGAGAAAATCCCGCGGCGGCGGCGGCGGCTTCGCTCCGCCGAGCACGGCCCGGCCCCGGCCCGGCCCCGGCCCCGGCCCCGGCCCGGCCCCGCGGGCGGGCGGGCGGGCATGCGAGCAGCCGGGGGCCCGCCCGCCGCCACCCACCTGCCGCCCGCCCAGCCGCCAGCCGGGGCGCCGGGCTCGCCCCTCGCCGAGCGATGTCCAGGAGGAAACAGAGCAACCCCCGGCAGATCAAACGTGAGTCGCCGCTACCGGCACCCCTGCCCCCGTTCTGTGCCGTCTACGCGCGGCCCCCCCGTATTTTTTTGCAGCACCCCTTCGGCGGCGGCTCTCCCGAACCCCCTCCCCGGCCCCCCCGGTACTCCCGGGAGCCACCCGGGACACGCCCGGCACGGCCGCCCTGGGTGCCCGTTCCCGCTACCGGCCGCTCGCCGGTTGCTCTCGGTCTCCGCCGCTTCCCCCCTGCCGCGCCGCCTCCCCCCGCCAGCGCGGTGGCTCCGGTACCGGCTCCCGATGGGGGCCCCGATAAGGCTTTAAAATATTCCGTTCTGCAAGTCCCGTCCTGATAACATCGCTCTGTCGGGACGGCCTGAAATTGTGATCTTATCTCCCCCGCCTGCCTCCCATCCAGCGCCGGCAGCCGGGGCCAGGGGCTCCCCAAACCCCCCCGGGGCTCTCCGTCGCCTCCGGGCCACCCCAGCCCTACCGAGGGCTCCTCACCGCGGCTACCAGCCCCTCACCCTGCCAGGGGCTCTCCGACCCCCCCCTCGGGGTTCTCCATCCGCCCTGGGGCTCCCCACCCCGGGGACAGCACCCTGACCCTGCCAGGGACTCCCCTTCCTTCATGAGCACCCCCATTTGCCTGGGCGCTGCTGGACCCGCTGTGCCATCATCCCATGGTGCTGTGCCGCCCTCCCCATGTGCCATCGCCCCTGCTGGCCACGCTGTCCTCGACCCCCCGCCCTGCCCAGTGGCCCCCCAAGTCCCGCTGTGCATCCCAGCCTAGGTGGGACGTGGCCGTGAGGAACCAGCTCAGGACCCCACGGGACTTTGGCCACATCCCTGGCTCTCCCTCGGCAATGGTGATTCCAGAGGGTTGCGCTGCCCACAGTCCAGCCCATCAGCCGGGCTCTTGTTTTGCTCCAGCGAGGATGGACCAGCAAGGCAGAGAAATCCTGCGAAGTGCTGGAAGTTTTTCGGTGCCGGGCTCAGCTTGGCTTTTCTCCTTCCTCTCCGGTGTGTGTGTGTGTCTGTTTTTTTCTTTCCCCCTCGAGTCGATGGAAGCTGGTGATAAGAGGGAGATGGGAGGATAGGGAAGGCTGGCCACCATGTGATAATCTACCTTTATCTTTCTCCTGAAATAATTGCAAGGCTGAGTTGCACCTACCTGTTTCCCTGCCTGGGGTGATTGCTCTGGTGATAACGCTCAGCTAGACTTTTACCCGGGGAGAGTTAAAAATAGTCCCAGCTGCCTCTTTCTTTCTTTCTCTTTTCTTTTTGTTTTCTTGGGCGGGGGGATAGTTTTCTCCTTTGCCTTTATCCAACTTCCGCGGCTTTATTTCGGCAAAAAGCCCTGCGAGCCCTGCCTGGGTGAGTGCAGCTCGTTAAACCGGGAGCGTTCCGACCGGAGCGAGCGGTAGCGCTGGAATGACGCTGCTCTCTGCGGGATTCTTGCCGCTGGTGGGATTCCCGATCCCAGCGCCCACCAGCGTGGACTTTGTGGGGCAAACTGGGGCAGGACGAGGCCGTGGCAGCTCGGCCGGGCGGCGGCGGCTCCTCGTATCTCCTTCCTCTGCTGCTTTTCTGCAGAGATGTGAAGAAATGATAAAGTGGGAGGCTGATCTCAGGCCGCCGGCGATGGCCAAAACTGATTAAAAGCTGAGAGCTTGGAAGCCTTCCTGTATGTGTCAACATGAAAACAGTCATTAGAGACGGCGAGCGCGGCGAGAGCGCCCTGCCGCTGCTCCATCGGGGAAGGTATGCATGAATCAGGGCTCCGGTAACCAGACTCCTCTCATGTACAGACCGGACCTGTTTCCACAAAGTCTATCCTCCTTATCATCTCGGCTGGAGCATTAAAAACCTCCTCCAGATTGGTATCTGCTGATTTTATTTTCCTGGGTGACGCGATGTTCTCGCTCTGGCTTCGCCTTCTCTTGTGGGGTTGGGGTTTTGTTGTTTTTTTTGAAGCCCGATGCGAGGCGCAGATTAAGGCTCGCGGGGAGATCGCCGGGAGAGCGGGCGATCGCCAGCAGAGATAAGACAAAGATCAGACACCGGACTATATTTAACCAGCTGCTTTAACCTTCCTCTTCTTCTTGCCTTTCCGGGCTGGAGCCGAGCAGGGATGGAGGGGCAGGCGGTGCCGCTCCCTCCTGGCCCCCCCGGCAGCAGCGGTGGCACGCGGTGGGGAGGCTTTGAAAGCCGATTGCATCGCGATGGTGGCTTTTGATAGCAGAGAAAACACCCCGCGCATCTCTTCCTTTCATTTTTGGGGGTTCCAGCCCGCAGAGGACAGTTTCTTTCCATCCCTGCCTGTACCACCAACCTCCCTGCAGCTGCTGCTGCTGCTTTATGGGGTGGTTTATTTTTTTTTTCCCCTCTCTCTTTTTTTTTTTTTTTTTTGTGTGTGTCTGTCTTTTGTTCTGCTGGTAGATAGATGTGAGGGGCTGATAGGGAGCAGGAGCTGATCTCCAACCCAGATAGCCTGTTATATTTATTAACTTCAAACATGGGAGCGCGGGCGCCCAGCTGATGAGCGAGGCTCTGGCAGCTGCCGGTGCTTTCGCAGCGCCGGGTCCTGCGATGGGGGAGCCTGATAAGCGGGAGATTGATCTCATCGTGCTGATGTGCCTCCCCCTCCCTTGTTCTTTTAATACTGGGGTGTTTTTTTGGTTTTTTGTTTTTTTTTTTTTTTTGTTCTTAAGTGAGCTGGAAGCCAATGTTTTGTCATAGTTGCATGGGCCTGTTTGTGGTTATTTTTTTCTTTTCTAGGGTGTTTTTTTTCCTTTTCCCTTTTTATTCTGCGCTCAGCTACAGTAGATCTGAGCTCCTGATAAGCACCAAGCCCCGATCTCCATCCTGATAGAGATTGCCAGGCTCGATAAGGACCACTTATCTCTCCCCAGCAGACCGGAGCAGGATTCGCTACAACAACAAACACAGCACAGAGGGGCAAAAGGGCTCCAACAATTTGTTCCATGGCAAATGTGATTAACGCAGGCACTTTAATTATCTGATGGGGGGCAGCTGCATGTGTGTTTTTATTTCTCAAGGTGGTGGGGTGGTTTTCCCCCCCCTCCACGTGCTCTGTGAAACGAGCTGGGCTGAGAAGCCGAGCTCTCCCCAGCGCCTGTTATCGGCTGCAGATGTTGCATTAGTTTGATGAGAGCTTTGACTTTTTTTTTGATGATTATCTCCCATTCTGCTCCGCCGAGCGAACGCATGGGCTGGGGTGGGGGGGGGGGGAGGTGAAAACACCGTCATATTTTTGCATGTGGATTTTCTTTAATTGCTATTAGATGGTGTCAGATAACGAGTGCGATCTGCGCTGTTAAAGCCGCCGTCTCTTGATGGGGTGTGTTGGGCTGGGTGGTTTTATTTTTTCCTTCCCTCCTGCACGCTCGGCTGCTCCCCAATCCCGCGTGGGCTCGGCGGCGATGCCGGGGAGGGGTCGTGGAGCCGGGCAGGGGGTGGCAGTGCCTGTCGGGCCGTGGGAGCCATCCTTCCCGGGAGCTTGGAAAATTGCATTTCTTGTAAAGATGACAGTGGCCAACCCAGCGTCTATTTTTAGCGGCGGCGTGGTGAGCCGGTGGCGTGGGATGCTCCCGGCACGCCTCCTGCCCTCTCCTTCCCGCTGCCTTCCCTCCCTGAGTCGCTCCTTCCCTTTCAGGTGACTCGGTTTCAACCTCCTCTGCTCGTTGCTTGTTTTTGCTGCCTGTTTTTCCCTCAGCGCTCTGATGCTGCTGCACTTTTCCATCCCCACCACCTCCGTGCCTCAGTTTCCCCATCCATGGGCTGGGGTGGGCGGGGGGTGTCTGGGGAGGGGTTACCCCGGGCTGTTCCGTGGGGTGGGAGGGTTTGCTCCCGGGATGAGCTCCCAAAACTGGTATTTTCTGCACATCCCGGGGCATCCTCAGCCGCTCATCCCCCCTGCATCCCACTGCTGGCATCCCGAGGGTGGCATCCCCGTGTCCCACATGTCTGCTACACCCACGGGCGCTGCCTGCCTGCCTGCCAACCCCTCCCCTCTTGTGCAAACACCCCGAGGCGTTTGCCAGCCCTGGCGCGGTGGCATCCGAGCGGCGGCGGCTCCTCGGAGCTGGCAGGGCTGCAGGTGACAAAGCCCTGTGGCACAGCTGCCCCCGCAGCGGCTCTGCCCATCCCGGCTGTCACTTGGGATGTGCCATGGGTGACATCGGGGGGCTCCCGGGGCTGGGGACCCGTCGTGGTCCCCACAGGTGGGGTGGGAGTGCCGCGTGGGCTGTGGAACTGGTGGGATTCCAGTATGATACTGGTGGGATGCACCCGGCAGAACCCACCGTGGGGAGTTCTCCCAGCCATCCCCAGCTGTTTCCCACCATGGACAAACCCCGTTCCTGCTCAGTGGAGGCTCTGGACCAGCCTCAGGAGATGCTGGAAGAAGTTTCCCTCCTCTTCCACAGCCAGTGTTCCAGGTGTGAGCATCCCTTCAGGCCCCAGCTCTGGCAGAAGGGTTGGCATCGTGCTTGGCAACTGGTGGCCAAGGGGACAGTTTGGAGCAGGGAATCCATTCCCCATGGATAATGGGGGAATGCATTCCCAGTGCCAGTGCCACCAGCCCCAAGCCCTGCCAGCCATGGGACACTTCATGGCTGCTCCATGTGGCTTCCCTCGGTCCAGGGAGCCCTGCAGGCTGTTTGGGACCGTGCTCGGGGCAGATCCCAGGATGGCTCTTCCCGGCCATCCCCATCTCCGCAGCAGGCAGGGAGGATGAGGGGGATGCTCGGGGAGCGAGGGCTGGAGCCAGGCTGGCCACGGCAGCCACGAGCACAGCCAAACCAGTTCTGCCGAGAGCCCGGCGCACGTCCCTGCCGGTGCCGCGGCCGCGGGGCGGGAAGGGCTCTGGAGCCGCGCCGGCGAGGGAGGCTCTGCCAGGCGGCTGCTTCCAGGGCCCGTGGGCGCCAGGGCTGGGTTGGTTTTGTGTCTGCTGCCGCTCTTCCGCCTCCCGAGCCCCCGGGGACGCCTCCGCGCCGTCCCCAGCCCGGGCACACCGGGCGGGCGCGGAGCCACGGCGATGGACTGTCCCTGGCATCCCGGGGAAGCCACCTCCGGCCGGGATCTGCACCTCGGGATCCGAAGTGGCGAGGTTGGGCAAGGTCTTATTTTCCGTGGTGAATCACGAGGCCACCTAGCAAGCTGCAGCTTCGCCTTTGGCCAAGTTGCGACGCGGCCAGCTCGGCAATCAGGGCTTGGGAAGAAAGCAATGCTTTCCCCACGGGTGTTGCTGGAATTGTGCAAGGAGGCAGTGCCGTGGCACAGGTGAGCCGAGGTTCCTGGAGAGGGCCCGCCCTGCATCCCCTCGCTGGGGAGCCAGCAGAGCCACCTGGCCATGGCAGCATCCCAAAGGCATCGCCGTGTCCAAATCCACCAGTGCAGAATCCCTGTGCCATGTGACATTGCCAGCCCTGAGGGGACACCCACATCCCTGGGAAAGGAAGGGACAGCGCTGCCCAAAGCAGGAGCAGCAGGGCTGGGGATGGAGCTGCAGGGCCCTGCGTGGTGCTGGTGGATTTGGGGTCAAGCACAGCCACGCTGGCCAAAGGAAGAGGATGTTTTCCATGCGTGCTCTCCGTCCTACTGCAAAAAAAACACGATCCGCCTTGGAAAACACTGGATGGGGCGTTGCTGTGGAGGGAAAACCACCCGGACCTTCCACAGAGGCACAGCCAGGGCTGAGATCCCATGCTGCCCGGGGAGAGGGATGTGAGCAGAGCAGCTGGGAGGATGGAGGAACCTGGAGCTTTTCGGGAATCTCCATTTAGGAAGATAAAATGGAAAAGGCCTCTGTGCCACCCCTCCACTGCACTCCACCTCTGCTCCATGCCAAGAGCATGGATTTTTCTTCCTGTGGGGCCAAGATTCAGCTCCCCCGCTTTGGAGAAGAGCAGGAATAGGAGCAGGAGGCCAGTATCTCCTTTTTTTCTGCGCCACATCCCATGACTGCTTTTGCTGCCTGACTCAGGGCTTTTGGCCGCTCCGGCTTGGCCGGGCTGTGTCCCGCTGCTCCTTTTATCAGGAAAGTTCAAGTGTTTCGGGGGTAATACAGTTCCCTCTTCCGATGGCTGCCCGGCAAAGGCTCCACATTGTTCCTGCAGCAACATGTTTTTTTGGAAGGGCTGAAATGCTGAAAGGAATGTAACTGCTGACCTTGGGCTGCAGTGGGGTTAAGGAGTGTGTGCCTATGAGTCACTCCAGATAAGAGCCTTCCACGGCTTTTTTCCTCCAAAATAATTCTTTATCTCCTCTTTCTCACATCAACATATTTTCTTGACATCTCCCATTCGATAGCGCGTGGAGGAAATGTGCTCCTCTAATTTGTTCATCTGATGAAATGTAGATCCATTGTTTTCCCTCGGCCTTGGCCAGCCGGGAGCGTGACCCCGGGATTTGGGGATGCGCCACCAGTCAGTGCACAGGACTTGGGGATGCTCCATGGGGTTGGTGGAGCTTTGGGAATGCTCAGCAGGGTCACGGCCCGGAGATTTTGGGGTCAGTGCGTGGGGTTTTGGGGATGCTCGATGGGGTCTGTGCCTGCAGCTTTGGGAATGTTTAGGAATGGTGATTGTGGTTTTGGGGAGGCTCGGTGGGGTCAGTGCCCAAGGGTTTGGGGATGTGCCTTGGGGTCAGTGCCTGCAGTTTTGGGGATGCTTGGTGGGGGCAGTGTCCAGGGATGGTTTTTTGGGATATTTGGCACCCTGTACTTTGGGGATGTCTGGCAGAGTCGGTGCCTGAGGCTTTAAGGATGTCAGTGCCCAGGAATTTAGGGATGCTTGAAGGAGTTGGTGCCTAGGGCTTTGGGAATGTGCCTCACAGTCAGTTTCCAGGGCTTTTAGGATGCTCAGCAGGGTCAGTCCCTGTAGATTTGGGAATGTACCTTGGCATGGTACCCAAGGTTTTGGGATGCTCGATGAGACCAATGCCTGGGGGTTTGGGGATACTTCCCTGGATCAGTGCCCAGGGCTTTGGGAATGTGCCTTAGGGTCGATACCCAGATCTTTTGGGATGCTCGATGGGGTCAGTGCCTGTAGCTTTGGGAATGCACCTTGGGGTTCTGGGGATGCTCCTCCAGGACAGCACCCAGGGCTTTGGGAATGCGGGAGCAGCCGGGAGAGCATCCATCCCCAGCTCAGGAGGAAAAGCCGCTTTTCCCTCCCCTCCCTGCTCCAGCGGGAAGTTTGGCCGCTCGCTCTCTTCTCCGTCTCCCAGCCGAGGCCTCTCATGCTACTCGCAGCTCCTATGATAATGCGGAAAGTTGAACTGGCCCCATTACTGCGCTGCGATGGTTGCCGCGATAAGAGCCCGATAATGGCAGCGATAGCGGCAGCTCGGTAGCCAATGGCTCTGCCGCTCCTCCCATTAACATTCCCCACCACGGCCGGGCTCGGAGCTGCCTATCTGCTCTCCATTTCCACTCCTCCGCTAGATAAGAATGGAAATACTGACTTCATAGCTCACTGATTAAAGTGTCTGGATTTCTTGATAATACACAGATAAATTATGTTTTTCAAAAAGAAGGTAGGGAAGGGAGTGCGAGGGGAGGGAAAAACCTCCAGTCCATTTTTATTTTTTTTTTTTTTCTTTCTTCCCTCTTTCTGGCCGTGCCCTGGGAGTTGGGTTCTTGCTGCTCCAAAATGCCCTTCCCAGCCTGTGCCCGGCTTGGCAGCAGGAGGGCAGAGCCCTGGGAGGTGACCTCAGGAACAGAGGGGCAAAGGATTTTTGGGAGCCACGTGGATGGGGTGTATGGACATCCAGTCACACCCCTGTGCTGGGAGGGAGATGCTGTTCTGGATCAGGGATCTGCTCCCATCTCGGGGAGGTTGGGCTGTGCCAGCTGTGCCACGTGGCAGGATCCTGGTGCTGGCTGGGACATCTCAGGTGGCATCTGTCCCCAAGCTGGCAGGACCCAGGGATGCTCAGGAACCATCTCCATTTCTATATCCACCTCCAGCCTGAGCCTTGCTGCTTCTATTTCAGGATGCTGCCCTGGATACCTTGGAAAAGCCTCATCCCACTGCCCCATCCATGCTTAGCTCCTTGACTTTCCTCACTCATCCCCTCTGGAGCAAACAGAGCTTCCAGACTTTTTGGTTTGGGAAAGGTATCGACCACGAGCATCTGAGTTTGTTTCATCTAAATATAAAACTAAAGAGCAAACAGCATAAAGTTCATTTTTTAATGTGCTGCCCCATTCCAGTTGGGCTGCTCTCTTTATTTTTTTTAGGGGAACTGTGATAAAAAGCAGAGATAAAGCCAGGACTGTTTTGTGTAGGAGTCAGTATCTGCGTTATCTATCTCCCTTTTTCACTCTCCGAGCAGCTCTGTTGTTTTTTACTCTTATCTCGCTCCACCAAAATGCCAAGAACAGGAAAAAAAAAAATTAGAAAAAAAGAAAGAGAAAGAGGCAGCGCAGGCACGTTTGCACCAAGCGAACTCAGTGTCCACGGAGCTGGGCAGGAAGGGCTTGGAGTTTGGAGGAAGAGGAGGGTTGGGGTGCTGGGTGAAGGCAGTGAAGGTTTTTTGGGCACAGCGCTGTCCCAGGGATCTCCATGCGCCAGGCTCAGTGCCAGCTGCTCTCAGATGGGTGACCCAACCTGGCTGGACCCTCTGAGGGTCCTTCCATGGGATTGCCTCAGTGTTCCCTGGAGTGATCCAGAATGGCACCAGGAGCTGGGATTGGGCACCCTGTGGGACTGGGAGCAGCAGGGACATCCCAGGCACAGCATCTTTGTTGATGTCCCCATCCTCATCCCCATCCTTGCCCCCATCCCTTTGGCCTTGTTGTCACCCAGGGTTATCATGGACTGAAAGGCTTGGGGTGACACTGAAAACCATCCCTGTTCCCTTCCCGTGGCTTTTGGGAGCAGGATGGGCCTGGCAGGACCTGGAGCTGCTTCCCACGGGAAGGGGAATGGCTCCACTCGGCATCTCCGGGGTAATTTGTCGCTAGATTAGCCCAGAGCTTGACCTCTGTCCTCACTGTCACCTGGTATTGATGTGCTCCGAGTGCTGCCTGAGCATCCCCACCCCCAGCCATTCCCGGCTGGAATGCCTTTATTCCAGGTGGGAGAAGTATCCAAACTGAGGGGTTTTCCCCAAAAAAATGCCCTTTGGCAGGGAGCAGTGGTGACATGCTTGGAGCCTGATCTTCACAGATGGAATTCCTTTCCACATTGTGTTGTTCCATCCAGCTGCTCCCCAAGTGCCCAAATCCTGGATCACCATGGGATAAACACCTCAAACTGCTCTGGGATGGGGTTTGGATGGAGGACAGCTCCAGTTCCCCCAGGAAGGACCAGTCCCTCTCTGCTGCTCTCACCAGCTGCCTCAGTTTCCCCGAGCAGCCTCTGCTGGCTCCGTGTCCTCTCCAGCCGGGAATTCAGGCCCACATTCAGCGCATCCCTTCTCCCGCAGCGATCCCATCCATCTGCTGCTCCAGGGACGGCTCCATTCCACTCTCTCCTCTCTCCAAATCTATCAGGGCCTTATCGACCCTATCTGAAACCTAAAGTCACTCCATTGTCATTGTCCCCGGATCTCGTTCCCCTCCCTCGCGCGCAGTTGATCCGCCGGCCGCTCCTGTTGGGAATGGAGCCCCCGGAGCGCCCCAATCTCCCGGGATCTCCCGCAGGTTTATCGGCCCATCGGAGCCGGGGCTGGCGGGGCTGGCGGGGCCGGAGCTGGCGCCGCTCGCCGCTGATAAAGTTCCAGAGTTCAGGCAGTGATGAATGTTCAGTAACTGCACCCGCCGCGATCCCGCCTGCGCTTGGCAGCGCCGCAGCCCCGGCTGAAACCAATCCCTCCCCTATCAGCAGCAATGCCTCGGCCTCCCCCTGCCTCTGCTCTTCCTCGGGGGGCTCCCCTGGGGCTCTGTCCCTGGGATGGCCCCAAAATCGTGGAATGGGTGCATGGGAAGCTCATCCACTTCCAGGGTAAGGATGCCTTCCCTAGAGCAGGTTGTGGTGGGTGGGGCAGAGCAGCTTCCCATCCCATCCCATCCCATCCCATCCCATCCCATCCCATCCCATCCCATCCCATCCCCCCCCCCCCCGGTGGGAAATCCCAGCCTTCCCAACACCTCTGTTCCCGCTCTGTCCTTCATTCCCCTCCTGGAAAAGTTAGGCCTATGTGTATTGTGAATTTCATACTCGTAAATTTAATAATTACTGTAAATACCACCCCATGAGCGATAGCAGCATCGCCCACCACTGCCATTCACCCCCCAGTCCTTGATTCCTCTCCTGGATAAATTAGGCCTAATAGATTATAAATTTAATAATATTAATTATTATAAAACCCCTCATGAACAGTTGGAGCATCTTCCCCATCAAGAATTACAGCATCACCCAGCACCTCTGTCCCCTATTCCCCTCCTGGATAAATTAGGCCTAAATACAAAAATTTAATAATTTTATAAATGTAATTTATAAATTATTATAAATATCCCCCATCAGCAATCACAGCATCCCCACCACCTCCTGGATAAACCAGTAATAATTTAACAACAAATCACGATCAATACATTCCAAATCCCCCCTCCACCTTCCAACTCCCCAACCATATTTTTTTTTCCCTTGCCCTTTTCCCCCAGGGCACCACGGGCAAGCTCAGGGTGACTTTTATCAGGGGGTGATGGAGAAGGGCCCCAAATTGGAGATAAAGCCCCCTGGGGCTGGCCTCAGGCACTATCAGCTCCACGCATGGGGCTGATCTTTCACGGGGAGATATCCACGGGAAGAGCCCAACCCTGGGATGCTGCAGCCAGCCTGATAGGGGACAGGGTTGATTTGTGCTCAAAAAGCCCCTTTTCCTCCCAAACGGGAGGAATTTGTAGGAATTTAGTGCAGCATCACCCTAGGGAAGGGAAAATCCATTAACGGGACCTTTGAGGACCAACATCCACCGAAACCTGGTTATCCCGGCTCGGCATTCCCAATCCGCAGGGAACGGCGGGAGCAGCCGAGGTCGTTGGTAAAACAAACATTGGTTCGTCCCGGGGAGGAATTGGGTGAGAAGAGCGGGCGGCTGGCCCATCAGATACCGCAGCCGGGATTTGCAGCCCAGGTTGCTCTCCGGGTGTTTCTGGCTGCGGGGTGAGCATGGCACAGCCAGCTGAGACCCTGGGGAATCCCAGCAGGGGACACATCCCACCGAACCTCCAGGGATGGCTCTGCGGAAGGAGGAACTGGGAATGTCTCCAGGAGCATCTTTCCCTAAGGAATGTCAGCCTGTTCCTGCAGCCCTTTGCTCCTGGCTGCATGATCTGGGGGGAAATGAGGGGATTTAGGGGCAGATGCCTGAGTGGAATTTCCCACATTTGCAGCATGAGGTGATGGAGGAGCATCCTGGTGATGCTTCGGGCATCCCAAAACCTGGTTTGGAGCCTTGCCCTCCTGCTTTTGCGTTGGCTTTCTTCATTGTTGCTATCATTATTGTTGTTGTTGTTATTGTGGTTTTTAAATTGGAAGAGGATGGTGATAGCAGAAGGATGAGGAGGAGCTGGAAGGGTGGAGAAGGGATCCTCCATTCCCTTCTGGAATATTCCCCAGGATCCCCTGGCACAGCTGGGATGTCCCCCCTGTCCCCTGCAGTGACACCCTGGAGCCAAGGCTGAGCTTTGAGGTGCCTGGGAGAAGGTTTGGGATTTGAGGCTGCACAGCTCCTGGCTCTATCCCTCATTCCCTGGCTCCTGGAGCCTTCCTTGGACTCATCCCCTGCCCAATGGGACTCGGAGGAATTTTTATTTTTAGAAATAAGGATCACAGAATCCCAGAAGGGTTTGGGTTGGAAGGACCTTAAAGCTCATCTCATTCCTCCCCCTCCACAGGCAGGGACACATTCCATTAGCCCAGGTTTCTGCGAGCCCCATCCAACCTGGCCTTGAACGCTTCCAGAGATGGGAATTGGAAGAAGTCGGATGGGAATTTTTATTTAAATTCGTATTTAAAAATAAACACTTGGACCTGACTGCATCGCCGAGCGCCAGCCGGCAAAGGCAGGTTGCCACCAGCCTGCACGTGTTCCTGATCCAGGACCTGCTTTCCACCATGGGAACTCCTCCTCCTCTTCCTCCTCCTCTTCCTCCTCCTCCTCCTCCTCCTCCTCCCTGCTCCAGAACCGGTGGGAAAGTCTGTGGCTGTTGCTATTTTCTATCTGTTATCGAGGCCTCTTATCGCTTTGCTCTTGTCTCCGTGCCGGCTCTCCGAGCGCCCAGGGTCTCGCTCTTGGCAGCCTGGAAAAGTTCTCCCCTCCTCCTCGATTCCCTATATTCTTTTGCCTTTTATTTAATTTACCAGCTAAGCACAAAGAATCAAGAAAAGCTTTATTGTTCCCGCGCTGGGAGAACCTTAATTGGAGCGCAGTGATCAAATCATTACCTGGATAAGTCAGGGTTTCCCCAGGAATGCCGACCCTCATCCCCAGCCCTGGTGACTTGGGCACATTGCCTCGGCTTCCTGCAAGTTTTTAGAGTCACTGAATTTTTTTTTTTTTAGGAAAAAAAGAAGAAAAGAAGAGAGAGAAAAAAAGAAAAAAAAAAAAGAAATCCTTGCTCGTTATCAATAAAAAAAAGAGGGAGAAGGAGGGAGGGAGAAGAGTTAATCGTCGAAGCGGAGTATCTTGGAAGGGAGCGTTTTTTGGCTCTTCCCCTCTCTGTAAAACCAGCCTCAGTAATTCAGTTTTAAAGCATGAAAAAAGGGAGTTGATGAAATTCCACTATCAGCACTGAACCAATATGCAAAATATCTCGCCGAGAATCAAATAGCTATTATGTTTTCATTTCCATTTCAGCGTATTTGCTTAATGAAGAATAGACAGATCAGGCCAGCCGAGGGAGGCTGTGTGCGGTGATAACTGTGCAGGGCTCCCAGCAATCCCGGGCAAGTGACGCTCCTCTCCCTGCTCCCTCTCCCTCCCTTGCTTTTTTCTTTTTTTTTTCCTCCTTTTTTCCCCTTTTTTTGCATTTTTTTCCAGTGGTTCGTTTAACCCGCGCAGCTGGGAGAGCCGGCGGAGCATCCCTGGGGATGGATGGGGAAGGGGATGCTGCAATGGGGTTGGGATGCAGCCAGGGATGATCCCATGATCCTGGGATGCTGCTGGCCACCCATGGGTGCTGGGTGACACCGCGGTCCCCAAACCCCTGCTTTTACATGGTTGGATTTATATGGAGCATCCCCATCTCCCCTGTGCTTGGGAATGTTCTGGGGTGGGATGTGGGATGCATCCAGGGGCTGTGTGGTGTGATTCCAGGATGCTGTTGGCCACCAGTCATCCCCATACCAGCTTTGACACGGTTGGATTTATATGGAGCATCCTCATCTTCCTCATGGCTGGGCCTCAGTGTTTTGGGGTGGGATGTGGGTGGTCCCAGGATGCATCCAGGGACCATGGTGACATGATTTTGGGGTTCTGTTGGTTCCCCATCATCCCTGTGGGCACAGGATGGCACTGTGGTACCCAAACCCCATCTGGATTTATATGGGGCATCCCCATCTCCTTCCTGGTGGGAAATGGGTATTTCGTGGGTGAGGTTTGGGTCATCCCAGGGTGCATCCAGGGACCACGGTGATGTGATTTTGGGATTCTGTTGGTTCCCCATCATCCCTGTGGTCCACTGGGTGACACCACAGTTCCCAAATCCCGGTTGGATTTACATGGAGCATCCAGTGCATTTATATAGGGCATCCCCATCTCCTTCCTGGTGGGAAATGGTTATTTCATGGTGAGGTTTGGATCATCTCAGGGTGCATCCAGGGACTGCAGTGATGTGGTATTGGGGTGCTGTTGGTTCCCCAGCATCCCTGCAGGCACAGGGTGACACCACAGTTCCCAAACCCCAGTTGGGTTTGTATGGAGCATCCAGCTGGATTTATATGGAGCATCCCCATCTCCCTCCTGGCTCGGGATGGATATTTTGGGGTGGGATATGAGATGCTCCAGGGACCATGGAGAGGATGCTGCTGGCTGCCCATCATCCCTGTAGGCCATGATGCTGTGGTGCCCAAACCCATCCTGCCTCCCGCTGTTCCAGGGCAGGAGGTGGGTGGTCTCAGCACCCTGGGGTGGGTGCCACATGCCCTCCTGGTCCCACCCACCCCTTCCCAGCCCCATCCACCCCTCCCTGGGCAGGCTGGAGGTGCCAAACCCCGGCGCAGGCGAGCGTCGGGTTAACTTTATCAGAAGCCCAAGAGCCGTGAAGGCGTGAAGGAAGAAATTAGCCTAACAATGTTTCATTTACAGCGGGAGAAACGATTTGTTAGCTGGCGATTGTTTCTGAATATTATCAGAGCCTTTTTAATTGTGCTGGAACTGAAATTAGCAGAATTAGAATAAATTGCCTTCCCTTCTCCGGCAGCCTCTTTATTCACGCTCATTGTTGTGTGCTTTGTATAGATTATGGGCTCTTTGTTCTGCTGCTGTAAATATACATGCCTGGAGTCACGGCGAGCAGCTGAGGTCTGCAGACGGGCTGGCCCTGCTCCGGTCCCCCCGTGATCCCCCTGATCCCGGGCAGCCCCTGGCACCGCGGCGTCGTGCGGTGACAGCCATGTGTGCCACCGCTGCCCGGCCTGCCTTTGCTGCTTGGGGATGCTGCGTTGCCATGGAAACGGCCAAACGGGATGGCAGAACTGAGGGATGTCCCCTGTGTGAACCCCCTTTGCGCCCTGTTTGTCACCCCTGCAGTATCATCACCCTCTGTCAGATGAGGGGTGGTGGGGATCCTTTCTTGGGGTCTCTTTTGGGGACAGGTGACACCACAACTGTGTTCCCGTGGTGCACGGGGACCCCATTGCTGCCAGGCTCGTTGCCCACAATGCCTCAGGGAAGGGACACCTGGGCCACATGCCCAGACATGCTGTGCCACAGGGGTGGCTGGGCAGGGACTGTCCCTTCCTTCCCGTCTATTCCCGTGGGGCATTTCGTCCCGATTTCCCAACTGGGAAAACCTGCTGGGGTCTTTTCCCTCTGGTTGTCCCCTGCTAACCTCCCTGTGCGTGTTCCTGCAGGTTCCCTGGCAGCGATGGAGGAAGGCGAGGATGTCCCAGTGGGGGACAAGAGCCCCTCGGAGAGGGACGGGGCCACCTCGGACCGCGAGGGCTCCGCTGAGCGCGACACCTGCAGCCCCCCGGCAGCGAAGGTGAGCCCTGGGGCTGTCCCTGCTGTCCCCACACCACGGGGACAGGCTCTGCCACCGGAGCAACCTGCTGGGCATGGGCTCTGCTGTGTTAATCAGCTAATGAAGCAGCCTGGCCATCCCTCGGGGCTGCTGGGTCAGTGACAACCCCGTGTCCCTGCAGGGTTCCATCCCTCTGGCCGGGGGCAGGACATCCTGGGGACAGCCCAGACTGCCTAGTCATGACCCTTGGGGTATAAAGTGACCCTTTTACCCCCACCCTTTGTGACCCTTTGTGACCTCTACACCTTGGGGTGTAGAGTCACACAGTTTGGGGTACAAAGTGACCCTTCCCAGGCATGTGAAGTGACCCCTTTGGGTGCAAAGTGACCCCTTAGGTGCAAAGTGACCCTTCCCCCTACCTTGGGGTGCAAAGTCACATCCCTCAGGGTGCAGAGCGTCCCATCCCAGGGGACAAAGTCACATCCCTTGGGGTACAAAGTCACATCCTTGGCAGTACGAAGTTCCTCTCCCCGCCCAAGACGCAAAGTCACGTCCCTCGGGGTGCAAAGTTCACCCTCCCAGGGGACAAAGTCACATCCCTCGGGGTGCAAAGCCATCCCCCCAGGGTGCAAAGCAGCCCCAGAGGCCACGGGTGGTGGCACTGGCCATGCCACGGGTGGGCTGGGGACACAGGGCCGTTGGTGTCACCGTGCTGCCCACGCAGCCGCCAGGCTGCCGCCGTGCCCAGCCGTGCCGCGCCCCAAAGGTGGCTGCGGCTCAGGGCCGGGCTGAAACAGTCCCAGATATCCTTTAAGTTCCTTCCTGTGGAGGTGGGGGCAAATCCCAATCAGTTAATGTTTGCAGTGCCCTTTGAGATAACCGCGCCGGGGCAAGGCTGCGCCACCTCCCCGAGCTGCAGCCGCGGCTCCCGGCAAACCCCGCTGCTCCAGCTGCTGGGGCTGCGGGAAAAGTGTCCCCAAAAGCAGGGTGGCCAGGCCACGATGCACCAGGGATCCACACCAGCTGGGGCAGGGAAGGACCTGAGAGCTGGGACAGGGAAGGCAACCTGAGAGCTGGGACAGGGAGGGACCCTGATAGTGGAGATAGGGAAGGGACAAATTGCTGGGACAGTCAGGAACCCTTTGGGGCAGGGAAGGGACCCTGATAGCCCCAGCAGATGAGGTAGGGAAGGACCCTGATAGCCCCAATAGACAAGGCAGGGAAGGACCCTGATAGCCAGGGCAGCCCTGATAGCTGGGATAGGGGGACAGGGAGAGACCCCAATAGCCAGACCAGGAAGGGATCCCAATAGTTGCAACAGGAAGAGACCCCAATAGCCAGGGCAGGGAGTGGACCCTGATGGTGGGAGCAAGCAAAAATCCCAATTTCATGGAAAGGACCTCGATATCCAGGGCAGGGAAGGAATCCTACAGCCAAAGCAGGGAAGGGAGCCTGATAATCAGAACAGGGAGGGGACCTGATAACTGGAGCAGGGAAGGACCCCAGTATCTGAGTCAGGGAGGTCTCCCAGGCAAACTTTGCTCAGCAGTGGAGGGAAGCAAGGGCTGTTATCTGATGGGGGAGCCGGGCTGGGGGCGAGGAGCCGGAGCTGGGGCGCGGAGCTGCACCTGGCACTGGCCTGCCTCGATAAAGAGGTGATAGCAGAGATAAGGCCGAGCAGCAATAACGGCCACTAAAGCTTTCAGCGCGATGGATAAAAATCGATATGCCAGGCACTTTGATTTATAGCCAAAAATAATAGGACTTTTATACCCGGTGATTGATTTATTTGATGTTAATCATGGCGCTTATCACCTGTATTAATAATCTCCGATGGCGGTGACGTCACCCCTGGGCGGCCGCGGTGGCGCCGATCGATTGGGCTCCGCGCTGCTCGATCCGCCCGGGCCGCCAAGGCAAACATGTACTTTGGGCACTAATCTTCCACACTGTCATATGCAGATTGGCTTTATCAGCCCATCTCCAGCAGCAGTTAATGGAGAAAATAATTGTTATCAAGTTGCTATGAATACGCCACAAATAGAGCCGTGCGGGGAGCGGGGCTCGGCCCGCTGGTGTTGGCAGGGATGTGGCACAGTTGGGGAATGTTTGGGGTGGGTGGGCTTGGCTGGCCCCATGGGGTGTTCCCAGGGGGATGGGGGCTTTGGGAACAGGGGTGTGAATGCCCTCCCTGTGCCCATCCCAGCCTCAGTGGTCCCAATCCCCGTGGAATGCTGCTTCTGAAATTCCTTTTTTGTGACCTGCTGCCTTCCCCCTTCTGCTGCAGAGTCCAGAGATGCTCCAGAGAGCCCCAAGGAGCCAGAAAAGCCAGATCCTGGAGAAAACCCCCAAGAGCCAGAGCCATGGAATGGGCCAGGTGAGTCCCTGGCGTGTGGTCATCCTGCTCCATCCCAGTCCTGGCTGGATCTGCTGGAGCAGCCCTCAAGCATTCACCTCTTGCAAACACCAGCATGGGGAGCACTGGGAGCTGGGCAGGCTGCAAACCCCAGCACTTCTGCTGGAGGGGAGGTGTGAGCTGATGGTTGTTGTCCCTCACGTCCCTGAGGTGCTGTTGGGATGGTAAAACCCGAGGTGGGAGCAGCAGGGATGCCATTCCCAGAGCTGGCATCACTCTTCCTGGCACTGAGAGGGTTTGGATCCATCCTGCATCACACCAGGGCGCTTCACCAACATCCTGACAACCACAAGAGCGACGCTGGGGCGGTTTGGTGATGGTTATCAAAACCCCAGGGAGCGAATGCAGCCTCTATCTCCTGCTGGTATCTCCATGCCAAGGCTGCGGGCACCAGCGAGGCCAGGCTGGCCCTGTGGGCACCCCAGCCCTATCACCCACTATCTCCAAAGCCACGGGGTTACGGGGCTGTGCTGCACGGATTCACAGATTCACGGGATGTCTGGGGTTGGAAGGAACCTCTGGAGATCATCCACCAACCCCTCTGCCCAGGCAGAGTCACCCAGAGCAGGTGACACAGGAACACATCCAGGTGGGGTTGGAATGTCTCCAGAGAGGGAGACTCCACACCCTCCCTGGGCAGCTGCTCAGGGCTCTGCCTCCCTCCATGGGAAGTTCTTCCTCATGCTGAGGTGGAATTTCCTGTGGTTTAGTTCATGGCCATCACTCCTTGCCTGGGGTTATGGGTGTCCATGCTCTGGGAATGGCTCCTGACAGGGGGGTGGGGATGAGACCAGGGGGAGCTGAGACCCCCAAGGGTGGCTATGCCCCATTTTGGGCCCCACTGAGGAGCTCCCAGCTGGGCAATGGTTTGGAGTGACATGTTGGGCAGTGGTGACTCCAGTCCAGCACAGCCATCACCCTTTGGGGATGGATGCACCAGGCATGTCCCGGTGTGTCCCCAAGGCCAGCGGCTCCGGGAGCCCTGGGAAGTGGTGGCTGCCAGCACACGTGCTGCTGCAGCTGCCCGAATCCCCACGGCCCGACGGGAACCTCGCTCCCCCTTCCCGCCGGGCCGAGGGGAAGCTCCTGTCGGCCCCGCTGATATCCCAGCCCTTCCTGCGTGCCGGGCAGGAAGGAGCTGCGAGGCCACCCCCGGCTCCTCCTTATCTGCTCCCCAGCCCTTTGCCCCCGGCGCTCCCGGGATCCCAGTGCAGGGTGAGAGGGGCTGGAGGGAGCTGGGATCTCCAACCCCCCAGATCCCCCATTCACCCCCTATGGTATCACCCCATCGCACAGCCCCCCATCCCACCAGCACCCCATCTCCCCAAAGCAACCAGCCAGCCTGGCCCAGGCCCTTCCCCCTCCCCTCTGCAGCGGGTTATTTGCATTCTTTATGTAAAAGAGATTTTATTATCGGCCCCTCGCAGCCCATCTCTATTCTGGTAATTGGAGCGGTGTTCATTTCGCTGCGGCTGGGGCGGCGGGCAGTCCGGCGATGCCGCGCCGATAGGGTGTTCCTCTCGCACCAACCGCCGCGATAGCCCCGGCTATCAGGAGCTCTGCAGGCTCGCCACTTATCAGGGATGGAGCTGGCGAAAAGGGAAGCTCGGAGCAGCCTGAATTTTCTGCTTTATCTGGCAGGATCCGCCGGGTGTCAGCGATGGCAGCCGCGGGGATGCGCCACGCCGGGGGGGCTTTGTTGGAGCCCCGCGGGGCCTCCCTGTCCCCCTGGGCAGTTTTGGGGGTCACCGGGTCATCCCGCTGTGGGTGGGTCATCCCAAAGCATTTCCCGCTGTTCCAGAGGGGATGTGGCCTGCCAGGACCTCACCCTGGGGCTCCACGTGGCAGGAGGGAGAAGGAGGATTTTGGTTCATCTTTGAAATGACCTTGTTCCCTGGAGGGGGTTGCAGCTTGTCCAGCTGATGGGCAAATTCCCAGCAGCTGGAGGCTGAAATCCTAAATTTGGGAGCCTTTACAGATGTGCCACCCCTGCATCCAGAGTGCTGGGACACCCTGGCTCGGTTCTGCTTCCCAATGGGATTGCAGGATGGAGTTGGCCATGCTTTGTGCTCACTCCATCCTCTGGTGGTGCTGGAGACAGGATGTCCCTCCTTCCCAGACTGACCCAAGCCTTCCCAAATTGCCCCAAACCCTTCCCCACAGCCCCTCCAGCCATGCCTCAGTTCTCCATCTTTCCCTCTCGTTTTGGTTTGCTCTGGAGAAGGGCTGGGAGCAGAGAATTTCAGGAGCACCCACAGCCTCCAACTCCCATCCCAGAGCTGTCCCATCCCAACCCCAGCAATTCCAGCCAGTTTTCCCAGAAGGATAAGATGAAAAGCTCTGGCAAATTCCCATGGAGTTGGGGTGGGAATGGAGCAGAGCAGAGCCCTGCTGAGGGCCAGGCTGCTCAACCGTGTGATGAGCCAGCAGAGAATTCCCACTGGGAATCCTGGATTCTTGCCTTTCCACCAGGTGGAATGAAGCTTTTTGCTTTGGAAACACCTCAGGCAGGGACAGGATGGAGGAGCCAAACCCAGGGTGGCTTTTGCATTATCCCACCTGGCCATGTCCCACCAGCTTCCCAGGGAATTCTTCACCTCCTTCCCCACATCTGCATCACTATTTTCAGCTCCACCTTGCTGAACCCCAAGCCCTGCTGCTGTCTTGCCCGTTTAGGCTTTATTTAATAATTAATGACTAATTATCAAATATTAATTTCATATTAATATTTATTCTGGGTGGTAACGATGGCTCTGGGTTGATTACAGAGCTCAGGCTCCTCTCCCAATCCCCCAAACCCATCCTCACCCCCCATCCTCCAGGCAGGATATCAGGATGGCACAGAGCAACCCCTCATATTTTTGGTGCATCTAATTAAAACTCCCAACTCCTTTTTTTTCCCCCCAGCTCCCCCTTCCCTCGTGTTCCTGCTCCCCTTCAGTTGTGTTTATCTCCCGCTTCAATAATCTCCAGCTGCCCGGAGTTTGTCTGGAAACCTCAGGGTTTATTATCGGGGTGAGCAGGGCACAATGGGGGGGACAGCTGGTCCGGGGGGGGGACACAGCCCCTGCCACATCTGCCCCATCCCTCCCCCTCCGCCCTGCTATGTGTGGGTGGGAAAAATTATTCCAGCTATTCCCTTTTATCGCTGGGAGCGGAGCAGCAGGGAGTTGTGCTTGTGGGAGATTGCTGGGGATAGGGGCAGGTGGGATTCAGGGAATTGGCACCCCCACCATCCCAAATCAGGGGTGCCCAGCACCCTGAAATCCTTCCCCTGCCCGGCTTGTGTCCTGCAAATCCTCCTGCTGCAGGCAGCAGGATGGGGATGATCCCAGCAGTGGCACCTGTCCTGGATTTGGGACATGGAAGGGCACCTGTCCCTGCTGGGGGATGTCCCACATGTGCCTGGGGTCACTGCAGGGTGGAGGGGACAGTTTGGGGTGAAGGGATGCTCTGACTGGTTTGGGGACGTTGCTGGGTGGAAGGATGATCAGACCAGTTTGGGGCACAGCTGGGGTGGAGGGATTCTTGGGATATTTGGGAATGCTGGCAGTGTGGAGGGATGCTCAGGATATTTGGGAATGCTGGCAGTGTGGAGGGATGCTCAGGATATTTGGGAATGCTGGCAGTGTGAAGGGATGCCCAGGCATCTCTGTTCCCATTCTCCCTCCCATTTTCCCTCGGGAAGCAGTACATTACCCTCCCTGAGGGTAATGCTGCCAGGCTGGCGCTGATTGACAGCTGTCAATCACTCACCTTGCCACTCTGCCCTGCGTGGATCTGAGGCCCGGTGGGGATTTGGAGCTCGGTCCACCTCCTCCATCGGGGTCCCCCCCTCCTGGGGTCCCTCCTGTCCCCCGCAGGCTGTGGCTGTGCAGGGACCCCCCTGCGGTCCCCTCCCCTCTTCCGGATGGGATATCTTCCCTCTGCATCAGCTCCGGGGGCCTCTGCGTTCCCCTTCCTCCCCCCTCTGCTTCCTGCCCCCCCAGTGCCCTCCTCCTGCCTCCTGGGCACAGCCAGGGGGTCCCAGCAGCCCCGGGAGAGGGGGACAGAGCAGGGACAGGGTGTCCCTGGCACTGGGGTCCTGGCAGCCCCAGGGAAGCCAGGAAGTTTTCCTCCTTCCCATCCTTCCTGAGTGCTTTCTGGTGTTTTTCCCGGTGTTTATTCCTGTCCCCAGCCCTGTGGTCAGAGGTCCTATGTGTTTCCTGGTTGTCCCTTGTGAGGAGAAGCCCTTGGGATGGCAGCACCCCAGGCATGAGGACCCCTTGGGATGTCCCGTGAGTGGGGACAGAGCAGGGACAGGAGCCCCTGGCACAGAGGTCCTGGCAGCCCCAGGGAAGTCAGGAAGTTTTCCTCCTTCCCATCCTCCCTGATGAGCTTTTTCTGATCTTATTCCCAGTGTTTATATCCACATCCCTGCAGGCACAGATCCCATTGATTTCCTGGGATGTGACACCCTTGTCATGAGGGATGACACCCCTGGGGACAGGGACCCTCTGGAGACAGGGACCCCCTGCCAGCCCCATCCCAGCAAGGCACAGCAACACCCCAAAAGCAAACGTCCTGGGAATGCTTATCAGCCCATCCTGCTGGGGCAGGGCGCCCCAGCTTCCGTGGGGTGATCCTGGGAGACACATGGCACAGCCGGTGCCGCCAGCGCCTGCCAGCTGTGCCTCACAGCTGGTGAGCGGGCACCAGGCCCTTTTGGGGTGCAGCCGTGCCCCTCCAGCCCCCCCAGAGCCGGGGTGGTGCTGCTCTGGGCGCAGGGCAGCTCCTGGCTGCTCCATTATCCGGGGGCAGAGTTCAGCCCGATAAGGAGTCGCTTTTGGACTCGGGCAGCAAACAATCAATAAGTGGCGAGCGATGGGCAGGAGAGATAAAGGCAGAAATCCCCCCTTGGCTCCAGCCCCACCAGGGTGTCCCCAAACCTGGGGAAAAGCTCAGCTCTCCCTCTCCATCCCCTCCCCATCCTCAGAGCAAGCCCAGGCTGAGCCCAAGCAGGCTGAGCCCAGCAAGGCTCGATTGAAACCCTCCTCACTCCTTTGTCGTCCCCAAGGCTGCCCTGATTACTCGAGCACCCGGGACGGCAAAGCCGGGATAATCTCCTTAGCCCCTTTGGAGAGATTTCCCTTTGTGAGCGGAGGTGAAGAGTGGAGATGCTGCGTGTTCACAGCTTAAGACTCTTCCCAATCGCCTCCCTCCATCTTATCGGAGCGGTGCCATCACATCATTGCAGTAGTTGAGTTGTCAGGATTTATTCCTTCCGCCGCGCTCTCGCCGCTTCTAAAAACAGCAGCTGGGGCCGGGACGGGGCTGCCAGGGGGAACTGGGGGGAACTGGGGGGAACCAGGGCTTCTCCAGCTTGGATCTCCCCAGGCAGGAGCGGGAGAGCCATGGGAGGTTGGGTACCCATTGATGGATCCATCCATCCATCCATCCATGCATCCCACTGCCAGGCCAGCTCCTGTGGCCTCCCACGTTTGCTCCTGGATGTTCTGGAGGTGCAGCCACATCCAGGCACCCACGTTTGCCTTCCTCGCAGGAGGGAAGGGCAGAGGGGGCTCAGACAAACCCACCCATCCCTTTCCAAGCTGCTCCCTCATCCCTTTGCACCCACAGGACTTCAATCACATCCAAACGAACTGTTCGGCCACTTGGCAGGGATCTGGGTCCATCCATCCATCCATCCATCCATCCATCCATCCATCCATCCCCATTTTCCAGTCTCTCCATCACCAGGGCTCATGCCAGGGCCAGATCTGGCCTGTGGCCCCCCAGGGCTGGCACAGGGCGCTGAATTTAATCAGAGTAAGGCGGCTGATCCCGGGATGTGATCCCGTGACACGCCGATAGCAGTATTTATCCTGATAGTATCCAGGCAGCTGCAAACACTGCAGGGACCTCCGAGCCTGGATGCCCACTGAGGGGCAGAGCCGTTGGTTTGGATGTGATTCAAGTCCTCTGGATGCAGCTGAGATAAAAAGGGATGCAGGAGCAGCCTGGAATGGGATGGGATGGGATGGGAATGTTGGATGTGGATGGAGATGAGTGGGTTTGACTGGAGTGGCTCTGCCCTTCCCTCCTTTTCCCACAAGGAAAGCAAATGTGGGTGCCTGGATGTGGCTGCATCTCCAGAGCTTCCAGGAGGAACTGGCCCAGCTCTGTGCTGCTCCTGGCAGTTCCATTCATTTCCTGGCCCTGGGAATGCTGTGGCTCACCTTGCACATGGCCATCCATCTCCATCACACCCCATGGCAGGGTGATGTCCCCCCGGGAACTGTGCATCCCCACAGGCTTCCTCCCTCCCGTGTGCCCACCCTGGACCCTCGGGATGGGCAGGAATGCTGGTGCCAGCCGTGCCAGCTCGGCCATCGATCGCACAGCCATGGGGTGGTGACAGGAGTAATCTTTGCTCCCGGCACAGCTCGGCCGATTCCTTTGGAATCTCTCGATGGAGAGATAAGCCGGGAGCAGCGCTGTGTTCCCGGGCTCTGTGTCACACCAGGCAGGTGCACCTGGCTCTCCGGGGGCTTTTCCCCCCTTCCTGCTCACTCCCTCTCTTTCTTCCTTCCTTCCTGCCTCCCTTCCTTCCTTCCTGCTGCCTCTCTCTGTGCCCCAGAGCAAACAGGCCAGCCCCTGCCCAATTTGGTTAATGAGCTGGGAGATAAGCTCTGCTCCCGCGATAACGCAGGGCCTGCCGGGACCGATGGCCAGGTGAGATACCTGGGGGGTGTTCACCTGCCAGGGGATCCCACAGGGAGCTGCAGCCTCGGACTTTGCTCCAGGACACCCCGGGGTTTGGCAGCAGCTCTTCCCAAGCCTGCCGGCAGTGGGATGTGGCTGGATCCATGGTGGGATCGCTCCCTGCAGCCTAGGGGGACACGGCTTTGTCCCCAAGTGTGGAACACACAGCTGCTCCCAGGCCTCCCCATCATTTTCCCTGTTCCCCCTCAGCACTGCCATGTGCTCAGCTGGAAAATTCATCTCTTCCCTCCCTTTTTTCCTCATTTTGTTGCCGTGGGTGCAGCACAGGGGCTCTGGCAGCATCCCCAACCAGCACAGGGAATCCCATCCTGACAGAGGAGCTCTCAGCACGCTGAGCTGGGATTCAGCCCCAGTCTGGGGTGCCAGCACCCCGTTTTGGGGTGGGTGGAGGCCGTGGGGCGCTGGCGGGAACAGGGCCGGCTCCGGCAGCACTATTTTTGTCCCCCTGTCTGGAACGGTTTTCTCTTTATCAGCGCCTGCGTGTTTTCTCTGCTGGGGATTGATACACACAAGATGAAGTGCTCTGACATGGGAAGTGTCAGGCGAATGCTCTTATCTCGGAGACATGGTCTCCTGACCCAAACGCCGCTGATTACCAGTGAGACGGGGAAGGGGGGCGCCGGGGGGGCACCCGGGGGGGACGTGGCCGTTGGGCTTCGGTCCCCAAAAGCTGCTGGGGTATTTGGGGTGGCAGAGGCAGAGGGGAGCCACCGGTGCTGGGGCTCTCCTGGGGGTTTGGGGGTGTAAGGGAGGGTGGGCAGCTTGGGATGCTGAGGCTGGAGGGGGTCCAGCATTTTGGGAATTCGATGGGAAGGCATTGTTCCCCTGTGGGGGTCTGACTGCCCCCCTCAGCCCTGAGGCCACGCTGGTGGTCACTGTGCTCCCTGCCTGCCCTCAAGTCCTTCATGGGAATGACCAGCTGGGCAAGGGGCTTCTTGTGCCCTTCCTCAGGGTCAGTTTGTGCCAGGGAATAAATCCTATCATTTGCTCAAAGGCCTCATCCCTCCTCCTCCTCCTCGCTGTGCTGAGATGGAGCTGATAGGGAAATGGGCAGGGGGATGTGGGGCAGGAGGATGCCAGGAATGTGGGGCATGTCAGGGATGTGGGGTGGGAGGATGCTGGGGGTGCAGGGCAGGCAGAGCCAGCGCCACACTCACTCCCAAAACCAGTTTGCAGGGATGAAATCCCAGCCAGAAACAGGGATCTCCATGGCCAGGGTGGCTTTTGGGACATTCCAAAAGGACTGTGGGAATGGGAATGGGAACGGGAAGGCAGGGCAGGGGAGCTGTGGCAGAGCCCATCACCAGACTGTGGCACAGGGACAGAGGGTGGCACGTGTCACAGGGACAGCCTGGTGACCCCAAACCCCTCGGGGACCTTGGACACCTCCCCAGACCTCCCAAGGGGCAGCGAGGTGACACTGGCTGCTCCCCTGGGATGTGCTCAGGACAGAGTCCCCAGTGGCCCCAGGTGGGCAGACAGGACCCGTGGGTGCTGGTGGCACCTGGGCGATGGCAGGTGACACCACCCAGCGCTCACCTCAGCTCACCCCAGCGCCGGCAGGATCCAGATGTCAGCCCTGCTAATAAACACATCAGATTTCAATCTCCGCAGCCATGGGATCGCTTTATCCTCCCCGCTCTCCCGGCTCCAGAGGCAATTTTGCCTTCAGCCGGCACAGCCTCCTCCCTGCCCACGGCACCCGGGACCGGCTGTGTCCCCTCGGGGCTTTAGGGGCTCTTTGTCCTGGATCTGGGGACAATCCCACCACTTCCCCACGCTACTTGGAGCTCTCCCAGCCACAGACAGGCTGGCCGTGCCTCGCTGTCCCCAAGGAACAGCTCGGTTTTGGGGGGCAGCAGCCGGCGAGGGGCAGGCAGCACATCCATCTGGGTATTGGTTACCTGCCATCTTATCTGCGCTCCCAAAGACAAAGGCACAGTTAAAACATTTTCGAGCAGCCTTCATAGCGTATTAACATGTTATCTACCCCATTAAACCAGAGCCTTATCAGATAATCAAAGCCATTAAGCCCTGAAGCTGCTGCGACTTTGGGTGTGGGGATGGGAAACGCTCCTTCCTCTCCACCGTGCCGGGCCTGGACCCCCCTGGCTGTGCCGGGACCCCCGAGAAGGGATGGATCCCCCCACGGGACACCCACCCACCACCACGGTGCCCACATCCCCCGGGATTTGGGGTGCTACACGCCCCAGGATTGGGGTGCATCCCGCTGATGCTGTGCCTGTCTCCCCACAGATGAGCTGGAGCTGGAGGTGCAGGATGGGCAGAGCAGGGTGAGGAGCCGCAGGAATCTGCCCGAGGGATTCTCCTGGGGACCTTTCCAGGGCAGCATCCACAGCGAGCCAGCATCGCCAGGGCACGGTGACACGGTAAGGAGCACCCTGGGATGGGGCAGGGGAAATCCTGAGGAAACAAACTGCTTTTCAGTCAAGCCCTCCTTGAGCTCCTCAGCCCCTGGGAATCTCCTGGTTTGAGTGCCCAGGAGGTTTCCCTGCCAGCTGAGAGCATTCCCACAGCCAGGATGTTGCCATCTCCTCTGTCCCCTCTGCACAGGCTGTTGGTGGCACCTGTCTCCTCACAGAGGAGATGGGATCTGGTGTCCCACCCCAAATTTGCTCCCTGGGGACTCTGGCTGTGCCTGGAAAGCACCAGCAGCTGTGGTGAAGGGGCAGGAGGGGAGCACCGAGGGGACACCAGGGGTGGTGGCTGTTGGTGGCTGTTGGTGCCATCACTGGTGGGAGCACCAGAGGAGGGAATGTCCCTGAGTGTGACTGTGGGTGTTCTCAGGCTCTGGATCCTCACATCCCAGCCACCTCCTTCCCTCCACATCCCCCCAGAGCTGCACACAGGCAGCTCCAGCCCAGGATCCTCAAGGCCTGGCTCTCCATCCCCACCTCTTCCTCCTCCTCCTCCTCCTCTTCTCTCCTTTGCTCTTTTTTTTTTTTTTTCTTCTTCCTTTTCTTTTTTTTTTTAAGCTCAGGCCCGTTTATCTTTGCTGAATTAAATCCTTGATTAACCCTTATCTGCCCAGTTTGGCTCCCTATCTCCCGGTTGGCGCCGTGTGTCCAGACACCCGGTACAGGATGATTGATTTCCCCAAGATATGCGCGGCTTTTTTCTGATACTTCATTTATTGTCTAAATATTTTTGCTCCCATTTCAGCAGCTCCCTTATCGAGCCCGGCTGATGATTCCCAGCCCTGCTCTCCTCTGCCACTCTCCTCCCTCCCTATCTCTGCTCAGGGAAGGGAGGAAGGAATCGCAGCCCCATCCCTGATAGGGGCTGTCGCCCTCAGGTCCCTCTGTCTTTGTTGCTGGCGGCGCTGGGGGGGTGCAGAGGGGGTCTCCCCCAAATCCTGCCTGGTTCTGCTCTTCATCTCCGTGTGGGGGATGATCCCAGCCTGGGGGTTGAGTGGGAGCTGGGAGCACTGGGTGGCTTTAATATTCCGTGGCGTGGAGCAGTGTGTGCCCATTGCCTGCTGATGGAGAGAAGGAGAAAGAAGAGGAGGAGGGAAAAGACAAGGAGGAGGAGGAGGGAGATACCTGCCTGCCCCCAGCTGATCCCACAGAGTTCCCCCAAAAAATCCTTGCTTTGGGGGGCTGTGGAAACCCTCTGGCAGCCAGCCTGGGGGTGCCAAGGGAGCGTGATTCCCCCCGGGGACTGTCCCCAAGTCCGTCCGTGCCCCGTGTCCCCCCCAGGCCGGGCTGCAGCGAGGGCAGGGGCCGTGCCGATGCGCCATCCCGGCGGATGCGGAGCAGATAGGGTTTCCGATGGTTATCAGCCGGTGTGGAGCGGAGACAGCGACCTCTTTGTTCCAGGGAGAACAACGAAGGGCTTCACACCGGGCTGGGGCCGCCGGGGGGAGCCGGGGGGAGCACCCTGGGGTGCTGGGAGCACCTTGGGGTGCTGCAGGGCCCTGGGCAGCGCAGGGACCTCCCTCCACCGGGGGTACCCACAGCCCTCCCCGTGCCCGGGGCAAAATTCCAAAGGGATCCTCCTCTCCCGGAAGGTGCTAAGCCCTTGTGGCAGCAGCAGTCCCATCCCTGTGTCCATGCTGGGGATCCCAAAGCCCCCAGCCCCATTTCCCGTGCCTGCAGGGGCAGGTGGATTCCCCCACCACTGTGAGAGGTGCACACATGTGTGCCAGGGTGTCACACGCGTGTGCCAGGATGTCACACCCCTGTGCCAGTGCCTCCCACGTGTGTCGGGGGCTTTATCACGCTGCCGGCACTCGGCTCCTGGCAGTGATAAGGCCCCAACCGGCTGCGACTGTCAGGCTGAGTTGGAGGGGTTGGAAATATTGGGATGGATAATTAGATTTCATATCGTTACTGCGGCAGCCATCGGAGGATCAGGGAGATTAATTTCCCCCCCCTTAGGCTCATTAATATTCATTAGAATGCGGGGAGGCAGAGCTGGGCTGAGCAGGGAGTGCTGTGACCCCCTGGCAGCCCCTCAGTGTGACCCCAGCCGGTTTGGGGAGCGCTGTGACCCCCTCAGTGTGATCCCCGGCAGCCCCCCAGTGTGACCCCAGTGCTGACCCCTGTCCCTGCCCCGCAGAGCCCCCCGGTGACGCTGGTGCTGGGGGACGAGAGCTGCTGGCTGTCCCGCCTGCCCCTCGTGCCCGCAGAGCCTGATGCCAACGCCGTCATCTACAGGAAGGGTTGGTACTGGGAGGAGTGGGGGTGGGAGGGATCCCCATCCGTGTCCCCTGTCCCAGTGGCTGCTCCCCGTGTCCCACTGCTGCCTGGCCCTGGGTTTGTCCCTGTCCCAGCTGGGGAGGGTCCCTGCAGGGATGGTGCAGGAACGGGAGCGAGGATGGTGTAGGGATGGGCGAAGGGATGGTTGTAAAGATGGGCACAGGGACAGGTTCAGGGATGGGCACAAGGATTGGCACAGGGATGGATGCAGAGTTGGGCACAGGAGTGGGTGCAGGGATGGGTGCAGGGATGGGCACCAGGATGGGTGCAGGAATGGGCACAGGAATACAGCAGAGATGGGCACAAGCCGGAGCGGCGGCTCCAGGCAGGCTCTGCGGGGCTCAGCACGGGCAGACACCGCCATCTCCAGGCCATGGCCGGGAGGAAGCAGCAGCCGCTGCCAGGACCGCGGGGACAAGGCAGGACAGAGGGGACGGGCGGCAGGACAGGATCCAGCGACCCCTGCTCAGCGCTGTCCCCCCACTCCAGACGAAGCCCTGTGGTGCCGGACGACACGGGCCCTGCGGGAGGAGGAGCCCCTGAGCGCCTTCGTGGTGGCAGAGCCACCGGCTGTCCCCAACCACGGCGTGAAAGCAGAGCCCGGCGAGTCCCCGTACCCGGCGGCGCTGCACTCGGACATCCAGCTGCTGCCCCAGCAGGCCGGCATGGCCGCCATCCTGGCCACCGCCGTGGTCAACAGTGAGTGCTGGGCACACGCGGGGAGGGACAGGCGGCACCACGGCCCTGCCATCACACAAACGGTGTCCTTGTCCCTTGCTCTCCGCAGAGGACGTGTTCCCGTGCAAGGACTGCGGGATCTGGTACCGCAGCGAGCGCAACCTCCAGGCCCACCTGATGTACTACTGTGCCAGCCGGCAGAGCGCCGGCGCCGGCTCGCCGGCCCTGGACGAGAAACCCAAGGAGACATATCCCAACGAGCGGGTCTGCCCCTTCCCCCAGTGCAAGAAGAGCTGTCCCAGTGCCAGCTCCCTGGAGATCCACATGCGGAGCCACAGCGGTATGGCACGGCATGGCACGGCATAGCACCCTTCCTCTGCTTGGAGGGACAGGGAGGCTGTGGGGTGGCGGCATGGTGACCAGTTAGATGGGGTTCTCCCTGGTTGGGTTACTGGTTTGGGGCAGGGATGGGGCACAGTGACCAGACAGGTGATGTTCTCCCCAGCTGGGTTACTGGTTTGGGGCAGGGATGGAGCACAACGACCAGTTAGATGAGGGTCTCCCCAGCTGGGTCACTGGTTTGGCACAGCTCTGTTGTAGGTCTTCCCCCATGTCAGCCCTGTAGAGACAGAGGGAGTTGGCCGTGTGGGGTGTCCCTGTGGGTGTCCCCACGGGGTGTCCCCACGGTCCCTGTTCCCCTTCCCTCCATGCTTAATGTCCATCTGTCTGGCAGGAGAGCGGCCGTTTGTCTGCCTGATCTGCCTGTCCGCCTTCACCACCAAAGCCAACTGCGAGCGGCACCTGAAGGTGCACACGGACACCCTGAACGGTGAGTGTCCATGGGAACAGCCCTGTCCCCTCCGGCACAGCCCAGGGACAGCCACTGTCCTTCCCACCCTGCTGGCTGCCCGCTCAGCCCCGTGCTGTGTCCCCCCTCAGGTGTCTGCCACAGCTGCGGCTTCATCTCCACCACGAGGGACATCCTGTACAGCCACTTGGTCACCAACCACATGATCTGCCAGCCAGGCTCCAAGGGTGAGGTGTTCTCACCGGGATCAGCCCTTCCTGCCGCCAAACCCCTCGCTCCCGGTGAGTCCAGGGGCTGTGGCCATGGGGGACACGGGATGGCATTGTCACCAAGGGCTTGTGGGGTCAGTGGCGGGGGAGGGAGGAGGGGATGGGGCAGCGTCCCTGTGCTGCCTTGTTGGGAACGGGGAATGGGGTGAGCATCCCTGTGCCGGTGCTGCCAGTGATGCCGGTGCTGAGCGTCCCCGTGCCGGGGCTGTCGGTGACACTGCCACCTCTGTCCCCCCCGCAGGGCTGAGCCAGCCGAACAACGCGTCCCTGCGGAAGTGCAGCCTGAGCGCGTTCCTGCCCGAGGCGCTGCCGGCCCTGCCGCAGCACGTGGTGCTGCCCGGCTCCGCGCCCGGCCCCGACTCTGCTCCGGTACCGGTACCGGCACCGCCCGCCTCGCCCCCCGACCCCAGGGCCTCCAAACTGTCGCCCCCAGCCCATCCGCAGAACGGGGAAGGACCTTCATCGGCATCGTCCTCCTCTTCCTCCTCCTCCACGTCCGGCGAGCCCGTGCGCATCAAGGAGGAGCCGGCCGGCAGCCCGGCCAGCGAGGTGGAGGCGCCCAAAAGCGGGGAGGGGGCCGGCAGCCCCGCCGGCGGCTCCCGGAGCTCGTCCCCCCGCAGCCTGCCCTCGGCCAAGGTCAAGTCGGAGCTGGCCAGCCCCACGCCGGGCTCCAGCCCCGTGCCCAGCGAGCCGGGGACGGGCACGGCCGGCGGCACCGTCTTCCTTCCCCAGTACGTGTTCGGCCACGAAGCCGCGGTGGTGCCGCAGGCGTCGGAGATCCTGGCCAAGATGTCGGAGCTGGTGCACAGCCGGCTGAAGCAGGGCCACGGGGGAGCCGTGCCGCCCGCCATCTACACGGGCACGCCGGTGCCCAAGGGGGCCACCTGCTTCGAGTGCGAGATCACCTTCAACAACATCAACAACTACTACGTGCACAAGCGCCTGTACTGCTCTAGCCGGCACCTGGCCGAGGACAGCCCCCCCGGGGCACGCAAGCTCAAAGCCCCCCCCGGGGCGCCCAAGGGTCCCCCCGCCCCGGGGACGCTGCTGTCCCCTCCGGCGGGCAACGGGCAGGGCCCGGGGGACGGGGACGCCAGCCGCGATGCCACACCGCCGGCCACCGCGGCGGACGGGAAGGCTGAAGAGGGCGGCACCAAAGCGGGGTCCCCCGAGGCGGAGGGGAACTCGGGGCGGTGCAGCGAGGACAGCCAGAGCCCCGGCAGCTCAGCGGGGGACGAGGGGGACGAGGACCCCAGCAAGACGCTGTGCGAGGCGTGCAACATCCGCTTCAGCCGCCACGAGACCTACGTGGTGCACAAGCGCTTCTACTGCGCGTCCCGGCACGATCCCCCCCTGCGCCGCCCCGCCGCCCCCAAAGTGCCCTTCCTGCCGCAGCCGCTGCGCACCCGCAAGCGCCGCAAGCTCTACGAGATCCACGGCGCCGCTCGCCGCCCCGCCGAGCCCCCGCCGGCCCCGGAGCCCCCGCCGGCAGAGCCGCCCGCCGCCCCCGAGCCCCGCGGCAGCCCCGACACCGAGGGTCCCATCGACCTGAGCAAGAAGCCGCGGTGGCAGAGCGAGCCGGCACCGACCCCGACCCCAGCCCCGGCCCCGCTGCTGCCCCTGGCCGATTACCACGAGTGCACGGCGTGCCGCATCAGCTTCAACAGCCTGGACGCGTACCTGGCGCACAAGAAGTACCAGTGCCCCGCCACGCCGCTGCAGCCGCGCACCCTCGAGCACCTGCAGAAGATGAAGGGGGCGATGGGCGCCCCGCTCAAGGGCCGCCGCAGCCCCGGCAGCCCCGGCGAGGGGGACCCCGAAGGAGGGCTGCGGGTCAGGGCGGCGCCGGCGGGGAGCCCCGGCATGCCCTACCCCGGGGCGGACTCGCTGCAGCGTCACCCCAAGGCTCCCCTGCCGCCGCCGGCGGCCAAGGGTCCCCTCGCCGCCTGTCCCTACTGTCCCCTCAACGGGGCCATCAAGGGAGACCTCATGGAGCACTTCCGAAACGCCCACGGGCTGTTCGTGGCCAAGCCGCCGGCGGCGGCCGGGCAGGGGCTCCCGGACGCGCTGACCCCCGGCGGCGGCAGGACGCCCGAGCCCCCGCTGCCCGCCGCGTCCCCCCCGCGCCCGCCCGGCCCCCGCCTCCGCCGGGACAGCGTCACCGCCAAGGAGGGCAGGGACAGCCCGCGGCCCCCCGGCTCCCCCCGCGCCCCCGCCTCGCCCGGAGCCCCTGAGGGACTGCGGGAAGCTGCCCGCAAGCCCCCCACGCCCCCCGCCTACACGGACAGGGGGGTGCAGACCCCCCGGCCAAGGCCGTGCCCGGCCCGGTGCCCAACGGCAACCACAGGTACTGTCGCCTCTGCAACATCAAGTTCAGCAGCCTGTCCACCTTCATTGCCCACAAGAAGTATTACTGCTCCTCCCACGCCGCCGAGCACGTCAAGTAACCCCCCAGAGCCCCCCACCAGTGCTTGGGGGGCTGCAGGGGCTGGGGGATGGAACCGGTGCCTGAAACCCCCTGTGCAGGGGTTGAGGTGATGGAGGACCCCAAAATTCAGCCGGGTTGGGGGTGAGGACCCTGCGGTGGGAGCGTGGTGCTGGTCAGCCCTCCACCCCCTGCCCGGGGGGGGGAAACTGAGGCAGGGGAATGGTGCACGGCCCTGCCCGGGGGCTGCAGGGGGCTTTTCCCCCAAGTGGACACTACAGGGCTGGGGAAGGGGTGTGGGGGGCACGGGGTTGGCCCCAGCACCCCAGGAAATAGAGGGGAGCCCCCACCGCAGAGCGGAGCCAGCACTGGATTGAGGATGGAGCTGCCCTGGGAACTGTGTGTATAAGTGTGTACAGAAATAAATATGTCTGCTAAACGCCTGTGTGAGGGTGGGGGACACTGCGGGGGCTGGCACGGCCACTGGTACCCCGTGGGGCCAGGGCGTGGGGACATCGGGTGTGTACAGCCACAGGGGGACAGCGGGAGGAGGAGGGCAGGGCGTGACGTCCCTACCCTGTCCCTGGTGCCCCTGGGTGACACCTACGTCAGCCCAGGGAGGTCACACGTGTGTGCCATGGGGCAAAGCGGCTGCTCCCACATGGGGCTCAGCTGGTGCTGATGACTCATTAATTATCAGGCTAATTAAATCCCCCAGCCCTGGCTGGGGCTCAGGTCTCTGCCACAGGAGGAGTTGCTGCGCTGCAGCTCCAGACCCTGCCGTGGGTGCCCAGATGAGTGTGGCTCAGGTCAGGTGTCCCCCACAGTGTGACAGGGGGGTTTGGCCCTAAGGACCCCCAGAGTGTGGATTCTCACCTCCCCACAGCTTATCCCAGTGTTCCCCATCCAGCACAGATGGGCAGTGGGTTGTTCCCCTCCCTCCCACCCTGTCTGGCAGGGACTGTGCTCCAGGATCCTTCTGACTCAGGGTCAGTCCCCAGGGGCCAGCTCGCTGGAACCCAGTGCCCCCAGCTCTGTTTGTTTCCCAGCTGGTATCCCTGGAGCTGCCAGGCCCTTGTGATCCCCATGGATGTGGCCAGGCCAGCACCAGGGGTTGTGCAAGGCTGGGGTGGGCACAGCAACTCCCCCTGCCCAGGGCTGCCAAGGGGGCTGGGGACCCCAGGGACTGCAACACCCCCTCCGGGGCATGAGGGCTGTCCCTCTGTGCCAGCCCTGCACAGTCGGGCACAAGGAGCAGGGAAAGCTTTCATCCCTCTAGATGTGGCAAGAACAGGCATGGGGGTTTAGGGTTTGCCCCATCACCTTGTTGGGGTTGGCTGCAGTGCCAGGAGGATCTCGGCTCTGTGCCAGGGGGTGGGAGCCAGGCTCTGGTGCCAGGGAGGAGGAGGAGGATGAAGGCAGCAGCTCCCCTGGGGAAGTGCTTGCAACAGGTTCCCTCCTCACACCTCTTACATCACCAGCTCCGAGTGCCAAGTAGTGCAAGGGCTGAGTGTCCTGTCCCCCCCCCTCCCCACAAAGATGACACAAGACAGCTGAATTCAGAGAACTTTACTTAAATAAATATATTTACAGAGCAGCAGCTATTCCAGAGCAGATGTGGCCACACTCAGCCGGAGGAGTGGGAGGAGAGGCTGTGCCAGGCACCACAAGCAGCCTCTGCCCAGGCATTGACCTAGCGGGGTGCTGGGACACCCGAGGGTTGGGGGGACAGGGGAGGGGACAGGACAGGTCACCCAGCCCTCACTGCAGCATCTTCCTGTAGGGCAGGGCAGGGAGGCTGCGGGGCAGGAGGTTCTGGAGGGGCACCGAGTTCTTCTCCTCTTCCTTCTGCTCCTCCTCGGTGGCATCCAGGAGCTGCTGCATGTAGCACGAGGTGCCCAGCAGGACGTGGCCTGTGGCCTGCATGGTGAACAGCGTCCAGCGCAGGGCTTCCCTGGGCAGGGAGAAAGGGGTCAGCACCCCACAGCAGGGCTGGGCAGTGTCCCCAGCCCCAGTGTCCCCAACTCCCCACACTCACTTCATCAGGCGCCGGGCGCCGTAGCAGCGCAGGTCATAGGACATGCTGTAGGTGCCATACAGGGTGGCTTTGACGTTGAGGCAGCCCAGGTCCTTGGGGTGGGTCTTGTACAGGTCGAAGGTGACACAGGCGACGTCGATCCTGCGTGGGGGCTTGCGGGACAGGCTCACCTGGTAGCCAGGTTTCTAAGGAAGAGCAGGACCACAGTCATCCAATGCACCCCACCCTCCCAGTCCCACCTCCCCACTGATCCCAGCAGGGCATAGATGAGGCAAACCAGCCTCCCACCCCTCTCGGGGGTCTCCTCACCTTGGGGGCAGCCCAGGTCTGCCCCTTGCTCAGGGCCATCAGGGCCGTGCCCTCCTCCAGTGTCCTGAAGAAGGACTCCGTCTCCACCGCGGTGCCATCCTCATCCAGCACCAGCGCGATGGGGGCCGGCAGGGCCAGGGCGCTCTGAGCCTGCAACGGGGCTGGGATGAGTGGGGCTGGGGACAGGGCTGGGGACAGCCCCCGGACAGACAGACAGCCCCTGGCCAGACAGACAGACAGACCTGGCGCAGCAGCTCGGCGAGGCTCGGGGCCATGACGCCCTTGCGCAGGCTGCGGTCACAGTTGCACACGCGGAAGGGCCGGGGTGACGGGGCTGGGCCTGCCAGCAGCTGCTGGGTCATGGAGGCACTGGCCGAGACACATCTGGGGAGGGAGAGAGGGATTGGGGTGTGCTGGGAGCCAGCACCATGCCCCGGCAGCAGGGAGGGCTCGGAGGGGATGTCCCCCACCCTGGGGACAGGGGCTGCACGGCACTTACTTGGAGACAGGGGCAGCCAGGCGCTGGCTCAGGGATTTGGCGTAATCCATCTTCTCCAGGAGCATGGAGCAGCCTGTGGGGAGGAAGGACAGTGGTCCTGTTGGCTCCTGTCCACTCAAGACCTGTTCCCACCAGCGCCTTCCACTCCTTTCAGCTCTTGTCTGCTCCAGATCTCCCCACTGGCACTGAGCTCCTGTCTGCTCCAGGAGAGTTTTGATTCCTTTCAGCTCCTGCCTGCTCCAGGAGATCTTTCCACCAGTACTTTGGGCTCTTCTCTGCTCCGTGAGATCTTCCCACTGGCAATTCCAGCCTGGCTGCAGCACTGCTGTCTTTACAGGGGCTGGTCCTGCCCTTTGCCCAGAGCCAGGCCAGCGGTGGCCACCCGGCCAGAGTCCCCTGCCAGCAGGGCTCTTGCGTAAAGGGACACGTGGGAGCCTGAGTCAGCGCTGGAGCAAAGGTGAGACACCAGCCCTGGGCTGTGCCCGTGCTCTGGGGCCTCGGAGAGAGCAACCAGGACTTGGGGAGTCAGGGACACCCATGGGAGCACCACCAGTCCTGCTGATCCAGGGATAGCTCCAGCCAGGAGCCTCATGGAGGGCCCAGTGGAGCAATCCCATTCCCCATTCCCCATTCCCCATTCCCCACTCCCCACTCCCCACTCCCCACTCCCCATTCCCCATTCCCCATTCCCCATTCCCCATTCCCCATTCCCCATTCCCCATTCCCCATTCCCCATTCCCCCACCTCCAGCAGACACCAGTTCTTCTCCCAGGCTCATCCCCAGCTGCTTCACCCACCTTATATACCTGTCAGAGGGACTCCTCCCCCGGGCACACCCCCTGCCGCCCCAGCCCAGCCCAACTGGGGCATCTGGAGCATCTCCCTGAGGAGGAGACACTGCGGGAGCTGGGCACGGGCAGTGTGGGGAAGGGAGTGCTGAGGGGATGTCACCAATCCGTATAAATGTCTCCAAGGAGTGACAGAGGACAGTGCCAGGCTCTGCTCAGTGCTGCCAGTGACAGGACGAGGAGCAGCGGGCAGAAACTAAACCACGAGCTCTCTCTCAACATGAGAAAGAAGCTCTTCCCATGGAGGTGCAGAGCGCTGAGCTGCTGCCCAGGGAGAGCAGCGAATCTCCCTCTCTGGAGACATCCCAAAGCCACCTGGACATGTCCCTGTGTCACCTGCTGCCGTGCTCTGCCTCGGGCTGGGTGATCTCCAGCGCTCCCCTCAGTGTTCCCAGACTCTGTGACACACGCGTGCTCCGTCCCTGTGTGTGTGTGACCTGTGCACATCTGGCTCTGCACATCGCGTGCCCCGCGCACATCTGTGCGGCCCTGGGTGTGCGAGGAGCCATGCGCGTCCCTGCCCCTGCACGTGCTCGCGTGTGCTCCCGTGCGCTCCTGCACACGCGTCCCGCCCTGTTCACCTGTGCTCACCTGTGCGCGCACCCCGCACACCGCGCGGCCCCTTTAAGAGCAGCCCCCGGGAGGCGCGCGCGGCGGGCGGGGGGAGCCAAGAGCGCGCGCTTCCACTGCCCCCCCCCACCTCCCGCCCGCCCGCCTCGCGCCGGGGCCCGTCGCGCGCGGATGACGTCACGCCATGGCCGCCCTGCGCCGCCGCGAGTAGAGGCCGCTCCGCCGCCCCGTCCCGCTCTGCCGCCGCCGCCCCGCCGGCCCCGCCGGCCCCCGCCGCCCCCGGCCCGCCCCCGCCGCGCCCCGCACCGCGCCGGGCCCCCGCCGCCCCCCGACACCGGTGAGGCGCCGCCCGCGGCGCCGCGGCCTAGCGGCAGGGAGGGGGGCGGGCCCGGGCCCGGCGGGGGGAGCGGGCAGCGCGGGGCGGGGGCGAACCGGGAGAGGGGCAGGGCGGGCAGCCCGGGGGGCGGCCGGGATGGGGGGCGAGGAGGGGACGGGGGCGCCCGGCGCGCTGGTAAACGGGGCTCGGGGGGGCGGTGGGAGCCTGGAGGGCATTTGGGGATGGGGGAGCGGGGAAATCAATGAACTCCCCCCATTGCTGAGGGGGAATGAATGGGAAGGGCTGCCTCCGGCTTTGGGGGAGCCGCGGGGTTGGGGTGGGTGCTGGGGGACAGCTGGGTGTCAGCGGGGCTGGTGGGCGGGCGGGACAGAGCCCAGCGTGCAGGTGGCTCTGACTGTCCCCCGTCCCCAGGCAGTGGCAACAGCGACAGCGCCAGCAGCCGCGGCCCGGGGGGCACAGCAGGAGGAGCCCAGCCTGGCAGGAGAGCCTCGGAGGTGAGGGGGGCACGGGGGTCACAAACCGGGCAACCTACAGCAGCAGCAGCTGCGTGTGGGGGGCACTTCTGGGGTGGGTCTGGGACTTGTCACCCCTGTGGGGTCACTTCTGAGATGGATTTGGAGTCCATCCCCTGTAGGGTCAGTTCTGAGGTGGGTTTGAGGTCCATCCCCAATGGGGTCAGTTCTGAATGGTTTTGGGGTCCATCCCCTGTAGGGTCAGTCCTGAGGTGGATTTGGGGTCCATCCCCTGTAGGGTCAGTCCTGAGGTGAGTTTCCTCAGAGCTCTAGGAAGAGCAGCACCTTCAGGGTGTGGAATTCTTTCTTCCTGAGGTTTGCCTGGATTCAGGAAAAGGGTTCCAGTTTATCAGGACAACTCTTTGCCAAACTGCTGATCCAATAACTGAGTAAAATCAGCCCTTTGAGTGGGATTATCCCCAAATCCTGCAGGATTCAGGTATAACCTGAATGTTTTTTACTTCCTGGGGCACTGAGAACTCAAACTGAGCGTTTGCTGGGGAGGAGCTGCAGGAAGGAGCAATAGGAAAATGAGCTGTGCTGGGAAAACAAACTCCAGCTGCTTTTCCCTTCAGGTTCCCAATACAAAACCGTGGGGAACATTCCCAACTGGAGCTCTGCTTCAATCCCAGCTCCTGGCAATGCCTCTCACCAACAAACTGATCCCACCAGGCAGCTGAGTTTGGGGCATTAAAGGGTTCCCTGCTCCATTTCCTGGGCATCCTCCACCTTGGAGCTCTCTAAGGATGGCAGAGAAAAGAGAATTGTGGTTAATTAACCCTGTTAATGACCAGAATTCCAATCAAGGCAGGGCTGGGTACTTCCCTCCTGTTCTGCACACAAGTTCACCCTTTCAGTGTTCTGTGTTTCACCTTTCCTGGATCCTGAGGCATTTAATTTCCTTCTCCTGCTGTCGCTGCTCTTCTGTGTTTTCCCCATGTTGCTTCCTGCCCTTCATTTCTGCTTTGCCTCTGTTTTTCCAGTGCTTTGTTCCCTAAATCTTTTTTTGTGCTGCCTTTCTCCCCTCACCTGTCCTGTCAGCACTGTTTATTCCCACTCACTCTCCTCAGCTCCCTCACTGTTTCTGCCTGCACTTAGACTCTGCTCCAGAATTTTTCTGCTCTGCTTTAACCCCTGGATTTCATGGATGGGGTTGACAGGAATATTTTCATGTTTCATGGAGCTGATTGGCTTTTAGGAAGTGGGATTTTTATCCTTTTATCCCAAAGATTTCAGCTTGAATGAAGATTCCTCTCTTCTTTCCTTCCCATCTGTCCTGTGAGCTCCTCCAGGGCTGTGAGAGGGACAGAAGTTGGGAATGCACTTAGTTCTTCATGTCCATGAAAATTTGTAGGATTTTAAGGCTGAAGCTGATGGCTCTGCCAAGCTCTGGGTTTTTATAGGTACTCAGTGCCTGGCTGGAATTTCTTCCTTCTTAATTTTGCACCTTTTGGTGCTGTTTAATTAACAAAAAAAGAGCAATTTGGCCTGATTTTTGCAAAAGGAGCTGCTGGTTAAGAATTCCAGCTCTGACTCCTCTGGCCTTGGACAAATCAACTGAGAAAAGTGTGAGGTTCAGAATATTATTTCAAATGTATCCTGGGGTTTACTGGCGAGATGGAAGTGGAGTTTTAAAAGGCAACTTAAGTAGCAAAGGGCTTTTCTCTCCCTTTGTCAAGGCTGCTTAATCTCAGTGCTTGGAGTTAAAAAAATCTTGGATATCCCTAAGCTTTGATAAAAATATGTTATAAAAGAAGTGAAGCAGATGAATTCAAATTTCTGTAGCATCTCCACAAGTTTCTCCTCCGCTTTTTAGGGGGGAATGTGTAATTTGAAATGTTTCCAGAATCCAGAGGGAACAACTGGAGGGAAAGCCTTGCTCCACCTGTGAGGCCATCAAGTGTCATCTGCTCCCCCCAGGGAGGGTGGCTGGGAAGTTCTGCTGCCACATCCTCAATTTCTTCCCTGAAAACCTGCTTTGAAGAGGCTTTCACCTCACTGAGGCATTCCCAAGTCATTCCAGAGCCAGGAAAACACTTTTTGTTTGCCTGAAAATGCACTTTATTTCTCACATTTACTCCCAAACTTCCCTGTGGAAAGGCTGTCCCAGCTTGTTTAGCCTGGAAACGGGAGAGGTTTGTGAGCCTGGATGGAATTCCCAGTGCCCTGTGCTGCTCCAGGTTTTCCCCAGGAAAGGAATATTTGACACACTTCGAGCAAATGGAGCCAGTTTTGGAACAGAAATAGTTGTGCAGCTGGGACCAAAGGCAGCTTTGCCTGAATTTTCAAGATTTTTTTAAAGATAAAAGGCTGCTCAGTGAGAAGCATTAATACATCCCTGCTTCTTGCCTGAGCTGCAAGTCAAACAGTCTTATCTGCAGGTTAGGAGTTAATTTTTTGCTTTTATAGCTGGTTTTGAATCAGGAAGAAACTGGCTTAGTTTTAAGGCATGAAAAAAGTCAAGTTTGTGATGAGGGAGGGGTGAAACCTGGGGCTTTCTGCTTGATTTAAAATACTTCCATGTAGTTATTTTTCTCAGCTTTTTGTGATATTTGTCTTTATGTTTAATTAAAGGTAAGCAGAAAGCAATAAAAAAAAGCTCAATGTACAAAAACCCCATGCAACCCCTAAAGAACACCTCCAAAATTTGTGATTTGCAGGTAGAAACTACCTCAAAAAAAAAAACCCAAAAAAAACCAAACCTGTAGGATTCCAGAGATTGGGAATAAACTGAGTTGCAGATTATTCTGAGACAGCACTTCAAACTGGAATTAAACTGATTGTCTTGTTCCATCATTAAACAGTTTTCCATTTAATTTCCACCTCTCAATTTTTTTTCCCTGCTGCTGATTTTACCTTTGGACACCTTGGCTTTGTTTTGGGGCATTTCCATGTTAGGTTAAGATTGATGCCAAATCAATCTTGGTTGGTTTGGGGGAATCTTGGAATAACAGCCCTTGGAGATTGGCTGAGCTGGGGTTCTCCCCAAAATAATTTGGAATAGGAAGTGATGGAGGAATTGAATGTGGGGAGAGGCAGCAGGGAGGATGCAAAGCCTGTCATCAAAGTGAAACTTGTTGTTCCCTGAATCCAAGGAAAAACACCCCAAAAACCCCACCCTGCCTGGGTTTTGTGAACCCATCTCACTTGGGCCATCATTTATTGTGTTTCTTATCATTTCTGCTGATGGAAATTAATAGGAAATTATTACAACTGCTGGATGCTCTGGAGTTTTATAAGAGCTTTAATAGCTGCTGTGGAGGTCAATGTTTTATATTCCTCACCATCAGAACATATTTGTTTCCTCCCATCCCTCCAAAGGTCTCCATGTCAGACACAAAAAGCCATTTGCTTCACTTAAATACCTTTTTTTTTGGGTGCTGCTTATTTGCAAGAAATCAGAAAACAAATTTCCTGACTCCCTGTGCCCCTGGCAGCTTTTATATTTCTGGTGGCCTCTGCAGCCTGACCTTTGTGTTCACACAGAGTCACTTCTCAGGCACTTGGGCAATTAAAATCCCTGCTCTGAGCTGGCTCTGAAAGCCAATAACAGTTTGTGCAGGAATTTATGAGCTCAGCATCAGGCTTGATGTGCTCAATAAGATCATTTGCTTCAGATCCATCCTGGGGAGCTGCTCAGAGCTGTTGTCTCCAGGAGGAAACTTCTGCCTTTTCGTTTGGGTTTGACCTTGCCAGGGAAATCAGAACTTTGCTGGAGAGCAGCAACCAACTTCAGATGTGCAGAGGAGCAGGAGGAGCTGAGAAGAAGCTCAAAGTGTGGATTTTCTGCTGCTCTGGGCCCTGCTGATGTTGAGATCATCTCGTGTTTATCAATTAACTGAAATCAGCAGGGCTTGAGGAGAGTACAGTTAGTCCTAAAATGCAGCTTAAGGCACTTCTGGGAGTGGTTTGAAATTATTTCTTGGTTTTAACTCCTCTGCAGACAGGATTTGCTAGAGTGGGACTTTAATCTTGAGAGTTCGCTGCAAATTCTGTTCATTACCAAAAGGTTTGGGGTTCAGGTGCTGGGAAAGCTCAATTTGCTTTACTTGGGGCAGTGTTTGGTGTGTCTGTGGGGCTCTTGGGTGGGAAATCACCTTCCCTGTGCAAAACCAGTGGGAGAAACTGGGGAAAGTCTCAGGAAAAGGTGAGATAGCAGCTTAATAAAAGATTAACAAACTCTGATTTCATGATGGATTGCTGGGTGTATTTAAAGGAGCAACCAGAGTCTGACATTTGTCAAATTTCTGCTCCAAGGGTCTTAGAAATAACAGGTAAAACTCTTTGTCACTCATTTTGTGCCATGTTTTTGTGGCTGCACAAAATGAACTTGCAGGGAAGTCATAGCTGGGAGCAGCTGGAGTGAAACGTGGGACATATTGAAATGAAGATGATTTGTAACTCTGTGGCTTTTCTTTAGGGATTTTAATGCACAAGAGCTTTTGTGTAGATGAGAACCAATCACCTGCCTAGGAAGGGACAGCTCAGCCAGTTCCGGGTCAGTTCTATGATTTATGGGGCTTTTGTTTCTGGACTAAAATGAATAAATGTATGGGCTGGCTTTTTTTTCTGCCTTTTTTTCTGGCTTTTTTCCGTGCTTTGCACCCTGCCTTTTTCTGTTGTATTTATTGGACTTATTTTCAGCAGACATGGGATTTTTAACTTCTTCCAAGCACATGTTTAGACATCTTCCAGCAAAAGTCTCCATGCAGACAGTTAGGAAGTGGATCTGCTGCCTTGAAGGAATTCTGGGTCTTTACTGAGGGTTCTGCCCCACTCAGGTGAGAAGCTGTGGCTGCCCCTGGATCCCTGGAAGTGTCCAAGGCCAGGCTGGAGCAACCTGGGATAGTGGAAGGTGTCCCTGCCATGGCAGGGAGGGGAACAGGATCTTTATGATCTCTTCCAACCCAAACCATTCTGGGATTCTGTGAAATCCCAACCTCAAGGTCCATCATTCTACGTGAAGAGTAGCACACACTTCTGAGACAATATGGGAGTAATTTCTTTGTGCAGTTTAAACTCTCTATTTCCCTCTTGGAGGATCTATGAGAAACCATATTCCCAAATCCATGGAATCCCAGATTTGGGTTGGAGGAGACCTCAAAGCTCCTCTCATTCCAAACCTCCGCCATGGGCAGGGATGCCACTTGTTAAATTGGGTTCCTCAGGGCCTCTCAGGAATTCAAACAACTTGCTCTAGCAGGCAGAACACAGAGCAGGTTATCAGGGTGAACCTTCCCTGATTTCCCAGTTTGCTCCCCATAACCAGAGCTCTTCTCTCCCCTCAGACTCTCGGGTACTGATGGACGTTTCCGACAGCCCGGAGCGAAACCCCTGCTCTCCCGAGGAAGAGGACCAGCAGCCCTCCGATGAGGAGGTCCTGAAGGAGAGCGGCTCCGAGCGGGAACTCGATGGGGAGGGTGGCCAGGGCAGCCTGCTGGGCGAGGAGGAGGATGCAGTCAGGGCCCTGAGCCGGGGGGAAGAGGAGAACCACTCGGATGAGGAGGATCGGCTGAGCGAGGCCAAATCCCAGGAATCCAACGAGCACAGCGTGGAGCTGAAGAGCCCTCGGCCCCGCAAGGGAGAGGAGGAAGACAGGACAAATGACCTGGAAGTGTCCTCTGTCACCAGGGAGCTGGATGAGCACGAGCTGGACTATGATGAGGAGGTTCCCGAGGAACCCAGTGCTGCTGCTGCGGAGGAGGATGGAGAGAAAGCTGCTGGGGAGGATGATGAGGAGGAGGAGAAAGGAGATGATGCCCCTGAAGATGAGAAAAAATCCAGCAGCAAAAGTGATGATGAGAAGGATGGGCAGGATCCCCTCAAGGAGAAGAAGAAAGAAGAAGATGATGGAGAAATTGATGATGGAGAAATCGATGTAAGTAGGAGGTGGGCAGAGCCCTGTGGGGGTTCAGAGTTCTCCCATTGCAATTCCTTCCTCCTCCTAATGGGAATATCTGTGTCCCCAGTGTGCAAGGAACACCCTTTTCCCTGGAGGTAAGGCCACAGCATGGAGGATCTCAGGGTTTGGGGCTTCTGGTGCCACGTGCTGAACCAAAACTTTGTGCCAGAGCCATCCCAAATGAGCTTTGTTCCCTCTCAGTATGGCAATGCTCCAGTGCTTTAACAAACTGCTCTGCCTCAGCTCCTGGAGGCCTTGGGAATGATGCTGACAGCAAATCCCATGGATTAGGTGTCCAGGAGCTGTTCAGATCGATGGGCTGGTGCTGGAGGGTGGCTGTGGTGCTCACACCATCAGCTGTGGGCGGGAAACCCTGATCCTGGTTTGTGGGGCTCCAGCAGCATCTGGATGTGTGGAAGAGGAAGGGAAGGTGCTGGGATTTCTGGAAGATACCCAAGGCTGGTTTGGGGATGGGGTGAGGGATGTGCAGTGTTTCACAGCCCTGAACAAACACAGCTCTTCAGAAAAGGCAAAATGGGGTTTAATTGCAGTGGGGATTAGGGAAAATCTCATCTTTATCCATGTTTGTGTTCAGTAGGGAGCTCTGCAGAGCAGCAGCTGTTTCATGCAGCTTAATAGCAGTTTCCCTCTTTTTTTCGTGGAGAAAACACAGCAAAATAATTCCAGTAAAAACCTCCTGTGGGTTTGGTCTGGAATTGACTCCCAACAGTGGGAGTGTAAAGTACTGCAAAGGCAAATTGCAGGTCCAGAGCACCTGGGCTGACTCCCCGTTCCAAAATTCCACCTGCACAGCTGGGCTGGGCTGTGGGAATATCCAGGGAACAGGCAAGGAAGCACTGGAGTGTGGATAGGATCACTGGTGGGGTTCCTTATCTGAGATGGGGAGATGTTGTGTCCTTCCAGGCCCCATTCCTGTGGATCTGACCTGGCCACAGGACCTTGGGAAGCTCCTGGAGCTCCCTTTTTGTTAAAGAATCATATTTTGTATCTTTTTTACTCTTCATAACTCTTTGACAAGTTTAATTGCTTTAAAAAAAATGCTGTAATTTGTCTTCCTCGTGCCCATCCTGGCAGGTGATTTTGTTCAACACGTGTTTTCCAAAGGTTTTGTGTATTTCTGATTCACTTAGAAGGAATTCCAGCACGTTATGGGGTGAAAAAAAAAATTCCTGGAGTCCTGACTCCATGCCTGCTCCTTGATTAAAATATGAATGCTCTCCTTTGGAGCCTGAGGCATTCTTGGGAGCTCTCCTTACAAAGCACAAGATGAATCTGTACCCTGGTTTTCATACATTAACTCATAACAGCATTCCCAGCTGCCTGATTCCAAGGAGACCTCACAGAAATAAATACTTCCCCTTTTGTTCCAGACTTCACACAGCTCTTTTGAAAGCAGCAGAGTGGAGCTGGTTCTCCATTCAGGCAGCACTGAAAGCCAACCCCAGCTTTGGGGAAAACTTCAATCTCTGCATTTTCTTCTGCTTTCAGGCTGCTGGTGTGGAGGGAGGGGAATATTAATGCAAATTTTAATTGGAATGTAAGTGTAGGCTTTTAAATCCTTGCTGTTGAGGGGAGCTCTCCCTGTCTGGCTCAGGAATGCAGCAGGAGAGGCTCCTAACTCACCTCTCTCTCTGCTTTGTTTGTCTACAGCCAAGTGATGGCTTTTCCCTTCTTCCCAGCTGCTAAATGGATCAAAGGAGGGAATTTTCCTCATCTTTTCCACACAGAAAGCTGCTGTTGCCAGGCAGAGGAAAGGCCCATCCAGATGCTCCCTCATGTTTCACGTGCTGAAAATAGGGAAATGGAGGCAGAGAGAGGGAAAACCAGGATGTCTTTTAGGATAAAATCCTGGTTTCCTGGCCAGATACCTCTGACACCTCTCTGGGCATTTGTGCCTTTGCCTTCTGCATCCCCAGCTCCTTTCAGCTCCTTTTGGCTTTCCAGGTGCAGCTAATAAAGCCATGGAAAGGTTTTTTGGTTGGTTTGGTTTTTTGTTTTTTTTCTGGAGAGCAAAAGCAAATGCTGGTACTTGAAAGTTCCATTAACTTCCTTCTGGAAGTGTTTCCTGGCTGTTATTTCTTAATCTTGGGGCAACCTCCAGCTCCCAGAATGAATTCCTGGGGCTGCAGTCCCTGGAGAGGATGCAGAGCTTTGTTTGAGCTGGTTCACCACTCCTGTGTGGAACTGAGGAGTAGAAGGGAAGGTGTTGCTGGAGAAGACTGGAAGAAATATGTTGGAATTATCCTGAAAAGTTCGTGTGTGAGATTATCCCTAGAGAGGGACTTTGGACAAGGGTATGGAGTGATAGAATGAGGTGGAGTGGCTTTAAATCGACAGGATTAAATGGGATATTGGGAAAGAATTCTTTCCTGTGAGGGTGGGGATATCCTGGCACAGTGTGCCCAGGGAAGCTGTGGCTGCCCCTGGATCCCTGGAAGTGTCCAAGGCCAGGCTGGACAGGGCTTGGAGCAGCCTAGGATGGTAGAAGGTGCTTTTACAAGCACCTTTGAAACAGGAAACCTTCTGTATCTCCCTGTTTGGAGCAGCACACAGTGAAGGTGCTCTGAGGTTTTTGTTGTAACCTGATCTTGTTTTTCTCCTGTGGTTTTTGCCCCAGGGTGGTTCTCAGTGACTGATGTTTGAGCAGATTGGGAAATGTCAGGTCCTGCAGGGAATGCCCCACACAGAAATGTCAGCTTTGTTGTCTGTTCCAGGATGATGACTTGGAAGAGGGAGAAGTTAAAGACCCCAACGACAGGAAGGTGAGGCCACGGCCCACCTGCCGCTTCTTCATGAAAGGTAAAGACCCTCTGGGATGTGGGAGGGACCAGAGGTGCTGCAATTGCTCTTGTTTGGGTTTTTTTTCTCCCCATTAAGCTGCTGTTGCATGATAAACTCTGCCCCAGGTGGCCTCAGCATCACCTTCCTGTTCCTTGCTGGCCAAAGATGAATTTTCATGGAGCCAATACACAAAAAGGGTTTTACCCTGAGCGTGGTGAGCCTGGAGGAAGCAAATAAAGAAAAACTTGCAGGGTTTTTTGGAATAAAACAGAGGTTGTGGCTGCCCCTGGATCCCTGGAAGTGTTCAAGGCCAGGCTGGATGAGTCTTGGAGCAACCTGGGATAGTGGAATTGTCCTGTCCAAGGCAGGGGATGGAATGAGATGTGCTTTGAAATCCCTTCCAACCCAAACCATCCCATGATTCTATTCTTTTTGCAGTTCTTCTCAGTAACACACTTCCCAAACTTCGTGCACACCAACTGTCTTAGACTATCCTGCATTTTTTTGTGTTTACTTTTTATACAACTTTCCTTATTTAACCTGATTACAGCTCTCATCCACTTCCTGCAGCTTCACTCACCTCCCTCAATGTTTGTTCATTTATTTCCTTTTATTGCCAATCTCCCTCGAGACAACTGCTGAAAATGTGAAGTGAGCAGGAGGGTGGGGAGCAGGGTGGAGCCTCCATTCCCTGCCTCAGTGCAGCGTGGGGCTTTCCAGAGCTATGGCACTCAGATATCCCACTCTTGGCTTCCTGGATGTGTTCCTGTGGCAGAGCTGGAGCCTTTTCCATGGCCCAGAGGGGTTGGTGCCATGGGGGCACAGGGAGATCCCAGGGCAGGGAGACTTGTTTGTTCTGAGGTTCTAGCATGAAGCACACCTTGGGCAGCTGGGAATGTTTGCCAGGGGCAGAGTTCAGGATCTGTGCTTGGATTCAGGGAATGGTGCTGCTGCTGGCACTAGGGAGGGGAAGTGCTGCTCACCTGGGCCCGGGAGGATATTTGGGATGTTGTCCTTGCTGTCCCTGAGGAGCTGTGTCAGGGGAAGGTGATCTCAGCCCCTGCACTTGGTGCTCAGGCACTGCCAGAGGGCAGGGATAGATGGATATTGGGATGAAATCCTGCCCTGGGAGGGTGGGGAGGCCCTGGCACAGGTTCCCAGAGAAGCTGTGGCTGCCCCTGGATCCCTGGAAGTGTCCAAGGCCAGGCTGGACAGGGCTTGGAGCAGCCTGGGACAGCAAAAAGTTGGAACTGGATGATCTTTAAGGCCCTTCCATCCCAAACCATTCCATGATTCTATTCCCTGCCTCACCAGTGTGTGTCTGGGATGCACTCTGGTGCTTGCTTTGCTCTCAGGTTTTCTGGGAAATGCAAAGCTCCTAATTGGAAATGTTTGTCATGAGCAAATGAGGCTTATTCCTGCATTTAATTAACAGTGTGTGTCCCTCCCTTCTCCCCCCAGAATAAGGCTCTTGTACATTCCTCCATCTGTGTCTGGATCTGTTTGTCCCCTCTGGCAGATGGAGGGTGACGAGTGTCTCCCCTTGTGTATAAAAACAGGTAAATCCCAACCAAGTCGGAGAGAGCAAAACTCAAACATCTCAAACAGCCTTATTCCTTGACAGATTTTAAATGATTTGGGGGTTTCTCATGGTTGTGGGGCTGAAGTGATGCTTGGTGATGGAAACCAGGGATCTAACAGCAGTGTATTCCCACAGGGCACTGCACCTGGGGCATGAACTGTCGCTTTATCCACCCCGGAGTGAACGACAAAGGAAATTACTCCTTGATCTCCAAACCTGAGCCCTTCTCCCCCAACGGTGCCCCTCCCATCGGCCCTCACCCGCTGATGCCAGCCAACCCCTGGGTATGGAATCTTGTCTCTGCATTTATGGCAACCCCTGGGTGTGGAATCTTTCCTGGGCATTTATGGCTTCTGCAGCACCTTCCCCATCCCTGGAAAGGTTCCAAGTGGGCTTGGAGAACCTGGGCTAGTGGAAAGTGTTCCTCCCGCTGGAACAAGATGAGCTTCAAAGGTCCTTACAACCCAAACCACTCCATGATTCTGTGATTTTTCTCCTCTTTCTTTCTGAGCTAATACTTCAGCAAAATTCAGTCCACATTTGGATGTATGATTTTTTACTGGTAATCTTGGAGTTGCCAGTAGAGGGGGATAATTTTCCATGGTTTCCCAGCTTATATCCTGCTGAGGCATCTCTGGAGGATCTGAAGATCCTCTGAGGTAACTTTACAAAGCATGACTTTGCTATTTAAAATTAACTCAGGTGTCTTCTACTTCTCACCTTTCCACCAGGGAGGGCCAGTGGTTGATGAAATCTTACCTCCACCTCCTCCAGACCCTCCAACAGAAAGTGCCTGGGAGAGAGGACTCCGGCATGCTAAAGAGGTAAATTCCTTCCTCAGGGAGTCCCTGACTGCCTCCAAAATCCACTGGAAAAGCTCCTTTTGGAGCATGAGTGTCTTGCTGTTTCTCTCTTCCTTTTGCCTTTTAACATATTAATTATGTTTTGTGCATCGCAGTTGTTAGACAGCTAAGGGGAGCTCACATCCCAGGTTTGGGGGGTTTCATAATTAATTTTTCCATCATTAAAAAATACTGGGAATTTGTGGCTCTCGAGTCCAGCCCTCCACAAAGCAAAACCTTAACCTGATCCAACTTCACTACCTATTTCTCCAGTGGGGGGAAACTTCTGTTTCCTGCTGTTCTGAGCTGATGGAATAGAGAATTAATCAGGAAAAATCCAGTATCCTATGGGAGGAAGGTGCATTAGCTGAAAGGCTTCTCCCAAGGGCAGGATTTTTAATATTACAATTTCTCCCTACCCCAGGAACTTCCCCTCCTCACTCTGTTTTTGGTCTGACAGGTATTAAAAAAAGCAACCATGAGAAAAGAGCAGGAGCCTGACTTTGAGGAGAAAAGATTCACTGTGACCATCGGAGAGGACGAGCGGGAATTCGACAAGGAGAATGAGTTTTTCCGCGACTGGAATTATCGCATCACCAGAGACGTCCGAGACCCAGCGTAAGAGACTCTGGGTTTGCTGCAGGGATAGCTGGGTGGGAACTCACTGCAGGGAGGCTGTCCTGGGTTAATTTGTTCCTCCAGACTGAGGGAATGCTCACCTCAAAACGTGGGAAGAACTTCCATTAGGCAGGAAGTTAAAACCTTGAGGCACCTCTGCTCGCTCCAGTTCAACCCCACCTCCCCTCCCAGTCTCCTTTAGCCCTTCCTGCCTTCAATGTCCTTGGAATTCTGCTCCCTCATGGGCTCCCTCACACCTCTGCATTCTTCCAGCTTTTCCCCCTCTTTTTTCTCTTATCCCAGCCGTGAGAATTGAACAATATTCAAGCTGAGGCTGCAGAGTTGGAGCATATTGAGCTGCTTGGCCCCAGCTGGGGCTTCCTTTGCACTGGGGCAGCAACTGGTTTGAGCAAACACCTCAACTGGTGCCACATCACCTGGGCACTGGGCAGAAGCAAAGCTGCTACCTGGCCAAAACAAGCACCCTCAGTTTAAGTGTTCAGGTGATTGGTTTTTTCAAGAGGTGAAATTTAAAATGTTGGAGACCTCAGCCCCAGCTCTGGGAAGTTGTTTAGTGGTTCTCAAGCCGAGAAAAGGAATGGGAAGAGAATTTTTGGGGAAGAGACTTGTATTCTGCAGGAATAGAGGTGGATCCATCTCTCCTTGCTGGTGCATCCTCTGTTATTCCTACGTGGATAGATTATGGAAATATTTCCACTCCCAGAGGGTTTGCATGGCTTGGTTCTGTCTGTTTTAGAGTGGATGAATTACAAAAAAAAACTCTGAAGAGGAGTAAATTAAGCTTTTGTTCAATATTCTTTGATTCGCTCTGCAGTGCAATTCCTTTCCCTAATTTAAAAAAGAAAAAAAAAACAACCTGTCTTCAGTTCTGCAGCCTCAAAGAAAAGAAATTTTAAAAATATTCTTATTTTCCAGAGTTTAATTAGCTCTGGATCTTGGCCTTCTGTTCCTCTGAGAGGCACCTGGGCTTTATCCTCAGTGTTCTGGAGGCTGTTCATACATCAACTTTATTTTATGACTGTCCTGTAAAATCCACCAGCAGCATTTTGGGCCTCTGTGATGTAGGAATTGTTAAGTACAGGCCTGGTTTTCATCTAGTCAAGAGAAAAATACATTGCACACAGCCAATGTTAAACAGAAGTCATCCAACAACTGGAATTCCTGAAAATTCCAGGATGTGCAAGCAGGCTGTGGCATTAAAATATCTTCATTGTGTGTGAAGGGGAAAGTTACGAAGCTGCTGCTGCTGTAAACTCTAGAAAATGTTGATTTTTCTCCCCCACACACATTTTGTTGCCCAGTTGGACACTTTGCAGCCAACTGAGCCCTGGAAGTGCAGCTGGGATGTGGAAAATGCTTTCAGCACTGTCTTGTGACATATGGAGTTGTCTCAATAGTTCATGAATCCCTTTTTCTTTTTTGAATAACTATAGGGAGGTGGACATCAAAGAAAACATTAACTATGGGTAAGCAGGTCTTTGATTCCAGTACTGTTGCAATTGTAAGAAAATATTCCTTTTCTTTTTTTTTTTTCCATTGCATTTCCTCAAACTTCCGAGGCCACAGACCAACCACTGTCCCACCAGCTGGGCAGGTTGTTGGCTCGAGGGATATATTGGATTATTTTGGGATGATACAAATTTATTTTCCAAGGATTTAAGCACTGAATTATCTGAACGCACAGCAGCGTTCCCCTTTGAAATTAAAAAAAATTCTACTAATATTATAGGAAGGGGAAATTTGGGCTTGAGGCTGTGTGAAAAAATAGAGTTTCCTTTCTGGCGTGGCTTGAGATTTTTCTCTGTCTCTTTGAACACCTGATGTCACTGAATCCAGGCTGGTTTTGGGTTGGCATCAGGAGTTTGTTGCTGCATCCCTAGTCAAGATTCCCTGGTTCTCCTTCCCTTGGCTTACTGCTTCAGTCCAAAATAGAAATCTTAAATTATTAAAATGCACTGGAAGAAATGCAGATACCACTTGACTCACAGGGCAGCATCTAATCTTAGCCTGGTTTAGGTTATTTGGCACATTTAAAATGCAAAAAGTGGCCCTTTATTCCTTTTTTTTTTTTTTTTTGGAAATCAGTCTCTTTATGGATAATCTGGAATTTGGGACCTTTTGCTTTATAATCCTAGCTCTGCCACCAACTCCTCTGTGGCCCTGGAAGTTTCCTATTCCCACTTCCCCATCTTTCCAGTGGATCTGGTATTTGCACTCCAGGTGGTTGGATGTTGAGTTGGGGAATTAAAAGCATCAAACAATGTTAACAGAAATCAGGAGCTGGAGGAAACAGAATTAAGGAGGGTGGGGTTTCAATCCTTTTCCTCCCCAAAAATCCTTAGTTTTGCTTTGTGTGTGTGGGCCAGCAGCTGATTCCCACTGGAGAGTATCAGCTGGAGAAGTGGTGCCTTCATTCCATGGAAATTCCAGGTGTAGAGGCAGAGTTGCCCCCAAAGCTCCACTTCTCCCAGTGGAAAGCTCAGCACCACCTCCTGTCCTGCCCTGGTGGCTCTGGGATGAACCCATCATTCCAGGGGCAGGGAACTGGGACATCTCGATCCCTTCCACTCCTGAAGGTGTTTGGGATGAGCTGTGGGTGTGTGGACAGAAATCCCAGCTCTCAATCAATGAGGCAAAACACGTCCTGCTCCCTTTGCAGCCCTTTGGAAGAAGCTCCCAAAAGCAATTCTGTGTTTTCACCGCATTGATCTGAGGGCTGAATTTTCGGTAGCTCTTTTTTTTGGTGTTTATCAAGAAAGGTTTGTGCTTTTCTCTGATAAGCCTCACTTAAAAAAGGCTGTCTGGTTGGGCTGTGCAGAAAATAAACCTCTCTGTACAGCCCTGCTCCATTGGACGTGGTTTTCTTGTCATAGTGACTGAGCTGACCTAGAACAATTAGTTTTTGTGGTGCCAAGGTGCCATTTCCCTCTCTAACATTCCCTGTTTTTCATTGTAGGCTTGATCCCTATTCAGATCCCTATTATGACTATGAAATAGAACGGTTCTGGCGTGGTGGGCAGTATGAGAATTTCAGGGTTCAGTACACAGACCCCGATCCCTACCGTAACTACAGAGTAAGTAAGGTAATTCCCCCTCCCTTCCCCGCTTCTCCTTCCCAGCTTTCTTCCAGGTTCTTCTGGGCTTGAAAAAGGACTTTTCAAATAGTTCATCTTGGCTTAGTTACAGCACAGAGCACACTGGAGGTGAGGGGAGGGGAGGGTGTTCTGTTCCAGCATCATGAGGGCAAAAACAGCACTTCAGGCTTGGGAATGAGGCTGGGAAGCTGCTTGATGGAAAAGGAGCTGGAGTGCTGGTTAATGGGCTGAGAAGGCCACTGGCACCTGGCTAGTGCAGCCCTGGTGTGGCCACAGGGATTGTCCCCTGTGCTGGCACTGCTGAGGCCACACCTGCAATTCTGGTCAGGTTTGGGCTCCTCCAAGACAGACCTTGAGGGCCGTAGTGTGTCCAGGGAAGGGAACAGAGCTGGGAAAGCGCTGGAGAACTTCTGCGGGAGCTGGAGGGGCTCAGCCTGGAGAAAAGGGGGATCAGGAGGGACATGCTCACTCTCCACAGCTCCTGACAGGAGGGGACAGCCGGGGTGGTCAGGCTGTGCTCCCAGGGAACAGGGACAGGATGAGAGGGAACAGCCTCAGGTTGCACCAGAAGATGATTAGATTATTAGGAAACTTCTTTCATGGACAGGGTGTAAAGCATGGGAACAGCTGCCCAGGAGAGCTGTGTCATCCCCATCCCTGGAAGTGTTCAAAAAACCAAATGGATGTGGCACCTGGGGACATGGTCAGTGGTGACCATGGTGGTGTGCTGGGTGCTGGTTGGATTTGATGATTGTAGAAGTCTTTTCCAACCTTAGCAATTCCATCTCTGAGCTGGGAAGGTGGTTCCTCCTGGTGCTCCTGGGCTGCTCCTCCATGTTCAAGGCAGATGAGCAGTGCTTGCAGCCACCTCTGCTGCCATTCTTGGACATCCTGGAGAAGGAGGAAACATTTCCAGGAAAAAGTCTGGCTGAGGAGAGGTTTCCCTGTTAATTCTTGGGAAGGAGAGGACTGGATTTGGGGAGGTGTGCTGTGGGTACCAGCAGAGGCTCCAGCCTGTCCAGTGCTGGTGGAGCTGCACAGGGGGACTGAGGCACAGGAAAGGAGCAGTGGGATGGTGTTGCACCAAAAATAGAGCTGGATGAAAACAAGGCTCTGAATCCTTTCCCTTCTCTTCCTTTTGCCCTCCTGCAGACTTTTGTGCCTCTGGAGCGGTGATCAAACCAACCAGTCCTGCTCAGGGGGTGTTTTTCAGTACTTACCATCAAATCCTTTCAAAAGTAGCTTTTCCTTTCCTCTAAATTCTTGTTTTCTGCGGAAGCAGTGCCCAGACAGGAGCCTGGGCCTCACTGTGGCCACACATCACCAATTATTTTCGTGCTGCTCATTTGCAAAGTTAATTAGCCAGTTACAAAAACGATTAGCAACAAGAGGAAAGACCTGCAAGCATCAATACATTTATTTAATAAGTTTAATAGTTTAATAAACCAAGTTAGTCTGAGTGTTGCCTTTGAAAACAGCAATTATGTTGGATATGATGCTGTCTGTATGTGATGTGTGTGGATTCACGTTATTGATCTCCGGATTATTGATCTGCAGATTATTGATCTCTGGATTATTGATCTCTGGATTATTGATCTGCAGATTATTGATCTCAATCTTTTGATGTGGGAGGGTGGATGTAACTCCTGCCAGTCCAACACTCGCAGCCCGCTTTACTGGCAGCTGTTCCCACGGCATCACAACGGTTTCTCCGTTCTTTTTTTCAAGGAAAGAGAGCGAGAGCGGGAGAGGGAAAGAGAGACCAGACAGCGGGAGCGGGAACGGGAGCGGGAGCGCGAGCGGGAGAGGGAGCGGCGCCAGCGGGAGCGAGAGCGGGAACGGGAGCGGGAGCGCGACAAGGAGCGGCAGCGGCGGAAAGAAGAGTGGGAACGGGAGAGGGAGCGAGTGAAGAGGGACGAGAAGGACAGGCAGCACAGAGACCGGGACCGCGACAGGGACCGCGACAGGGACAGGGAGCGCGACAAGGACAAGGACAAGGCAAAGCCTCGCTCCCCGCTGCTCCCCAGGTAAGTGTTGGCTGGGACTGGGAGTTGCTGCAGCTCGTGGGAGTGAAGATCCTGCTGTTTGTGACTGAGTAGTAGTTAATGAGCCTTGTGGCCACTAAGTGGAGCTCAAACATCACAGCGATTGTGACAGTGTGGCCCTGAAAGAGTATCTGTCCTGTGGTGTGGAGATGTTCAGTTCATTCCTCTTCCCTTCAGGCTGGAGAAGAGTTCAGGAGGATGAGGGGCTCTGCAGGTTGATTCCCTGTGAGCTCTGTGGTGACTCTCTTTAAGGCCTTGACAAATCTCTGCCACAAAAGCCAGGGCTGCTTTCGGAGTTTGTGGATAGCAAAAGTATCTGGAGATTTATTAAATACAGCTCCAAAAGGAAAAGGTAAAGGAGTTGTCCTCGGAGTGTCTCTGCTCAGTGGAATTGCAGTGCAGCATCAGGTTTGTTGCCTCTGACTGCCCACTGTTTCTAAAAATCCTGTTTCTGACCTGTGTGAAAGAGAAAATGGAACCAGACAGACAGAAAGTCCAGGAATGTGATTCCTGTGTTGTTTCTCTGTCAATGATTTACGTACCCTGCCTTCCCAGCCTCCTCTGACTGAGGCGTGTTTGTACAGCTCTGGATCAATATCCCAGTGGAATGTGGAACTTGTCTGATGGGAAATTCTCATGTCCCAACCTCTTTTGGTTCAGAATCATGGAAAAGCATCACATTTCTTCTGGGGGACATCTTGGACAGGGCTTGGAGCACCCTGGTCTAGTGGAAAGTGTCCTTGCCCATAGCAAAGGGTGGAATGAGATGAACTTCAATGTCCTTATCAACCCAACCCATTCCATGATTCTGTGATCTGCAGGAAAACTGCTTTACAATTTCTTAGGAAGAGTGGCAGATGGAGAGGGTCATGTGGACACACAGACACGTGTAGGGCAAGGAGAGGTGCAGGGAAGCTGTTTCCCAAGATTTGTTGGAGCTTTTCCTGCTGCCTGCTGTCTGCGTTGTTCCTCTGCACTGGAGGAAGCTGTGAAACACGATGGGCATGAGGAAGAGTTGGATCAATGAAGAGCAGGGCTAAGAATGCCAGGAATGAGGCTCCCCGTGGAATTGGGTGGTTTCAGGTGGGAGCAGGGCTTAGTCTTGAATCCAACCTGGAATTTTTATCTGCATTACTGAAAGGAGAGCTGATTTTTGACCTTCTTTCCCAAGAGGAAGTGACAGTTTCAGAACGGTCTGGAGGAGCAGTAGCAGCCCAGAGCAGTTACAGGAGCACCATAATTACATGCTCCGTTTAATTACAATCTTCACTTAACAACCACGATTCGTGCACCTTAATTACCACATTGCCTGGTGGTTTCTGCTCTCCTTGGCTTGGTGATGGGGCAGATCCTGTCCAGATCCACGGGATGGAGATGATGTCAATGAAAGTGATGTCACCTGCTTGGCAGCTCAGGGTCATGAGTCACTGACAGTCACTGTGACCCATGCTGAGCCAGCTGGCTGCTCCTTCCCTTGGCACTCCTGGAGTCCTGGGCAGGGCTTTGTTGGGAGGGTTTGGGCTGCCAGTGCTGCCCAAAAGGACCTGGGTAGGAGCAGGGGCTGTGCTCACCAATATTGGATCTATCTCATTCCATGAAACCTTGTGAGAGCCCAGAGATGGGATCGACAGCATTCTGGGGATACACATTCCATGCTTCCCTCTGGCACAAGGGAGCTGTGGATGCCTCTTGTATCCCAAAACAGACTGCTGGAGATGAGTATTGGTCATTCAAATCTAGTTTCTGATGCATCTCTTTGCTTTTTTGGGGTTTTTTTGTTTGGGTTTTTTTTTGCTATGGAGAGGGATTTTCAAAGGGTGTGGAGTGACAGGACAAGGAGAATGGCCTTAAGCTGAAGAGAGTGCAGAGTTAGATGGGATATTGGGAAGGAATTCCTCCCTGTGAGGGTGGGGAGGCCCTGCCATTGGGTGCCCACATTGGAAGGGACCTTAAAGCCATCCATCCCATCCCATCCCATCCCATCCCATCCCATCCCATCCCATCCCATCCCATCCCTGCTGTGGGACTTCATTTCCCGTGGATGACATCCATGTCACCATGACCACTTCCCACAGCACTGCAGGTGTCTGGATGTCTGGGGGGAAAACAAACCTACAGAAACAAGTTTTGAAAAAGCTTTTTAACAAGTGAAAGCATCATTCCAACTTCTCCCTTGGAGGGCACATCCCTCATCCATCACTTTGCCATTCCCCAGGATCCCCATCCTGCTGGTGCTGTGCCCTGGCTCTGGGCTGTGTCCCATGTCACTTTGTGCCCAACTTCCTCATGGCAGTGCAGTGGCTCGAGCTGTCTCACCTTTTCCCCAGATACCTCCAGAGGGGCAGGTTTGGCATCCTGAGATTGACTTTTTAACGTGTCAAACTCCTGGCATTGCAACGCATTTCCTGGGAAGCAGGATGCACAGCAGTGCCACAGCACTCACCTGTGGCTCTATTTATAGACTCTGGGCTTTCCCTAATTGCTGGATCCCAGCTTTTGGCAGGTCCAGCCTCTCTGGGCTGGCTCACACCACAGCTGCCCGTTAACATTCCTGCCACTTCCAGAGCCCACACAGCCCTGCTTGCTAATGAGCTTGGAAAACTGCTCCACAGAGGTTGGGACACTGCTGCACAGAGGTTGTGCAAGCAGCAGTGAGCTTTGCCACTTGATTTGCCTGGTAATTCCAGGTCGAGGCTGGTCGCTCTGTCGGTGGAGGCTGGAGGAGGGAAGGAATAAACCAGGGCCTACAGAATCAAGGGATGACAGAACCCAAACAGCAAATAGCCCGGAAGAAAGAAGAGGCTGCAGTGCTTGGATTCCAGTGGGATTGTCACATGTGGATTGGACTTTTTGAAGGAATTCACAAAATTGGCTTCCAGTACTTGAAGGGAGCTGTCAGGAAATAGAGAGAGGGAGTTCTAAGAAGAGCATGGAGTGATAGGATATGGGGAGATGGATTCAAAGGGACAGAGAGGAGGTGTAGGTTGGATATTGGGGTGGAATTCCTCCCTGTGAGGGTGGGGAGGCCCTGGCACAGGCTGCCCAGAGAAGCTGTGGCTGCTCCTGGATCCCTGGGACTGTTCAAGGCCAGGCTGGAGCAACCTGGGATAGTGGGAGGTGTCTCTGCCCATGGCATGGGGTAGAATGAGATGATTTTTAAGGTCACTTCCAACCCAAACCATTCCATGATTCTGTGAATGTGCAATTGGCGCTTTGTGCTTTGGGTTGGGTTTTTTCCCCAAGCTTAAAATGAGCACTCCAAGAAGTTAAAAATCTGAGATTGCACTGCTGGTAAAACTGTTCCTCCCCTTCCTCCTCCTCCTCCCTCCTCAGGCATCGAACACTCAAACAAGCCAGGACACTTTATGATCAATTAGAGGGATAACTTGGCTGTCTGTCCTCCTGCTCCCATCTCCAGAACGAGTTCTGATGCCCCAGGCTGGGCCTGATTTTTGCTGAGTGCAAAATTCCTTCTTTTTCTCTCCGTCTTGCCGGTGGAGCTCCCTGTTGTGCAAAGCCTTTCAGGGATAAAGAAGTGACATGAAATATGTCCTCTGAAGAAACTTAGAGCAGTGCAAGATGTTCCGACCCTTAGCTGGGGGCAGAGACTCTACACACTGAAATAATCTGCTTTAATCCTTTCTGTTGTTGCCATAGGCCTTTATCCCACAGGCATCTGAGCAAATCTGGTTGTTCCAGGAGCTCATGAAGCAACCCAGTGTTGTGGGACCTGTTGGTGGTTGTATTCCCAAAGCACTGAGGGAGATGCAGGAGTTCATTCCCGAGGGGCAGCGCTGGCACTGATGTCCCTGTGACCAGTGACAGGATCCCAGGGAACAGCTGTGCCAGGGGAGCTCAGTCTGGACATCAGGAGGAACAACTTCTTGGAAAAAAATGATTAGCTATTGGAATGGGCTGCCCAGGAAAGTGGTGGAGTCCCCATCCCTGGAGGTGTCCAAGGAAGGACTGGACGTGGCACAAGGTTGGGATTGGTCACAGCTTGGACTCAATGATTTGGAGGTTTTTTCCATTTCAGTGAGTCTGTGATTCCCACAATATGGACCCCAAATTCCATGGAACACCAATGCCAGGTTGGATGAAGATGAGAAGGAGGGGCTGTTGTGCTCAGAGGTGTTCCTAGGAGGTGCCAGGAAGGAGCAATGTGCAGACAGCCCATCCTGTGATTATCGCACACACCACCCTTTTTTTGGAAGGAAGTTCCCTCCATCCAGACTAAAACCTATTGATGGAGAGCACTTAGCCAGCCATTAAAAACCAAAATAACCCCGTGAGTGGTGCCTCTGACAACTGAAAGCAAAGTCAGGAAGGGCAGATCATAAATCCTCATCAAACCCTTCCAGCAGGGAGTGTTGAGCTTCTTCCCAGCTGCCCCTGAGGTGTCACCTGCAGTGTCACCTCCTGGGACAATAGGTGACGTGATCCCATGGCCATGCTCACCCTTGTGTTGTTTTCCCAAGCTGGTTCAAGTTGACTCTGTTAATCAGTGAGCTCGTTAATGAGCAGGATAACCCAGGCCCTGGAATCAATGGGTGCAGGTTATCCAGGGCTTGCAAGTCAGAAAGTGTTGGAATGAGCTTGATTAGATAAAGGAGTGGCAAAAAGAAGGGAATGCAAATGGAGTGATTCATGGTGGTGTGTGCACCACAAAGCAACTGAACTCGTTTTTTTGGAAGAATCTCTAATTCTAAGTGTTCCTGGATTGTTGTTGTCTTTCCTGAGAGGTTCCACTGGTCCCCAGTGCTGCCAGCAGGATTTGCTCCCTATTTTTTGGGTGTAGAGGCTCTGAGTGAAAGCTGTCACTCAGTTTTGGGGGGCTTAGTGATGGCATCTCATCCTACTGCCTAAAGATGCTGTGGGAGGATGGTGGATTTTGGCTCCTCTTTGTTTTCCATGTGGAAGTTTCAGTCATTTCTTAAAAGAAATCCTTCATTTGTTCCCCTTTGTCCTGCCACAGGAGGAAGAGCAGGCAGGGCAGACAGCTGTGTGCTCTCCCTGGTTTTGAGCTGGGAATAGGTAAAACTCTGCAATGCCCTGATTTAGTCTTGTATCCATGAAAAGTTAGTGAAGGGGGAAAAACAGCTTCCGTCCAGGGGCATGGATTTGCTCTCCAGGTGGCTCTAGAAGCTCTGGGTGGCTTCTTGAGCACAGGGAATTAAGGCAAGTAAGTGGCCCTGGGCTCTTGAGTTTCCCAGGCTGAAATGAGGTTTATCTGATCCAGCAGGAGCTGGACCTCTGCTCCTGCACAATCCAAGTGCTCCAGGACTGCTCAGAGGAGGATTTCCCTTTTTTCCACATCCAGAACTGCTCCAAGGTTCTTTGGAATCCCAGTCCAGTGCCCTGCATGGAAGCACTGCGGTGATGAACGTGATAACAACTTGTTTACATCCCCAGTTTTTGTGGTGCAGCTTCCAGCTGGAGCAGTGGAATCTGCTTAGACAGCTTTGCTTTCATTTCTGCTCCCAGCTCTTTTGGGAAGTTGGTGATAAGAACAGCCCTGCTCTGGAGCCAGGCTGGGAGAGCTGGGAGTGTTCAGCCTGGAGAAGGGAAGCTCCAGGGAGACCTCAGAGCCCTTTCAGGGCCTAAAGGAGCTCCAGGAGAGCTGGAGAGGGACTGGGGACAAGGGATGGAGGGACATGACACAGGGAATGGCTTCCCACTGCCAGATTAGATGAGATATTGGGAAGAAGTTCTTCCCTTTGAGGATTGAGGTTGCCCAGAGAAGCTGTGGCTGTCCCTGGATCCCTGGCAGTGTCCAAGGCCAGGCTGGACAGGGCTTGGAGCAACCTGGGATAGTGGAAGGTGTCCTTGCCCATGGCAGGGGGTGGGATGAGATGAGCTTTAATGTCCCAAGCAAACCATGTTGTGATCCTGTGATAACGAAATCTGTGAATCAAACCAAACTTTCCAAGTTCTCCACAAAACATTCCTGCTGACTGGAATTTCTGTTGGTCCTTATGGTTCTTGAGGTGCTGCCTCCAGCTCCCCAGCAGGAGAAGAGTTTCGTAACCCCAAATCGAGACGAAGGGCATTGAGTGACTCAGATGTGGATCTCAAGGAATGTGTTTTTCTTCGGCATTTCAGAGATGGAGTTACTGGGAGATTCCCCCAGACTGGATTTTTGTGAAAAAAGGCCATTCCAGGGCAGGATCACTGCCTCCTGCTCATGGAGAGGAGGCTCTCGAGGCGTCAAATGCTCAGCCCTTAGGGGAGATGCCATCTCAGATAGGTTTATCTCCCTGCTGGGATGATTTCATGCTGGAGGTTCAGATTGTATCTCCACTCTTTAATTTCCAAGCCTCTCCCCATCAGGCTTTGAAGAAATCCTTCCCTTTTTTTTTCCTTTTTTTTTTTTTAAAGCAACTGATAACTCAGCTTTAGATGGAAACAGCTTGAGAAAAGCATTGTCCCTGCAGATATTTCACCAAGATCCACGGGCAGCAGCTCCAAGGTCCAGCATTCCCTGTCCTGGACACACACAGGTGGCTTTCCAGAGAAAAAGCCACCATTTCTCTCCATTCCTCCGAGACAGGAAAAATTCCTGCGTGCTTGCACTCTGTTGGAATTTATTTTGCAGCAATTACAGCTCCCTTCACAACTGCCTTGGCACATGGCTCCAGTCATTCCTCGAGTCCACTTCCTCTGGAAAATTCCACTGCCGCTGAAGGAAAAGCGGCGCCGGCGCTGCTGACGCAATCCCAGCTTTCCTGCGAGAAACGCAAAGGCTGTTAAATCATCCCTGGACTTTCCTCCTGGAGAAAAGTGAGCTGGAAGAGCAGCCCCGGAGCCAGGCTGACGTCACTGCTGCCCAGGGGTGATAAGGTTTGCGTTCCCTGTGGGAGCTGTGTCCCACGGGAGGGGGAAGGACAGGAAGCGCTTTCCCCGGGAAGCTCGTTTTCCCCTCCGAGATTAGAAATGCTTCGGCAGCATTTGCATAATACATGAGGAGAACTCGAGCTGTGCAGCCTCTCCAAAGTTTTGTTGGGCTCAGTGACGTGCTTCACCATTTTTTTGGGATTTTTTGGGGTTTTTTGGGAGTTGAGCGCATGCGGTCAGGAGCTGGCTGACCCATGCTGAGCTGTGCTGCCAGCTGGAGCTGCTTCTGCTCCTCCTGTCCTTGCCAAAGCCATGCTCAGCCTCAGCTCTCCTCCTGATTGCTGTCACTGCATTCCAGCCAAATGGGCATCAGCGTGTTCCCTCTGGAAAAGAAAGCTTTTAGTTGGTTTAAGGATAAGATTGCCTTTGGAGGCTGATCCTTGAGGATCTGGGTGGAGATTCGGGTGCTTTTGGTCACTGTTGTCTCTTATTCCCTCTGATTTGTTTAAACCTTGTGGAATAGATGTAGGAGTTAAAGCTGAAATATTTTAAAGGCTTCCTAAGCATTGGAATTTGGTGAGAAAGATTGGGATGAACAGGAGAGTGTTTTGCCCTCTCTGTACTGAAATGTGTGAAGTTTGCCAGCAGCCTGGGCAGCTGTGCTGAGGATGAGGATGAACTCCTGAGCTGATCCCATGGCTCATCACCTCTGGAATTCTTCCCTCCTTCCCTCCTTTCCACCGTGGCTCAGCTCCTGCAGCTGCTCAGCCCCTGCCAGGGGCAGGTTGGACTCACTGAGCCATCAGCAAACCATTCTTACATTTTAGTTTATTACATAAAGGAGTTGGGAGCTCCAAGCACCAGATGCAGGACAGAATTACCTCTTTGTGAGAGTGACAGCGAGGAGAAATCCTCCCAGGCTGGGATTGAGATGTTCCTCTGGTGAGCTGCTGAGGATCCTGGCAGCTGCTCCAGCTTACTTTCCATTCTGACTCCTGAATTCCACTGGAGAAGACGAGTCCAGCAGCATCAGATCCCAGTTTTAGGCTGAGCTGGTTTCTTTGGTGATGCCACACATCGGAAGCTCTGAGGAAAGGCTTTGAAAATGTCCTGACAGGAGCAGCATCTTCTTTGTCTGTAGCATTTACTGCTGAGTCAAAAAGCCAAGCACACCCCAAAATGAGGCTTTCTGTTGTGGTTTTCCTGGGGAAAAACCTTTCCTCCAGAAAGTGACTTCATCCAGAGGGAATTGCATCAAACCAGGTAATAGGTGCAGGTAAATGAGATTTGCTTTCAGACTCATCCCTGCTCCCAGCTGGCACCCAAGCTCTGGAGTTCAGCTGGAGTTGCTCCAGCTCCCAGCATGTGCTGTGGGATGTGAATGTGGTTTGGTTTTAAGGGAGAATAAATCCTGTAGGAGGCCTTTCTTTCTGCAAACTTTTTCAGGAGGGTGTTGAGCCTGGAGAGGAGGGAGGGCATTCATTAGTTCATGGAATATCCTGAGGTGGAAGAGACATACAGGGATCACCAGCCCAATACTTGGCCCTGCCCAGGACGCCCCAAATCCCACCCTGAATGTTGTCCAAACCCTCCTGGAGCTCTGACAGCCTCAGGGCTGTGCCCATTCCCTGGGAAGCCTCTTCCAGCCTTTGGGAGAAGAACCTTTTCCTGATATCCAACCCAATCCTCCCCTGGCACAGTTGTTGGCTTCCAGATTTGTCATCTTGGACGCTGCAGGAGAAACTTCTCTGCAGGTTTTATCCTGGATAAAGCTGCCTCTCTGCCAGCAGAATATTCCCCTTCCATCTCCCAAAGTGTGCAGACTATGATCCCATGGGAAGGGACATTGGATCAGGATATTAAGGCATTATTCATGAGCATCTCACATGGTTTTCTCTCCTCCTTTCCTTTATCCTGCTGCTTGATGCAAGGTGTGTAGGCTTTTCCCAGTCTTCCTTTTCTTCCTTCTCTGCACTTGGTTGATTTGAGGCTATTCCAGAGGTTAAATTGGCAATTCCAAATGAATTTGTAAACATCTGCTGGAAGGAGACCTTGACCCCAGCTTGGACTATTTAATGTTACCAGGTTAGAAATAATAGGTTCTGTGTGTCTCAGCCCCATATTCCACATGGTGTTCCTCCATGGTGAAATACTCATGGAATTGTGGCTACAACATGGAAAACTTGACCAATCCACTGCAAATAACACTGTGCTGAGTTAAATAGTGTGTGTTGGAGCAGTGCTGGAAAAGGGGGAGGATGGAATGGAGCTGCTGGGGAATAAAGCTGAGCCAAAACCCTGCCTGGGACTCCCAGGGCACTCAGCACTTCTGTGCTGGATGGAACTGTCCTCTCCTGGAGCTGGAATGAGATCTGTGGGAGAGATGAATGCAAAAGTGGAGTTTTTCCTTTGAATATTCCAAGGGAGATGTGGGACAAAGAATAAAATTGCTTTGACATCAGCAGAGATAAGGCAAGAGTCAGATGCTGGATTTTTAGGTCAGCACATCCCAGTCCTGCATTTGGGAAGAGGAAGCTCTGCAAGCAAGGAGGGGATGAGGCTTCTCAGTGAGGTGTGAAACCTTCAGAGGGCAGGACAGGCTGCTCACCTAGAGCTTTCATTATCCTGGGGTTTGTTGAAGTGTCCCTGGAATTATTAGAAAACTTGGAGGTGCCTTTTTTATTTCCAAAAGGTAGAGGAAGTTGTGTGGGGAGTGGTTGCCTCAGTGGGGTGAGTAATGGGGTGGTACTGGCTGAACCCAGCAGGGAAGGAGCCTTTCCTTCCCCAAATTCCCAGGGAGCTCATTAGTTTGAGGAAAGGAATACATGCATCATTGTCCTGGGAATTTGGTGAGTGCTAGAGACTTGGGAAAACTTCAATCCAGCACAAGCTCTGCCTAAAACCCCAGGGAGAAGGTTGGAAGGTAATTGAGGAGTTGAGTGCAGGTTAGAGTGAGGGCAAGGAAAAATTCCAAGTTAAATCACCTGGAGATAAGAGAGGTAATAAAGTCTCAGCCTGAAGAAACTCATCCTGGTGCACTTGAGGAAGTGTCTGGTGCAGGTGCTGAAGAGTTGGTCCTGAATTATTTTCAGAGGTTTGGAGAGGAGAAAGGAAACCTGGAGAACCAAAAAAGGGGAAATGAAGGACCTTGGGCTGCTCCAGCTCTGTGCTGGGCACAGCTGTAGGGAGAACCAGGCTTCCCATAGGCTTCCCATTACCTTCCCTCTTGCTTGTGTCCATTCCTTGAAGGCCAAGAGCTGAAGCTGGGATCAACCAGGAGGTCAGAGTGCTCAGTGGGACAAAGGAGTTCACAAACTGGGGCTTTGTTGGTTTCCAAAGCAGCACTGGTTTGTCACTGGTTCACAAACGGAGAGTTCTTCTAACACCTCATCACCCCAAAATGGTGCTGCTATCCCCCAGTGGAGGTTAGGAGCTCTAAGGGATGAATTGTGGGGTTTTTCCATGGCCCTGTGGATCTCCTGATACATTTCATCATAATATATTTATCATTTCTGGTATCTCTCCCTGCCCCATGCGTACCTTCCTCTCTAAATCCCCCCAAAATCCCATCTGCTGACCTCCTCCTCGCTCTGCAGCCGCCAGCCCGAGCCACCAAAGAAGGACAAGGATGCCACCACGCTTGGCAGCGCTCCATCCAAACGGGCAGACGAGTGGAAGGATCCCTGGCGCCGATCCAAGTCTCCCAAAAAGAAACTGGGAGTCTCCATGTCCCCCAGCCGGGCGCGGAGGCGCCGGAAAACCTCGGCATCCTCGGCATCTGCTTCTGGCTCCTCAAGGTGAGGCAAGAGGGAGAGCCTGACAGCTTGTCCAGGAATGGGATGTGGATCCTTCGTGGCCAGGGAAGGTGTTGAGGTGTTTGGAAAAGGTTGTCTGGAGAGGTTGTGGATTCCTCATCCCATGCTGGAGCAATCTGGGATAGTGGAACTGGAGGGTCCTTAAGGTTCCTTCCAACCCAAACCATTCAGTAATTTTATGGTTGGGAAAGCAGCCCAAGACTTGCTGCTCAGGAAGGCAAAAGGAGCAGGAAATTGTAGGAGTTGTGCTGTGACGTGTTGGAGATTAGGAGAAAGCAAATCCTTGGAAAAGCCGCTTTTCAGGTGGATGCAGTCTGGATGATTGCAACTCAGCTGGATGGAAACTGACCTTGAATGGAGCAGAAAAATTGGATCCTGGTCACTCTGGGATGGATGGTGGGAGGAGTTGAGCCCACTCCAGTAAGAGCAGGTTGATGGTACTGGGAAAACTGGGATTGTGGAGGTCTGACAGAGCCTCGGAGGGCTGGAATGGAGCTTGGAAGCCTACAGCGTAAAATAAGATAAAAACGACCTTTCAGAAAGGAACTCCCTGAATCTGGGACCCTCGAGGCATAAACTGGATCCATGTCCTTTAAATGCTTGAACTTGAAGCTCCTGAAAGAGGGGGGAAGTATCCAGGAGGAATGAGGAACATGTTCAATTGGAGATAGGGATCTAAAACCCAGAGCCCTCCTGAAGCAGATTTTCCTGCTGGGATCACTGCACCCAGTCAGGTGATCTGTCAGGGAATTGTCCAGTGAAAAGCCATAAAATATGTGGGATCAGTTCCCAAAAAGCATGGGAAATCAATAACTAATGGAGGGGAGGATTATTTAAGGGTGCAAAAAGAGTAGCAACAACAGGATCCTTCCTAGAAGAGAAAGGGGGATCTGAGGAGAGGCTGTAAATCCTGACAGCTCCCCGAGGAGAAGGCAGGTGAGGTTTGGAGCAGAACTTGGGAAGAACATCCTTGAAATCAAGACCTTGTGGGGCTTTTCAGGAAGCTCTGAATTTTAATATTTCTCTTGCAGGTCCTCTTCTCGTTCATCCACCTACTCTGGCTCCGGCTCCTCCCGCTCCAGATCCAGATCCTCCTCCTACAGCTCCTACTCCAGTCGCTCCTCCAGGCACAGCTCTTTCTCAGGCAGCAGGTCCAGGTAATGGCTCCTGGCATTGGGAGCCAATGGTGGAATGGTTTCCAAAGACTTCCCCTTTTTGCTCCATTAAGAGAAACCATTCCAAGCACTTCCCCGAGTGAGGGAGGCTGTGGCTGTTGGATGAAGGAGATCTGTCAGCCACCCCCTCCTCTCCCCAGTGCTCCCACCCACGAGTGCACTGCTCTTGTGGCTCTTTCCCATGCCTGTGGTAATTAACATTCCCAGCCATCTGCATTTTCTGATTGGAAGACGTTCAGCAGCATCTCTTTTCTATGGCACTGGAATTTCTATTTCAAGAGGCAAACCCTGTTTCTTTATTAAAGGAGTTGTGTCTTGTGATAGTCCTGACACTTCAAAGTAGCAATCCAGTGTCCCATGCTGATTAATATTTATTCCTCTGCGACTTCCTTGCCCCTGCAGACAGTTTCCCAAGTCTGGAATATCCATAGTAGGAGAACTGGCTCCTTAGATAGTCACCTCTTCAGAGCTGAAGCCACCCAGGTACCCAGAGCAGATCCCACAGGTGATGGAAGAACACGCACTGTCACTTTTGGAGACTGATTTCTCCTAGAAAAAGCCCAGCTGGGAGCTGATTCCATCTGGGAAGCAGAATGAGCTTCCCCAGCACCCCATGGCAGGCTGCGCTCCATGCAGGACAGTGCCAGGGTGGGTGACACACTTGGCTGCCTCTCCCCGAGGTGGCACAGTGAGGAACACCCTCTGCCCAGCTGTTCCCCAGAAGAGCTGGCATGCAGCAGTCACACTCCTGGGATGAATCACCCCAAGAGCAGCACATGATGTGCCCTGCCAGGGGCTCAGGTCAGCCCTGGGCTTAGGAAACACCTCCTTCCCTTGATTGTTGCATTTGGGTTGCACCACTTCATGTTTCTCCATGTGTTCCAGAAATCATGGAGAAGTACTAGGTTTAGGTGTATTTTTTGTCTTTCTGCTGAGTTTTCTGGGGTTTTGCTGCTGTTCAAAGGATGAACTGCACCAAGAGATACAGGACATAAAGCAGTGGTGAACATAAGAGTCAAAACCCTACTTATTTTCCAGTATATTCTCCCTAAGGAGAGAATACAGAGAGTGTGGATGCAGCTTGAGGTGTTGCTGTGGAATACCTGGAGTACTTCCAGCTGATCCTATTTTGTCCTTTTGTTTTTGTCTTTTCTCACTGGTCTGATGACAGAAATTAAGTTTTATTGCACAGAGTCCAAATATAAAACCAGGAGAAGCTCAGGAGTGGTTCCCAGGGAGGAGAGAGTGGTGGCTGAATGGCTGAGTGCCCTGAGAGCCAGGAAAAGCTCCTGCAATCCCAGAGCCTGAGCTGAGTGATGTCTCCTTCCTTTCCAGGTCAAGGTCCTTCTCATCCTCTCCCTCTCCTTCTCCAACACCATCTCCTCACAAGCCACTGGCGAAGGCTAAAGGGGAATTATTGCCACCTCCTGGGAAAGGGTAAGGATCCATCTTCCTCTGGATACCTCTGCAGAGAGTACAGACAAACCCTTCTGACCTTCAGTGGCCTTAAGCTGGAGGAATGCAGGGTTAGATGGGATATTGGGAAGGAATTCCTCCCTGTGAGGGTGGGGAGGCCCTGGGATGGATGCCCAGAGAAGCTGTGGCTGCTCCTGGATCCCTGGAAGTGTCCAAGGCCAGGTTGGACAGGGCTTGCAGCAACCTGGGATAATGGAAGGTATCCCATGGCAGGGGTGGAAAAGGATCTTTAAGGTTCCTTCCCATCCAAACCATTCTGGCATTCTAAACCTGCTTGAGAGTTTAAGGAAGAAATGAAAATGCAAAATACAGCCTTGTATTGGAAATGTTTTAGCTTGGCAAATTTAATTAAATAATGAGACTTATTAAATCCAAGTTAAACTGTACAAGTATCCTTAAGTTTTACACGTATTTAACATGTTTAAACACATCTGATTTAGTGCTTAAATACTCTGTGTGTGCAGATACATAATCTAAATATATATAATATATAAGTATATGTATTATAATCTAAATATATATAAAAGGAGCTATAAGAAAATTTTAATTCCTTCCTCTGCTGTGGTTTTGGTTAATCCACAGCCTTAGAATAAAAAAATAGTTCAGCCTCATCAACTTTTCACGCTGGACACAGATGAAAACAGGACTGGAGCTCTGCAGCTGGGTTTGGCACATTCTGACAGTCCTGCTGCTCTCTTAAATTCCTGAAATTGCTATTTCACAAACCCTGCAGTGCTAAATTAGGGAGACGTTGGAGGGTGACACAACAGCGTAGTGATGTCACCTCTTCTAAGCTGACCTGCAAATCAATGACACCTTGGGAATCCCCCAGAATTCTCCAGAATTTAGGACAATCCCCTTTGCCACACTTCTTGTCCCTTGTTATCCTGCCTTTTGGGGTTTTTTCCTCTCTGCTTGGGGCTCAGCCCTCTGAGGCTCCTGCAGTGATGTCTTTGCTTTGTGGCAGTGCTGGTTTGGTGACAGCACAGCAGCCTGGCCCAGCACAGCGATTATTTTCACTGAATAACGTGCCCTGGGCTTAAGCCTGTGTTCTGCAGGGGATAACTGCAGATCCTGAGCTCAGCAGGAGGAATTAACAGGCTGTGTGTGCAGACAGCACCTCCTCCCCAGTTAATAGCTGTGAAATCAGTGCTGGGATGCTCCAGGGGGTGTGGATAAACGCCTTGAGGGACAGGGAATGGCTTCCCACTGCCAGAGGGCAGGGATAGATGGATATTGGGAAGGAATTGTTCCCTGGGAGGATGCTGAGGCCCTGGCACAGATGCCCAGAGCAGCTGTGGTTGCTCCATCCCTAGAATTGTCCCCTGGACAGGGCTTGGAGCACCCTGGGATAGTGGAAGGTGTTCCTGGCCATGGCAGGGAGTTGGAATATGATCTTCAGGGTGTTTCCAACCCAGACCATTCCAGGATCATCAGCTGAGCAGTGTCCAGCTGTCCGAGCAGAGCTGGAGTGCTCTGAGCCCCAGACTGGGCATCACTGAGGAGCCATGGCCATTCCCATCCCATGCAGTGGGTCTGATGTTCCCATCCAGTTTTCCACTGGGAACACAAGCCGAGGGACAGATCCAAGGGATATTTGCACACACAGGCTGTTCTGCAGCCTCTTGATGTGTGTGATGGAGTTAAAAAGAGAATTCATGCATTAACTGTGTGTATTTCATTCTGAAGCCTGACTGGCAGATTTTAAGCAGGTGGAAGTGTTTGGGATAAAAATGATGGAATTAAATGGATAAGAAACAACATTTCCACCCAGTCTGCTTCAGGAGGTAATTTACAAGTCAAATATCTCCAAAATTGGCTGTTGTAGAGTAGTTTGTCTCTGAGAAGATGAATTGATTTAGAATACGGGGAACAAATCCCTTTAGGGAAATCCCTGGTGTTTGTGTTTTGGTGGAACAGGCAAGCATTTGTAGCTGCAGGAATCACATCAGGGCCAGGTTGGATGAGGCTTGGAGTAAGCTGGGATAGTGGAAGGTGTCCCTGTCCATGGATTGGAGTGGAATGGGATGAATTTTGGGGTCCCTTCCAGCCCAAACCATTCCACGATTCCATAATCTTTATAATATTAAACAGCAAACCTGGGCACATAATTTTTGAGGATGTCAATGGTCTGTGCCCACCCCCTGGGTTCACACACCTGAAAATTGCCATTTTTCCAGGGAGAAATCTGTGAAGAAGCTCACTGCCCTCCCAGTCCCTCAGCCTCTCACAAAAATTACAACAGCAGCCCCAGAGCCAGCCAAGCCAGGGGATAATCGGGAAGCAAGGAGGAAGGAACGTCAGACAAGGACTCCACCCAGGAGGTAAGAGAGCTGGGGGGTGGAGTGAGGCTTGATCTCCTGGAAGATCCAGCAAATCCTGGGTTTCTTTCTCCTGGAAGATCCAGCAAATCCTGGGTTTCTTTCTCCTGGAAGATGCAGTAAATCCTGGAGTCATGACTACTGGTGTTAAAGGAAAAATGCATCTCCTGGGGCAGGAAAAAAAAGGGGAAGAGAGCTGGGGGAGATGTTCCTAACTTGCCATGAGTGCCTCCTGCCTCTGGAGGCTGGGAGGGATGGAGTAGGTGGAATACAGGAAATGTGTCCAAATCAGGGTTGGAGTGGGGAAAAAAGGCATTTTTGAGAGCTGCTGGTTGTGCAGGTGGCACAGTGAGGAAAGAGGAGTGGTTGGTCCCACACAGAGCTGATGTGCTGGAGGGCCAGAAGGTGACCCACACTGGCCACAGGGATGTTCCCCAGCACAGAACATCATCCCCAAGATGTAAACTAGGAGAGAGGTGGCTGCAAGGGGCTGAGCACCCCTCAGGGCAGCCTGGGCATCAGTCAGAGGGTGCTGAGCCAATCTCCTGTGCATCACTTTGTTCTCTTGGGTTCCTCCCTCTCTTTGCCATGACAATTCCCATTTCTGAGGGGTGTTTGCTGTCTTGCAGGAGGACTGTCAGTGGCAGCATCAGTGGCAGTGCCAGCAGCTACAGTGGCTCCAGCTCCCGATCCAGGTCCTTGTCCCGATCTCTCTCCAGATCTCATTCCAGATCATCCTCTGCCTCAGCCTCCCACTCTCCCTCTGGGTCCAGGAAATCCAGGTACAGCCCTGAGCCTTTATTCCCTTTATTTAAGTAGGAGAGGTTGTGACTGTTCTTCCCTGGTTTGGTTTCTTGCAGTGAAAACTCTCTGTAGCTCCAGTGGCAGAAGCTGCAGGTGCCTGGGAGGTGGGACAAGATTGGGTTTGTATTAGAAATCCCAAGTCCAGAACTGTGGCAGGAATAATGTTGGAAATGGACTTTTCATGAGGGCATGGAGGAGTTCTAGAACAAGATATAATGGCCTTAAGCTGAAGGAGGGAATGTTTAGATGGGATTTTTGGGAGAAATCCTTCCCTGTGAGGATGGTGAGGCTCTGGCGCAGGTTGCCCAGAGAAGCTGTGGCTGCCCCTGGATCCCTGGAAGTGTCCAAGGCCAGGCTGGACAGAGCTTGGAGCAGCTTGGACTGTTGGGAGATGTTGGTCTTGGAACTGGGTGATCTTTAATGTCCCTTCCAACCTAAACTATTCCATGATTCTCTGATTTTTCCCTTGTGGTTTATTCAAGGAAATAGTCTTGTCATATGTGTCCAAGTGCACATTTAACCTCAGTGGTGACCAGAACAACTCCTTCTGGCCAGGGTGATCCCACAACCTAATTAATTTACAAATGAACAGTTTCAGGCTATGGAGCTTTGCTCTCCTAAGCCTCTCCTACCCCTGATTACTGCTTGTCCTCAGGGAAGATGCTTGGCCTGTCAGGAGAGGTAGGTCAGAAAATCCCCGAAAGGCCCAGCTAATATTTTTCCTTTGCTGGCAAAGTTGCAGGGCCAGTTCCCTTTGTGTTTAGCCCCAAGTGAATAGTTCCAAGTGTGTTGGTCTGTGGGATGTGTAAACAGCAAACTCCTTCCAGCAAAGAGAAACAAACCTCTTCCAAGTCATTCCTTTCATCTGCTGACACAGAGGATTCCCTGAATCCTCACAGGCAGAGCCTTGAAACACAACACTTCCCTGGCACACAGGGGTAAGAGTAGTCCTGTGGGGTAAAACCAGTGGATGGAGCAGGATTTGGCTCTGAGCAGCTGCAAATTCTCATCAGTGAACTCTGTGGAGCTCCAAGGTTCAACATCCGCGTTATTTTACGGAAATCCCGGCTTGTTTACTCCGTGCTTGTCACGTTCATCAGCTCAGCCAGGGGTGATGCAAGAGCTTCTGAGAGCACCAAGGCATGGATGGGAAACGTGAGCAAAGTGCCTGTGCTGCTCCTGTGCGAAGGGGAAATGTGGGAGATGCACTGTGTGCCCAGAGCAGCTTTGCTGGGACATCCTGGTAGCCTGGAGGAGTTTCTGGCTCCTCCTGGCACCGTTGGAACAATCCATGAGACCTCTCAGAGCTCAGCTCCATTGTGCTGCCAGGCAGCAGGGGGTTGGTCTGTGCTGAAGCTGCCACAGCTCCTTCAGTGATCCCAATCCAGCTTCCAGCCAGGGAGCCTGGGCCTTGCTGGCAGGGCAGGTGGGGGTGGCCTGTGGAACAGGCTGGAGAGGCTGCCTGAATATTCATGGAGTGGGATGGTTTGGCTTGGAAGGGAGCTTAAAGCTCATCCAGTCCAACTCTGCCACCTTCCACTAGACCAGGCTGCTCCAGCCCTGTCCAGCCTGGCCTGACACTTGCAGGGAGAGGCACTGGTAGGAAATAACCCATATTGGAGGCGTCTCCCTGTCGTTCCCAGTCGTGACAGTCGCTGTGTGCCAAGAGCAGAAGCTGTGCCAGGGAACCTTGCCCTGAGCTGTAACACTGACCTGGATGTGCCAGTGCACTCCCTGCTTTCACTCCTTGTTTTCCTGGGCAAACAGTGACCTGTTTACACATTGCCTTAATCCTGGCTATAAATAAACATTACTTTCTAGGCCTGCATCTAACAAGTTTGGGGTTTTTTCACATCAGCAGCACCCCAGCACACACAGCCTTTGCGTGTCTTCCCTGATCGTTGCCTGCCTTGGAGCTTCCCAACATCCAACCATGCATGGGAATGGAAAAAGGCCTCATTGCCTTGGTGGCTGTGCTGAGCTGTTGGTTCTTGCAGGTCCCTGAGTGTGAGCAGTGTCTCCTCCGTGTCCAGTGCCTCGTCCAGCAGCAGCTCCGTGCGCAGCGCCGACTCCGAGGACATGTATGCGGACCTGGCCAGCCCCGTGTCCTCGGCCAGCTCCCGCTCCCCCACCCCTGCCCAGCAGAAGAAAGGTACAGCTACCTGCTTTGGTGGGGGTTTATTCCTCTTTGGAAAAGGAGGGAGGAGCAGAGATGCTTCTGTGGGAATACTGTGGGCTCCAGGGAAGTCGTTGAGCAGAGGCTGACACGGGAGCCTGGAGGTCCTGTGAGGCTGTGGAGATTTACATCCACGTCCTTCCATCCCTGTGCCTCTGGTTGTCTCATCCCTTTTCCTCACCCCATTCTCCTTCACCCTTGGAAGGTGATGTAAATCTGGACAACTCCAGTGTCACACTGCTCTTCCTCTGCAGTGTCACACCATAGCAGAGTTAGTGGCAAAAGCCTTTTGTTCTTTGTCCTTTCTGTTCCTCTCAGTGGAAATTCTGGTTTCTTGAATCCCTTAACCCCAGGGCCACGTGCTGAGTTAACTGCTATGGGCTTTTCCCATCCCTGGAGCAGTGTCCTCTTGCCCAAAGGGAGAGCAGGCAACAGGAATCATTCCCAAGTCACCACTTGTGCTCTCTGCTCTCAACAGGAAAGTCAAAAAAGGAAGACAGTGCTAAAGAGGAGAAGAGGAAACGGGATGTGCCCGCTCAGCTCCTGAAATCTGCCAAGCCCACCCCGGGAAGCAAATCCCAGCAGCTGCTCCAGGGCCAGCAGCCCTCAGCCCCCCAGGCCCAGCAGGGTGGCTTCAGCGGGCACAAGGAGATCAAGCTGACGCTCCTGAACAAGGTGAGCTTCCCTGCTGGCTGCCATTCCCTGCTCCCGGATGGATCCTGGCGGGAGGGGAGCTCCGGGCTCGGCGCTGTTGGGATGAGCTCAGTCTGGAGCTGGCTTGGAGGGTTGCACACAGAACCAGTCTGGCAGCACACACCCTGTGGTGGCTTCACTTCGGCACTGTGTTGGCGGCTTCCCTGGGGCACATTCCTGCTGCAGCTTCCAGGCTCTTCCCGCTTGCTCGAAGGCTGCAGTCCTGCATGTGCCGAGGCCTTTCCCACTGGGAGATGCTCTGGGCTCTCTTCCTCTGCCACCCCAGAGCGGGCTGGGAACAGCCAGGCACCCAATCCAGAGGGAAACACCTTTCTGAGTGCCTCAGCTCCCGGGGTGCCCACCTGGCCCTTCCCCTTCGCAGCCACCCTGCCCGGTTTGCAGCCCTCAGCGCAGATCCCAACCCGCAGCATGTGGGGGAGTTGGGCCTCGTGGGGTTTGGTGCTGGGGCAGGGTGTTGGCCCCATCACGTGGGCAGGTTCCTGTTTTTGAGATTTTGCTCTGCCAGCCCAAATTCCCCGGCGCAGTCTGAGGCTGCAGATTTCTCTACTTCCCTGTGCTCTGACGTGAGGAGGCTTTATCAGAGCCAGGAAGCTGCTCCAGAGGGAGGAGTGTGCAGTGACACATGACAGCCTGGAAAAAGGCACGGCTCCACATGCCTCCTTCATATCTGCTATCCTTGGTGCTGCTGGAAAAAAGAAATCCCCAAAAAGCTGCTGTTTTCCTGTTTCTATTCTGAAAATAGCGCAGCGTTAAGCCCAGTCCAAGGGAGTGTTGCTGTTGGCTTCTGGTGGGTGGGAATTCTGTGGATTCAGGGATGGTTGGGACTGGTGTGTGCCTAAAGTTTAATGGGAGAGGTTTGCAGGAGCAGGGAAAGCTGTGCCTTCGTCCCTGTCCAGAGGGAAGTGGCTGCTCAGGTCCATTGTCTGCTTTAATTCCTTTGCAGGCAGCTGACAAAGGAAGCAGGAAGAGATACGAGCCAGGAGACAAAGAGAGGCCAAGCTCTCCTCCAGCCAAACGGGCCAACCTGTCCCCTGACAGAGGTGAGACACCAGCCATGCCAGGCTCCTGCTTCCCAAAGGCTGGGAAGAGTCATTCCAAAGAAGTCATTCCAAAACTGAGCTCAGAGTGGGATTGCCACCAGATGAAGGGCCAATCCCAGCCTTGCCACGCTGTCCACAGGTGCCCAGTGTGGCTCCGCTGTGTCCCTGCAAGTCCTCTCCAAAATAATAACCCCTTTGCTTTGAAGACACACAGTTCTCACCTCCACATCCACCCCACGCTCGCTGCTGCTGGCCTTGGATGTGGCTGTGGAAATCAGGTTTAGGATGGATATTAGGAAATATTTCTTCCTGGAAAGCGTTGAAATAGACTGTGAGGGCAGTGGTGGAGTCCCCATCTCTGGAAGTGTTCAAAAACCACACAGATGTGGCACTTGGGGACAGGCTTAGTGGTGACCATGGTGATACTGGGCTAAAGGTTGGGTTTGATGATCTCTCCCAGCCTCAGCCATTCCATGTCTCTAAGTCACAGGAGTTTCCTTTGCTGCATCGCGGAGTTTTGTCAGTCCCGAATTCCAGCGCATCCCAAGGAGCTCTTCCTGACACACAGGCGGTGCTTCGAAAGGGAGCCTGGCCTGCCAAGGCCCCGGGATGGAGGGATGCAATCCTGCCTGCATCACCCAGCCTGGGAAATGAGCTGATTTCCCCACCTCTGGGTGACACAACCCGCTCTGCCCTGGATGTTTAGAAAGACTTGGGCTTTCCAAGTGTTCTCCCGGGCCTCGGTCCTCCCCAGCAGCAGGAACACCTGGGAATACCGAGCTGGCAGCCACAGAGAGGGACCTCAGTGCCACCCCACCGTGGCTGCCAAGAAGCAGAGGGGGTGTGGGGGGGTTGGCAGGCAGAGGTGGCTCCTGGTGACGTTGGAGCTGCCACGTGATGTTGTTTTCCCTGGTGGCTCAGCTGTAGGTGGATCTTGTTGACTCTGGGTGCCAGCCAGCAGCAGCTCTGTGCTAATAACTGCAACATTCACCTCCTGCGAGGGCAGCCGGCCAGGGCCTGCCTGGGGTCGAAGTTCACTGGGGTCTGGTTCACTCACCAGGGGCTGGGCCAGGCCAGCAGTGTTTCCAGGGACACATTTGATGGCATTCTCTCGTTTTGTTGTCTCCACGTTAGAAAGCAATTTTTAAGCTGTAGCAAATCATAGAAGCACAGATTGGTTTGGGCTGGAAGGGACCAAAGGCCAGGGACACTTCCCACTACGCCAGGTTGCTCCAAGCCCCATCCAGCCTGGCCTTGGGCACTCCCAGGGATGGAGTTTCCAAGCCATGAAGCTCCAAATCCAGCAGGAAAAGTGTCCTTGGCTGAGTCAGGACTGAGCCCCTCAGGATCCCAGCACCAAACTGGTCAGTGGTGGTGGCCTGAGTGTGTCACCTGGATCTGTGGGCTGTGGCTGTCCCAGTGCCCATCCTCAGCAGCAGAGGGATGCCCTGGCAATGCAGGGGCTGCTGCCAGAGGGACTGGGCACCCCTGCTGCCTGAGGTGCTGCTCCAGCTGAGGTCAGTGCAGGTTCCTTCCAGGTAGAATTCCCTCTCTGTTCCTGGGGTAACCCAGCTGCTCCCCAGCATCCCTGGGTGCCCAGCTGAGCTCTGCTGGGGCAGGGCTGGCAGCTGAGCCGTGCTGCACAAACACGGGGGTGCTGCTGCCTCGGGGGAGGCCCCGCTGGCTCCGAAAGCAGCAGAGCTGCCCTCACCTGTCACTCCTGGAGCCAGTACACCCTGTGCCCCGCCAGGGCAGAGCCAGCAGCTCTGCAGGCAAGAAATGCCATGGAAGAGCTTTGTTCCAGCAGCTGGAGGTGACGAAGGGCTGGTGGAAGGTGGTGTGTACAGGTGACCATGAGCACAACCCTGACTGATTTCTCTGCTCCCCCTGAGCTCTGGGGAGGCACAACAGGGAGGTTTTTCCAGCTGCTGCTGGACTTGGCATTTTTTTGGGCACAGTCTGGTCAATCACTGCAGGCAGGGGAGCAACCTGTGCTGTGGTGACAAGCAGGAATACAAAGGAATGTCCTTTTCCTCCCTGCCAGGCTCTCGTGATAGGAAGGCAACTGGGAGACTCTCATCGCCCAAACAGGAGCGGCAGAAGGGCCAGAACCCCAAACCTTCTCCTGCACAGGCAGACAGGTGAGTGCTGCTGCTTCTCCTGGCTCTCCTGGAGCTCCATCCCTGCTCCCAGGCCCTCCCAGGCCGGCAGGTCCCAGTTGCCATGGAGCACAGCAGCAGGAAGGACGCGGAGCTGCCTGGGCAGCTGCCAGGGGTGCCAGGGCTTCGTGCAGAGCCTCCAGCTGGGCTGTTCCAGCTGGGAGAAGAGCAGGAGCACCAGGAGCCAAGTGGGTCAGGAGTGAGACTGGCCAGTGCTCGTTAGCACAGTGTTAATGAGCAACAGAGTACAGCCCCTTCCCCCCTGCCCAGCTCCTCCTGGCTCCAGTGCCTGATTCCCTTTTTCCCAGCCTGGCACACCCTCAGCTGCTCCCCTGACTGCTGTGATGTGTTCAGTGTGTCCCCTGCATGGGACAGCCCTGGCTTTGCACCTTCCCATCCCACCCAAATGGCTGGCAGGCTGTGCCCAGTGCCATGCTGGGAATATCCCAGAGCAGGACTGGATGTGTTGACTCCAGGGGCTGGAGGGTTGTGGAGCACCTGTGACACCCCTGGAGCTCCCTCAGTCCTCCCTGCCCTTTGCAGATGATGATGTTTTGCCTTTCTCCAGAGTCATCTGTGCAAGGATCTTGGAGCAAACACATCCCAGTGTTCCTTGGCTGGCAGGACTTGTGCCATCCTTTCTCCCCTGCCTGGGCCACAAACAAGCCTCAGAGTCTTCCTAAATCAAACCTTCCCCCTGCTGCCCCTGCCCTGTCGTCCCTCAAGCCCTCAGGTCCTGTTTTCCAGCTGTGACAGGAACCTCAACTCATGACCATATCCGAGATTCCTGGCCCTCTAATCGTGCTGCTCCTGGGCTTGGCAGTGCCACATGGTGGGTTCAGTGTGCCCCATGCCCAGCTGGGAGAGAGGCAGAAATTAGGATTTTTAAGATGCTTTTCCACCCAAACCATTCCACGATTCCACGTGGTTTAGTGGCAGCAGTGAGGCTCAATCAAAGCTCACCCTAGATAATCCTAGAGGTCTTTCCCAATGATTCCACCAGAGCTGATCCCTCTGGGCTCTGTTTCCAGCTCCTCTCACTCCCATCTCTCTCTCCCTGCAGGAAACGCCAGCTGTCCCCTCAATCCAAGAGCTCCAGCAAGGTCACAAGTGTCCCAGGCAAGGGCTCAGAGCCAGGCCCTGCAGCTGTCAAGGGCAGCAAATCCAGCACTCTGTCCCGGCGGGAGGAGCTCCTGAAGCAGCTCAAGGCGGTGGAAGATGCCATTGCCCGAAAAAGGGCCAAAATCCCGGGAAAAGTATAGTGGGCCGTGCCCCGTAGTGACTGTTGATGTTTTTATAAATAGTGGAGGAAAACAAGCGGCCGCTTTGGGATTTTGCAGTTCCTGTCTTCATTTTGGCCGTGGTTCTTTTTAAAAAACCCACACAAAACAAAAAAATTAAGGAAGTTTTGTCCGGCCGGGAATGCCCCGCGACGCCTGGCTCCGGAAGGGCTCCGGAGCCGTGTAAATTCTGCACAGAGGACTCCACCCCGTGGGATTCTCCCACTTTTCCTGTGTCCCCTCTCCTCTTTGCTAGCCTCGAGTTGTATTCTCCTAGTTAGCCCTGCTGTGTGTTGAGTGTCTTCAGCAATGCAGTTCTAGTTCCGTGTGCCGAGAGAGCCGAAAACTGCTGTGAACTGCTGGCAACACCCCTCCTCCCCCAGGAAAAATATATATATATTCCTGCCTCAGTCCCCTCGGGAATGACCTGTCGTTTCTTTGGAGCAGGAGATCGGTTCAGTTGATTTCCCAGGAGCCCTGCAGGTGTTGTGGGCATGTCTGTCTGCCAGGAGTGTCCTTCTTCCTTTGATTTTTTTTTCTTTTTTTTTTTTTCTTTTTTTTTCCTTTTTTTTCTTTTTTTTTTTTTCCCTTTTTTTTTTTTTTGGAGGGATCTCCCTGAAATAAAATATTTTGATAACCACTTTTCCCTTTTCCTGCTCTTGTCTGTATCCCCTCTCCCTTGCCTTGGGGTGATCTGTACCGTTCCCTTTGAGGGTTTTTGGGGCATGGGGAGCTCTGTGGAGCTGGAAAAACTGCTTTGTGTCATGGGGGAGCACCCAGTGTGAAACCAGTATCCATCTGGGGTGGTACTGGGGGGCTCTGCAGCCTCTGCCCTACCTGGCATCATCCAGGAAAATCCCCCTAATTTAGGGAACAGCGTTTGGGGCCCTGATTTCCCAGTATGGACAGTATGGAACCAGTATCCTACTGGTGCTGTGTTAGTGGGGGGCATCATCTGGGGGTGCCCCGACCAACCCCTCTCCTTTAGGAAACAATTTTTGGGGTTGCTACACCCCCCATCCCCTGGAATTTCCCACCCTCCAGCCCTGCCCCTTGTCCCCAGTATGAAACCAACATCCCACCGGTGCTGCTGGAGGCCGCAGCAGCATCCCGGAGCACCAGCGGGGGTGATGGCAACCCTTCAGCCCTTCCCAGGGTTGCCCAATTTGGGATTTCTGCCCGGGAATGCGGCGGTGATCTCACGGTTGCTGGTGACGCAACAGGGCACAGCCTGGGGGATGCCCGGCCGATGTCACCGTGTCACCGGGACAGCCCTGGCCACCTCTGCCCACCTCCCTCCCAAACGTGCGCAGGTGTGAGGCTCCCGTCCTCCCGGCTGGCACACGTGGAGTGCAGAAGGAAGTGGCGGCCCGCGGGGAGGAGGAAGGAACCTGGAGCTGGAGTTTCCAGGTGTGTGCACATCACCTGCCCGGCCCTATAAAAAGGCGGCGGCGGCGGCAGCGCTGCCACTCGGCCGCCTCATCCCTGGGGCTGCACTTCCCAAAGGGGTTCCCCCCGAAAAGTTTGGAGCGTTCCCTCCCCAAATTTGGGCGTGTTCCCCGCCCTCCCCCCAGATTTTGGCGTGGTCCCTCGACAGCTGGCTGATGGTAACGTGGGGTTTGGGGGATGTTGGGGTTGTTGGGGAGGGGGAAGTGTGGGGCTGGGAGGGTGTGTGTGTGATTGTGTGTATGTGTGTTGGTGTGTTTGTATGTTTGTGTGTTTGTGTGTGTTACATGTGTGCACAGCTCTGTGTTCTGGTGCTTGTGTGTGTTACACACCATGTGCAGAGTTCTGTATGTATTTTATGTGTTACACACCATGTGCAGAGTTCTGTGTGTGTGTTTTATGTGTGTTACATGCTAAGTGCAGGGCTTCATGTATGTGTTTATTGTGTATGTGTGTTTGTTATATGTATTACATGTCACATGCAGAGTTTTCTGTGTATTTTATGTTACACACCATGTGCAGAGTTCTGTATCTATTTTATGTGTGTTTTACACCCATGTGCAGAGTTGTTTTTTTTTGTGTTTTACACCCATGTGCAGAGTTCTCTGTATGTATTTTTATGTGTGTGTTTATATCTGTACATCTGTACATGTTACACACCACGTGCAGGGCTCTGTGTACCCATGTGTGGGTTTTTTATGTCTCTGTGTGTTTTTCTGTGTGTGTGTGTTTCTGTCTCTGTGTTTCTATGTTCTGCATGTGTGTGTTTTTCTGTGTGTGGTAATTTCTGTGTGTTTCTATGTGCATTTTTCTGTCTTTGTGTTTCTATGTGTATTTTTCTCTGTGTTTCTATGTGTATTTTCTGCCTCTGTTTTCCTCTCTGTGTGTTAATTTCTGTGTGTTTCTGTGTGTCTTTTTCTGCCTGTGTTTTTCTCTGTGTGTGTTAATTTCTGTGTGTTTCTATGTGCATTTTTCTGTCTTTGTGTTTCTATGTGTATTTTTCTCTGTGTTTCTATGTGTATTTTCTGCCTGTGTTTTCCTCTGTGTGTGTTAATTTCTGTGTGTTTCTGTGTGTATTTCTGTGCCCAGGTGTGTGTGGGTGTGTGTGAAGCTCTCCCAGCTGCAGGCTGTGCAGGTAACTCTGTGTGAGAGTTCTGTGCATGTGTATTTCTGTGTATTTCTGTGTATTTCTGTGTGTTTCTGTGTGTTTCTGTGTGTTTCTGTGTGTTCATATGGATTTATATGGATTTATAGCCATGGATGTCCATGATTCCCATGTGTGGGAATGCAGCTCCCCATTCTGTCTGCAGCCCTGCACTCACAGAGGTGTGCAGGTGTGTTTGTGGGATGTGGGATGGCTGTCCCTGTGTGTGTCCTCTACCAACACACACAGATTTTTATTTATTTCTACAGGGAGGTTACTTAATATTTATTTATATTCACTTTTTTGGGGTCTTTTTATTATTTTCATTTTTTATTTTCATGTTCTATGGATAATTATATTCTCTATTACTTTATATTCTCTATTTCTTTATATTATATTTATTTACTTATATTATTTATAGTTATGTCTATTTTAAATACTTATCTATTAAAAATATGTTTATATTTATATATTTTATAGATTTTATTTCTATTCTATTTATTAGATTTACCTTTATTTCTATTTCTTTATCTTATAAATATATATAAAAAATCTATATAAAAATATAAAGACATATATACAAATATATACACACATATACATATATATCATGTATAATATTTAATATGTATACTGTGCTATACATACACATATATATTATATATTATATATTATATATTATATATTATATATTATATATTATATATTATATATTATATATTATATTTATTCATATATGTATACTGGGCTACATATATATACACATATACATATACATATAATATATTTTTATATGTATGGACACATACATGTGCTGGCACTGTACATATATATTGTATATTGTATTGTGTATATTATATACTATATACTATATACTATATTATTATGTATCTTAAATTATATATATTATGTATTGTGTATATTATATATTATATATATAATGTATATTATACATATTATATATTATTGTGTGTATATATATATATTCTGTTATATTCTGTATTCTGTGTATATATGTGTGTGTGTGTCTGTGTATATATGTGTGTGTATATATATTCTGTTATACTGTGTATTCTATGTGTATATATGTATGTGTGTGTTCATACATCCAGGTGTTGCTGTATGCACAGTGTGTGTATATATATATAATTTTTTTTCTATATTCTATGTATATATATATGTGTGTGTGTGTTTATACACCCAGGTGTTGCTGTATGCACAGTGTGTGTGGATATTCTGTGTGTCCATATACGTGTGCACACCTGTGTGCTATTTTGTTAGGGGCAGGGATACACAGATATGGATATATAGATATATTGATATAGACATATAGATATATAAATATATAGATAGAGATGATAGAGATAGAGATATGTAAATATATACCTAGAGACAGAGGTAGATATAGAGGTGAATACATAGACATATAAAGATCTAGATATTTAGATAAAGATCTAGATATTGCATATATAGTTATTGATAAAGATATACAGACATATATAGATATAGAGATATATAGGCATATATAGATATAGCTATAGATAGCTATATAGCTTATGCATACATAGAGATATAGAGATATAGAGATGATAAATAGATGTACAGATGCACTCTTGCCCATGGCCCTGCTGCTGTGGGTGCACACTTGCATTTGGGGAGGGTCTCTGCCTGGCTGTGTGTGGCTGTCCCTGCGGGTGTCCCCGAGTCCCCCGGCTGTGTGGCTGTCCCCGCGGTGTCGCTGACGCCCCGCTCTGTCCCCGCAGGGCTGGCTGTGCGCCCTGGCCCTGCTGGCGGTGCTGGGGCAGTGCCGGGGGCTGCGGCGCCCCGCGGGCGGCTCTGCTCACCCCGCCGTGCGCTGCTACAGCGGAGCCGAGCTGGGCGACGAAGCTCCGCCGCACTTCGTGGCGCGCAGCCTGCGCTGGGATCGCCACGTCCCGGTGCAGCTGGTGCCGCAGCTGGAGCGGCTGGAGGCGCGGCGGCTCCGGCGACATCGCCCGCCCGGCTGTCCCGCGCTGTCCCTGCGCGCAGGGCTCCGCAGCGAGGCACACGAGCGCTCCATCTCCCCGTGGCGCTACCGGTGAGTGCCGCCCGCACCCCGACACCCTAAACACCCCTTTCCCGCCCTTCCCGTCGGGTGCCCCGGCCGGGACGAGCCGGTGGCACTAAGGAAGGTGTCGCCGTGTCCCCGCAGCATCGACGAGGACGAGAACCGCTACCCGCGCAAGCTGGCCTTCGCCGAGTGCCTGTGCAGCGGCTGCGTGGACGTGAAAACGGGCCGGGAGACGAGTTCGCTCAACTCGGTGACCATCCACCAGACCATGCTGGTGCTGCGGCGCAAGCCGTGCCCGCGGCCCGCGGGGCTGGGGCTGGTCACGCTGGAGGTGGATTACATCCGAGTGCCCGTGGGCTGCACCTGCGTCCTGCCGCGCACGGCGCGCTGAGCCCGCGCAGCCCCACGCGTGACCGTGTCACCGCCCGGCCCGCGCCCGTGCTTGTTTTAGAGCACCGCCCCCCGCCAGCGCGTCCCCTCCCCTCGTTATTTATGAGTTATTTATAAGCCCTGCTGCCGGGGGGTTTTTGTACCCCGTATTTATTGCTGACCACCCCGGCCAGGGCTGCGACTCTGGGGTCAGCATTGCCCAGCAGTGCTCGAGCCCCTCCGGCCTGACCCTGCGAGTGCTGCTGGGCACTCGCTGGTTATTTATTCCCCCAAAAAGCTATTTATTGTCTCCTCTCCCTTTGCTATTTAATGCTGCAAATAAAAGCCAACAACCCCTGGCACTGTCCTTGTTCTGCTCCCAGCCAGGGCATTGGGATGTTGAGAATTAGGGTGCAGGGACAGAGGCACATCCATGGATGGCAATGCCCAGCGGCTGTGGGACACCCCTGAACCCCTGCACGGTGGGCAGAGCAGCAGTGCAGCAGGGCAGAAGGAGCTGGGAGGTGATGGGGAGGGCAGCAGGGCACAGGGGTGCCCCACACCCCCAGCCCCGGGGGGGACCCAGCCCTGGCACCCTGACACCCACACCTTTCCCATGGCTCTGCCCCCGGGCACCACGGCCCACGGGCCCAGTGCCACCTGCCAGGGCCACCCCGGCTGTGCTGGCAGCTCCTGGGGGGAGCCTGGGGCACCTGCAGCCCCGAGGGACAGGGCTCTGTGTGAGGAGGGGGCAGAGGGGGGCCTGGAGCAGCTGCTGATGCCCAGCAGGATCAAGGATTTGGCACCCACATCACACCAGGGAACTTCCAGTGCCCACGAGTGGGACTGGGGAGGGAAATGCCCCCCACATTCCCTGCTGAGGGATCATCGCTGATTTTTGGGGCTCCGTTGGGACTCGCGGTGCAGTTCCAGTGTGGGCCCCCCCAGTTCCATCCCAATATTGAATCCACAAGGATTTTGGGAGGACACCCTGCCGTGGCCACACCCTGCACATCCCCATCCTGGGTTTGCCCATATTTGCACTGTTTGTCCTCAAAACACCCCCAGTCTTGCTCCAGCCTCCCCCAGGAGCAGGACAGGAGCAGAAGGCTCCCCCCTGGAGCAGGAGGCAGGGGCAGCTGGTGCCTTTCCCAGTTTTTATTGCAACAGCAACTGCAGGAAGTGACAAAAAACAGGGAGAGCTGGAGAAGAGCTGCCTGATCACCCCGGGGGACTGAGGATTCCCTGAGAGATGGTGTTCCACAGGGATTTGGGAATCCCCTGGGAAACTGGGGGCTGCTTGGAGAGTTGGGACCCTCAGGGAGCTGAGTACCCCTAGGGATTTGGGTTTTCCCAGGGAAGCCTCTGGAAACAGGAGACTCACAGGCAGCTGAGCATCCCCAAGGATTTGGGATCTTCAGGAGCTGGAGAGCCCTTGGGGGCTGCAGACCCCACAGGAAGCTGAACATCCTTGGGAATTTGGGGAGGTCTGAGAGCTGGGGAGTTCCTGGGAGCTGGAGACCCCATAGGGAGTTGAGCATCCCCAGGGATTTGGGAATCTCCAGAAGTTGGGAAGCCCCTTGGGGGCTGGAAACCCCACAGGAAGCATTGCATCACTGGGAATTCAGGAGCTGAGCATCTTAGGGGATTTGGGGATCCTCACAAGCTGGAGATCCTACAAGGAGCTGAGCATCTTAGGGGATCTGGGGATCCCATGAGGAGCTGGGTAGCTCAGGGGGAACTGATGATCCCAGGGATCTGAGCATCACCAGGAGCTGGGGACCCACCAAGGAGCTGAGCACCCATGGGGTTTTGGGGATCCCCAGGAGCCCATTCCCTGTGATGCAGGGAGCAGCTGGGAAGGGGGAGCAGGAGCAGGGCAGCAGGGCAGGAGGATCCCCATTATTCTGCTTCCACAGGGATGGGGTTCACCTGCCCCCCCACCTCCGGCTGCTTCTTGCGGGCGTCGGGGGGCGGCCGGGCGGGGGGGTTGCTGGGGGGCTGCTTGAAGGTGCCCCCCATTTGCGGCCTCTCCCGGGGCTTCTGCTCAATGGGTCTCCACTCCTCCCCTCGAACGGCGGCCTGTGGGATCGGGAATAGTGCCAAGGAACAACCCTCACCCCAAAATGGTGCTATTTGGGGCAGGGAAAGCACAGCTGGGACCAGAGTGGGGGGAGGAGGATATGACCCTCCAGCCATGCCTCCCACCCCAATTGGGATGGGGTTTTCCTGCAGCCCAGCCTGGGAATGCCCTCGGAATGTGCATGGAAGCAGCAGCCCATGGGTTAAGGGATGTTCTCCCTCCAGCCCCACAAAGCCCCTCTGCACTCACCAGCAGGTAGATCCCACTGGCGATGCCCAGGCAGACGGTGCCCAGGATGGTGGAGAGCAGGAAACCAGCAGGGACAGCCAGGCTGTGACAGAGATTTGGGGATCAGAAGGAGTTTGGGGGGGTCCAGCCCCCACTCCCGACCCCACACCCCACTCACGCAGCGTGCAGGATGGCTCGGATGTAGTAATTCCTCGTGAGGGGTCCGAAGAGCTTCACCACGGCTGTCAGGTACTTCTGGCCACTGCGGGGTGACATCGGGGGGTCACAGGGGGTGTCCCATCCCCCAGGGACCCTCATCTCTGCATTGTCCTACAAGGAGCATCCCAAGGAAGCCACCCAGCTCTGCTCCCACCCCATTGCTCCCATTCCCAGTGCCACATCCCTGTATTCGGGGGGCACCAGGACCCCCAACTCCAGGGACACAGTGGGGACACACCACTCACCACCTCTCCATGGTGGAGCCCTTTTGCCGCTTGCTCCTGGGATACTCGAGCAGGCAGACCAGGACGCCTGCCGCGCTGCCGGGAGGGTCAAGGAAAGGCGGGATCGGACCGGGAATAGCCCCGAGGAACAACCCTCATCCCAAAAAGAGACTGTGGGGCAGGGAGAGCACAACTGGGAGTGGTGGGAGGAGGATGTGACCCGCTGTCCGTGTCCCCTGCGCCGCTCAGCGTTTTCCTGCAGCCCAGCCCGGGAATGCCGTGGGAAGGATACATGGAATACGCCGCGAAGTACCAGCCTTTGAACTGCCCCGCCACGGCCACGATCCCGCCGGTCAGCAGGACTGCGGGAACAGCCGCGATGGAGCCGGCCAGACACGGCCCCAGACCGCGACACCGACCCCAAACCCGGGATACAAACCCCAAACCCGGGACACAAACCCCAAACCCGGGACACAAACCCCAAACCCAGGATATGCCTCCCCGAACTCGGGATACAAACTCCCAGCGGGGGATACAGTTGGGAGTAAATCCCCCGCAAATCCCACACCTGGGATTCTGGCCCTGGGGACTCTGACATGCGGGACCCCCTGGATTCAGGGAAGGGAACTGGGGAGCTCCAGGCTCAGGCGGTTCTGGGGAGTTTTTGGCCCCGTGGCCGGAGCGAGAAGAGGAAGAGAGGAGAGCGGAGGAGGAGAGGACGGAACCGAGGAAGAGAGGGCAGAGAAGGAAGAGAAAGGAGGAAGCAGAGGCTCTGTCCCCACTGGGACTTCCCGGCCGCCCCCGGCGCCTCCCGGTCGGTGGGACCGGGACTTGTCCCCGTCCCCCGGAGCCTGTCTGGGGACACCCCCGGGGCTCAGCATCCCCTCCCTGCGCTCGGCATTCCCAGCCCGCCGGGCGCTCACTCCCTCCAGCTCCCGGGCACTTGCTGGAGTTCCCGCTCCCCCCACTCGCCCAGCCCGGCCCCCCAAGCCCCCCAGCCCCGCTGTCCCCCCCGCACTCACTGAGCCCGGCGGCCAGCGCCTGCTCGTTCGCCCACATGGCCCACTCGATCTGCCCCATGGCCCTCAGCGCAGCCCGCCGGCCCGAGCGCCTTCGGCTACTCCCGGCTCCGCTCGGCTCGCTCCGAGCGGGTTCGGCTGCTCCCGGCCCGCTTCGGCTGCTCCGAGCGGGTTCGCCTCGCCTCGGCCGATGGAGTTCGGCTACTCTCGGCTCAGCCCGAGCGGGTTCGGTTCCTCCCGGCTCAGCCCAGTCGGTTTCGGTGCGCTCGGCCCGATGGAGTTCGGCTGCTCGCGGCCCCGTTCGGCCCGGTTTGGCTCTGCTCGGCCGGTCCCGACCCGGAAGGCGGGTGCGGCGCTACGAACCGCAGACCACGCCCACTTCGCATTGGCCACGCCTCCTTCCACACAGGCCACGCCCCTAGCGGGACACGGCATCGGCTCGGGGCCACACCGGGGACACGGGACATGTGGGTGACAAGGATGGCGCGGAGGGACAGGGTCAGTCCGGTCCAGGGAGACAGGCTCAGCGCCAGGGACGTGGGGACAACAGGGGCCATGCAATGGGACAGGATGAGTCCCAGCAGGGACATCTGAGGGACACGGGACAGGATGTGCAAGGGACAGGGCCATGTGGGGGAGCAGCATCAGCCCCAGCAGTGACAACTTCGGGGCATATGGGACAGGAGAGACCCCACAAGGGACACAGGGGGACAGGGGTCCTGTGGGGTGACAAGGCTGTGCAGAAGGACACAGCCAGCACCAGGGACTGTCCCCAGCTCCTGCCCCCTCTTTTGGCTGGCACTGTCCCCTCCCAGCACCACACACAGAACACCGCAAAACAGCACTGGAGCCAGGAACCCTCTATTTCCTTACAAAAGAGTAAAAACCAGCCCCGGGGCCACATCCTGCCCCAGGGCTGGGGACAGCTTGGCAGCAGGCCTGGCTCAGGGTCCTGAGCCCCGCGGGTGGCACTGGCAGAGCCCCCTGGCATGTCCCGGCTGTCCCAGGGTGTCACCGGGGTCAGGCGCGGCTCCGGGGCAGTCCATCCACTCCCAGGAGGTGCTGGCTGGGATCATCCACGAGCTGGGGACCAGGGCCGGGCTGTGGGGCAGGACACGGGTCAGGGACACAGGTCAGGGACATCAGTGAGCCCCCCTGCCTGCAGGGACCCTGCCACTGGGGCTGAGGGGCAGCTCTGGGACCCACAGACCCCAAAAGGTCACCCCATGGGTCGTGCCAGCAAGAATACATCCAGGAATGGGGTACCACACACCCACCTGGGGTTGGGGACAGGGATGGGGCCCTGCACACCCCTGGGGACAGGAATGGGGTCCCACCACCCCCTTGGGAGCCTCCCCATGAGGCTGCACAGACACATTCCCCCCATGTCACACTCCCTGCCCCTCACCTTGGTGTGCAGGATGTACTGGACAGCCCCCGGCACTGGCTCAGTGACCACAGCAGCCACCAGCTCCTGTGACAGTGCTGCCGAGCCCACGGGCAGCCCCCGGACAAACCTGTGGCAGGGCCAGCACTCAGTCCATGTCCCCTACATCCCCACCTCGTCCCACCCCCAGTAAGAGGTGACACTGCCTTACTGGTCCCCGTTGGTGGCAGGGGGGAAGCTGCGCCTCACCACCTCCACGAACTCGGCCACGGTGTCGGCCAGCGCGAAGATGACGGCATTGGGGCCAGCGTCGAAGGTGTAGGCGACCTGCGGTGGGATTGGGGACACATGGGGACCCAGGAAAGTGTCACGGTGCTGTGGCACCCCTGGAGCCCCCGCGGGTACCTTGGTGTGGCTGTGGTGGGCGTTGTAGCGATGCGCCAGCGCGATGATGTGGCGCGACAGGTCGGTGAGGTAGAAGATGGGCGGGAAGGTGTCCAGGCAGGTGGCGTGGAACTGGTTGCTGTCCCTCATGGCCAGCTGGCCGAAGCCCTCAAAGTCCCTCTCCTGGATGTGCTTCATCATCTGGGCCAGGCGCTCGGGGACAACCACCTCTGCCCGGTGCTGCCACAGCAGGGGGGTCACCATCAGCCCAGTGACACCCACAGCAAGTGGCCTGTGGTCACCCCAATTCAGTGACACCCACAGCAAGCGGCCTGTGGTCACCCCAATTCAGTGACACAGCAAGTGGCTTGTGGGCAACCCAAATTTGATGATACCCACAGCAGGCAGGTCGCTGTCACGCCAGTTTGGTGACACCCACAGCACCTTGATCCTTTGGGTGTCACTCTGTGCCCTCCAGTGCATTCCAAGGGAAAGGGGACCCTGTCCCTGCCTGGGCAGGACATCATACACAGTGTCCCCATACCTTCAGCAAGGGACTTGTCTCCACACTGGTTTGCATCCCTGCTGTGCTGCCCACCGGCTTCTTCTCCCCACTGACCTGGGGGGACACAGACAGTGGGACACAGCCCCTCCCTGACCCCCCGAGCCCCAAATCCCATCCAAATCTCTTCCCAGCCCCTCACCACCAGAACGAGGACGCGGAGCTCTGGCCAGTGCGTCTCGGGCGCCACTTGGAGGGCCAGGCTGTCGGTGCCATCGGGGCGCTCCCCACGCTGCCACTGCACGAAGCCACCAAACATGCTGCGACAGGCACTGCCCGAGCCCCGCCGGGCCACCTCCGACAGCTCCTCCTCCACGCCATAGAGCCGGGCCAGTGCTGACACTGCGGGGACAGGCAGAGGGGACACCCCGGTCACCCTCCTGGTGCTACCAGAGCCGGGCCAGCGCTGAAGAGCCGGGCCAGCGCTGACACTGCGGGGACAGGCAGAGGGGACACCCCTGTCACCCTCCTGGTGCTACCAGAGCCAGGCCAGCGCTGACACTGCGGGGACAGGCAGAGGGGACACCCCTGTCACCCTCCTGGTGCTACCAGAGCCAGGCCAGCGCTGACACTGCGGGGACAGGCAGAGGGGACACCCCTGTCGCACCCCCTCAATAGCATCCACGCCATACAGCCACAGGTGAGAGACAGGTCACAGCAAGGGGACACCCCTATCACCCCTCCCAACAGCACGGAGGGGACAGATCAGAGACAGGGACACCCTGGCACGGCAGTGCCCCGTCCCACACGCACCCAGGCAGGCGTAGCCGGCGGCAGACGAGGCGAGCCCGGCAGCTGTGGGGAAGTTGTTCTCGGAGGCGATGTGGATTTTGTAGGAAAGGCTGAGCGCGGCTGTGTCCTCACTGCCCCCGCGGCGCTTCCGGGCCAGACGTCGCACTGGGGGGACAGCAGGGTCAGGGGACAGCGGGGACACCAGACAGACCCCCGGGCAGGGGACGCTCACCCTCGCGCAGGCAGGCCTGGACCCGCGGGTGCCCCACGTCCATCTCCTTGCCGTTGAGCCACAGACGGTCCTCGGTGAAATCCCGGCTGGCAGCCGCCGTCGTGGTGGTCTTGAGCTGTGGGGAGAGGGTGAGGGGCTCAGCATCCCCCGACACGGCTGGGGACTGATCCTGATCCTGATCCTAATCCTGATCCTGATCCTGATCCTAATCCTGATCCCAATCCTGATCCCAGTGCTGACCCACCTGGTCCTGGTGCAGCGTCACGCTCAGGGAGGAGTTGATGGGCAGGATGAGGTCAGTGTCACGCTTGCCCCCTGCAAGAGAGCACGGCATGGCACGGCTTGGAATGGCATGGCACGGCATGGCATGGCACGGCACGGCACGGCTAGGAATGGCACTGACGTACACAGCAAAGCACGGTATAACAGCGCTTGGCATGGCATGGCACAGCTTGGAATGGCATGGCACGGCTAGGAATGGCACGGCAAGAAAGGACACAGTGCGGCACGGCCCGGCACGGCACAGTGCCACCTGTCACGGCACGGCCGGACACGGCACGGCCAGCACTGCCCGCAATCTGTGCCCCCGAACGGCCCGCGCCCCCGAACGGCCCGTGCCCCGTGCCCAGCCCGCCCGGGGTGCCTGGCCGGGGTCCCTTGGCACTCACAGTACTTGATGACGGCGATGTTCACGGGCGCCGTGCAGGTGGCCATAGCCAGCGCGCGCTCCGCCGCCATCGCTGCCGCCACTGCCCGCCGGCCTCAAGCCCCGCCCCCGCGCCACGCACGTGACCGTGGCGTGCAGAGAGTCCCGCCTCGCTATTGGCGGAGGGTCCAGCGCCCGGTTCCCAGCAGCCAATAAAAGCGATCGGACCACGGTCGGCCCCGCCCACCTGGGGCGCTGGGCTGGGCTTGCGGGGCGCCATGTTTGAATTGGGCAATAAGTGCGCATGCGCAGTGCTCCCGGTCCCTTCCCGGTGCTCCCGGCTCCTTCCCGATACCATTCCCAGTGCTCTCCGCACCGCTCTGCCTCCGCCACCCCCCTGTCCCCGTGCTCAGTGCCCTCGCTGTCCCCAGGCCCCCAGTGCATCAGTTCTCCCAGTGACCCAGCACTGCCCCAGTGCTCCCAGTAGCCCCAGCGCTCCCAAAAATTCCCTGTAGCCTCCACATCCCAGCTCTCCAAACACGCCAAAACTCTCTGACTGTTCCCAAACCCCCTGTAGCCTCCACATCCCAGCTCTCCAAACACCCCAAAACTCTCTGACTGTTCCCAAACCCCCTGCAGCCTCCACATCCCAATTCTCCAAATACCCCAAAACTCTCTGAGTGCTCCCAGACCCTTCAGGGCCACCAGCATCCCAGTGCTCCCAGCGTCCCTTCCCCCAGGGAGGCCACGAGTGGATGAAACTGCCTTTATTGAGAAAAATGGTTTGCTACAAATACGTCATCGAGTTAATTCTTCTTCAAAAAACAGGACGGCTCGTTAAAAGTTCTAATTATGCAAAAAAGTGGTGGGTGACACGCTGACAGGCACGGCCGGCGGGATCCCTGGCACAGCGGGATCCGTGGATCCATGGAACTCAGGGATCCCATCCCGGCATGGCCTTAAAGTGCTTTACAAAAGCAGCTCTTGCTGCCCCTGCTCTGGCTCTGTGGGGCAAAAAGGATAAGGAAAAGGAGGAAAGAGGGAAGGAGCCGAGGTTAACAGTGCTGGCCCAAAAGCAGGGAGGTTGCTCCAGGAGCTCAGGGTCCCAGCTGAGCACAGCACAGGGAAACCCTCCTGGGTCCCTCCTGGAAGATGCCAGTGCTCTCCATCCCACCAGGAACATCCTCCAGGTGCCAGCAATGCCGGGCAGGTAAGAGAAGATCCCATCCCTCCTCGCTGGCCTGGCTCCAGAAGGGGGAGCAGAGCAGCTCCAGCCCTTTCCTGCCCTGCCAGGGGAACAGAGGGTTCCCTGCACGCTCCTCACGGGGCTGCAGATCCCAAAATCATCCAGAACTACTAAAACCAAAATAAAAACCAAGCCAGTATTGCTAGAGCAGAGCTGGAGCCAGGTTTTGGATCAATTTTCTGAGCAGGGAGACGCAGAGGGAGGCCTCTCCCACCCCTTTTCCCTGCAAATCCTGCAGGAAGGCAGCACGGCAGCTCTTGGCAATCCCTCCCTCCCTCAGCTCCACCACTGGGAGCCTTGGGCTCATCCCATGGCTGCTGCCATCTCCCTCCCTCCCACCCTCTGCCAGCCCTCCAGAGCCACCTCCAGCAGCAGCAGGCAGGGCTGAGAGGATGGGGACAGGAGGGGACAGCTCACCAGGATGCTGTGGAGCCTCCTGGATCAACAGTGTCCTGTTCCTAGGGAGAGATTAGCAAAGGGAGATGCAATCCCTTATTTCTGGAGGAATAAGCAGCTCAGTGTTGGGCTGGGATCCTGCATGGACAGATATTCCATGGGCAACCAGCACCTGGATCCTATCCAGCTGCTCCATGCCCAGTGCCAGAGTGGCACAACAATCCTGCCTGCTCCCTCACAGGCAGAGGGATTCTGGTGAGGGAAGGGGAAAGCCCAGAAATATCCAGGAATGGCCCAGAAATATCCAGGAATGGCCCAGAAATATCCAGGAATGGCCCAGAAAGATCCCTGCACTTCCCCCCACCTCAGAGTCCAACCCGCCGCTGCGGGATCCAGCTCCTGCCTCCCACTCCATTCCCAATCCACACGTTCGTTTGCTTGGGTTATTTTTGTAAAAAATAAACTTTCTTAATAATGTTCCATAAAAATACTCTTGTCCCAGGTGACGGATATTGCAGTGTGAAGAGGAACAGCTTCTGATCCCGCTCTAGAAAACGTGGAAAAGGCTTTGCACTGCTTCGTGTAGAAAAACAAGGATTTGGTATCCCAAGAGCCGGTACAAAACGAGGGAGGGGAGGGTTTCCCTGGATACTGGATGCCATCCTCGAGGGTTCCTCCGAACCCCTGTTCAGTCTCATCCCGGGATTCAGGTGAAGGAGGCAGCTCCAGCCTCCAGCAACGGGGTCAGGACAGCCTGACATCTCTAGAAAAATCCTTGGAGAGCTTAAAAAAAGATGCTCCGTGCCGTCTTCCTCCTTTTTAAAAGGATGTGGCTGGTTCCAGTCCCAAAATAGGGCGTTTTGCATCCAATCTATCAGTTTCAGGTACCTATTCTGTTGCAACAGAGAGCAGGGACGAGTGTGCCAAAAAGCATCTAATAATAAATAGATCCAGACAGAGGTATACGCTCCCAAAACAGATATGAAATGCCTATCCAAGGATTGATCCCAGCCCTGTGGCACCAGCTCCCCTCTCCAGGTGTCTCTGCTCGCTCACTGTGACACTGAAGAGGCTCCACCTTCTTCAACAAGGTGGGATTTGCCTGGAGAGCAGCGGGAAGGGAGGCAGCAGTGGAAGGCTGTGTCTCCTGGCGTGTGCAAAAGGAGCCAGGCAGGGACAGGGATCAGCCTCAGTTCTCAGAGAGGGACAGAGCCAGGGCTGCCTGCAACGCTGCCTCCTCGTCGATGTTGTAATCCTGCAAATCAAACAGGGAAGCTCAGGAGAGCTGGCACAGCCAGGGCATGCTGTCCCCATGGAGCATCCCTTCCTCTGGTACCCAGATCCCAGGAATGCCACCCCATGCTCTTTGGGGTGTCCTTTGTGCCCACATCCCTCTCCTGCCTGGAATCTCCCAGGAGATGGAGGGATGGAACATGCCCACACAAGCTGAGGCCAAAGGGTGAAGCTCTCTAGCAAGGCCAGGGGTTTTTCCAGTGCTCCAGGTCGGGTTTATCCAACCCTGCAATGACTCCTGAAGTCGGGATATTCCTGGAGGTTCTTCTCCCTGACATCTATCCAACGGAAGCAGGATGGCAACAAAGCCTCCCATGGGGCCAAGGCTGAGCCACCAGAAATCCCCCCCACCCAGGAGAGGTCAGGGACCCCCCACGTGCAGCAACCAGACCCCCCAAACCCCGGGGCTGGGCTGGTCCCCTCCCCCTGCTCCTGAAACCATCAAGAAAAGAGATTTTGTGTTAGAATTCCTCAGGGGAAGATTTTAATGGAACAACCCATCTTTGTGGAGTGCAGGAACAATTCCCTGCCCTCCTGGTGTGTGAGGACACACGGGGTGTGAGGGTCTCACGGGTGGGACACACGTGTGCTTCCCACAGAGCCCAAGAGAGGCTGCAAATTGATCCTGACATGGCAAGGCAAGGGCTGGTTTCACTCCTGGCATGGGACACAGGGAGGGGAGTTCCCCTTTTTTTGGCTCAGGGTCACACTCACCACGAAGGTGTCGTAGGAGAACTTGTGCCTGTGGAGCAGGTGCTGCAGGAAGTTGGCACTCTTGTAGCTGGGATCACCCCAGGGCATGGCCGAGCACACTGGGCACACCTGCAGGGACAGGGACATGGAATGGTGGCACCTGGACAGGGATCCCTCTGCCTCAACCTCCCAGAGCCTCACCACCCCGACAGGGAAGGATTTCTCCTGAATATCCAATCCAAACCTACTCTCTGGCAGTTTGAATCCATTCCCCCTTTTCCCATCACTCCAGGACCTTGTCAATAACCTCTCTGCACCTTTCCTGAAGGTCCTGGAAGGCCACAATTAGGTCTCCCTGACGCTTCTCTTTTCCAGGCTGAACAATCCCAATTCTCCCAGCCTTTCCTCATGGCAGAGCTGCTCCACCCCTCTGATAACTTGGTGATCTTCTCTGGAGTTGCTCCAACAGCTCCATGTCCTTCCTGTGCTGAAGACCCCGAGTCCCCCACCTTGGTCAACCCAGAGGGAACAAGGGGAGGAAATCCAGCACCACCTGGTTTGCAGGAACAGGGGGATGGAGGCAGCTCATTCTGGGGAGCCTCTAACAAAGCACAGACAGATCCTAACCTCCCAAAGGGATTCAAACCAGCTGGAACACAGCTGTGCGTCCACACACATCCGTGCTGTGGCCTGGGATGCTGCATCAGCTGGGCTGTGTTTGCATTTGCAGAGTTATCCCACAGCTCCCAGCACCCCAGTAGCACTCACTCACCACTTTATTGGGGTCATTCCGGTGGTTTTCCATGCAGTGCTTCACCAGCTCCTGCTGATCCAGGTTCCGGGCCCCGCAGTACGGACACACGAACGTGGAGCGGTTGGGAATGTTGCTGAACAGAGCAAGGATGAGCTCAGAGCCCCAGGGAAGGGGCTGGGTTGACTCCTTCCAAACTAACCCAGCAGAGGTTTGTGACAGCAGAAGGCAGTCCAGCCCCATCCCACCCCAGTTCCCTGCTGTGGTGGATGCTTCATCCCACCCCACGCTCCGAAATCCAGAGCAGCAGTGCCAGGAGGGAAAAGGTGCTGATCTTCCTCCCAGGGAAAGGGACAACACAGAGCTGGATTTTAGGGCATGCAAGGAGGGGAAGTTTCCCTACCCAAGGTGCAGAAATACCTGGGAATAGGCTGGGATGTGGGGACAACCGGAACAAACTTAGGGCAGTTGGCCATCTGCTCCTGCACCTTGGCACAGGACGAGACGTGAGAGCGCATTTTGGCCAGGGTCACCTGGAGAAGGAGGACAAGAAACGTTCCTGGAGGTGCAGGAACACCTGCCAGGTGTCAGCTCTGGAGCTGGCTTTGCTCAGCTGAGGTGGGAGTGACCTCTGCTCCATGTGGGATGACCCACAGCAGTGGGAATGCTGCACCTGCCTGTCCTGCCTGACAGGATGGAGATTTGGGGCTGCAGAGGTTCTGTCCCTTGGTCCTGGGAGCAGAGCCTGACCCCCCTGGCTGTCCCCTCCAGTCAGGGAGCTGTGCAGAGCCACAAGGTGCCCCCTGAGCCTCCTTTTCTCCAGACTGAGCCCTCCCCAGACCCTTCCCCAGCTCTGTTCCCTTCTCCAGACACATTCCAGAGCAGGATGGGGACAACGGGGACAGGCAGCTTTACCTTCTTGCTGCAGCCTCTGCAGGGAGCCTTGTAGGACGAGAGCTGCTTCTCCACGCTGGAAGCCTTCTCCACCTTTTTGGGATCGAAGGGCACGCGGCAGAGCGGGCACAGCGGGGAGGGCACCTGCAGGCAGGGCTGCAGGCATTCCCCACAAAACCTGCGAGCACAGAGCAGCCCTGAGCACCCCGGGAGCAGCAGGATCCCAGCAGGACACCCCATTCCCCGGGACTCCCAACACCCCAAAACCCAGGGATCACCATCCCTACTGGGAGAACTGGGAGGTTGGGAGGAGGTGAGAGTCCCCAGGGAGATTCCTGCACGCACAGATGATTCCACTGCTCCGAGGCTGGATTTGAAAAGAGACAAACAAAACTGGTGCTCAGTATCCAGGCCATGCAGGAGCCTGGATCACCTCCTTCCAAGGTCCTTGTATCCCCAGGAGCAAAGGAATCCAAGGGCTGAGGAATCCCAGCAGCCCGGAGGAGGCAAAGGAGGGCACCAACAGGCAAAAGGCAAAGGAGCCCCATCCCCAAAATCCAATTCTCCTGGCATTCCTGTCCCCTCCTACCCAGCTTCAGCCACCAGGAACAGGGAATGAAACACCCCAAAGCCTCTGCCACTGCAAGGGGAGCAGGGATGAGGAGGGGGGATCATGGAGGGGTCAGAAACCAGACAAGCTGGAGTGAGGCGGTGCTGGGGCTCCAAGCAAAGCCACAGTCCCGCTGCAAATGTCCCCAAAATCAGTTGGGAAAGGGATCAAAAGCTGTCCCCAAAATGCTGGAAGGACAAGTGGACAAGAGTTTGGGGGCTCCTAGGGGCAGTGGGACACCCCATATCGGGTCCAGGCTGGGGACATGGAGGGGGACAGGGCAGCAGGACAGGGCAGCACCCCCTGCCCGGAGAGGGAAGGCTTTGGGATGGGGACAAGGCAGTGGGGACAAGGGACAAGATCCTGGCACTGGGAATGGGAGTGCTGGTGTGGCTGGGATGAGATGGAGGTCACGGGTGGGATGAGGATGCCGCTGTGGGATGGACAGGTGGGACAGCGGTGCCGGTGTGCGATGGGACGGCGATCCCGGTAGTTAACCGGGGGTGAGAGGGAGGTCCCGGTACCGAACCATCCCGGGCTGGGCTGGGGGTCCCGGTACCGCACTGACGGTGAGCTGGGGATCCCGGTGCCGACCGCGGTCACCGGGCAGAGCCCGCAGGGACCCCACGGCCAGGACAGCGCCCAGCGCCCGCGTCGCGCCCATCCCCGAGCCCGGCTCAGCCCGGGGGTCCCCGCCGCCCCCGCCCGAGCGCCGTCTCACGTGTGCCCGCAGCCCGCGATGCCGACGGCGCGGTGGAAAACCTCGAGGCAGATGGGGCAGCTGAACTGCGCCTCCAGCGCCTCGGCCGCGGCCCCGGGCCCGGGGGCGGTGCGGGGGGGCCGGCCGGGCCCTGCGGCCGCTGCGCCGCCGCCACCAGCAGGCTGCGGAACATGGCGGCGGCGGCCGGCGGGGCGGGGGACACGTCACCGAGCGGCGTCAGCGCGTCAGCGCCGCGCGACGGGAGCGCACCGGGACACAGCGGGAGCGGCCGGGACACAGCGGGGCCGAGCGGGGCCGGGAGCGGAGCCGGGCCTGAGCCGGGAGCGGAGCCGGGCCGGAGCTGGGAGCGGAGCCGGGCCTGAGCCGGGAGCGGAGCCGAACCGGGCCGAGCGGGACCCACCGGCACCAACCGGGATTCACCGGGATCAACCGGGACCAGCGGGAATCCACTGCCGAGCGGCTCGGTCATGTGCGACGCGGCGGGTGACGGTGGCGGCTGCGGGGCGGACACTGAACCGCCGCGGCGCCGCCGCGCACCGGGAGACAGGTGAGATCCCGGTTGGGGCTCAGGGTGGACCCCCGGGCCGCTCCCGGTACCCCCCGGTATTCCCCCGGGCTTCCCCTCCGTGCTGCCGCCGGTACATCCCCAGTACCCCCGGTACCGCCCCGGTTTCCCGCCCGTACTCTCCCCGGTATCTCCCCGGTGTCTCACCGGTATCCCCCAGGCTGTGTCCGGTGCTACCCCCGGTAACCCCCCGGTGCTGCTCCCAGTATCCCTCCAGTTCTCCCCGGTGCCACCTCCAATCTCCCGCTCCCGAAATCCCCCGATCCCTCTCGCTGCCACCCCCGGTATTCCCCGGTAACATCCCGGGCATCCCTTGGCGCTGCCCCGGGACCGGGATCGCCGCCCCGCGCCTGGTACAGCCTGTGGGGACTCGGGTACTGGTGTCGCCGGTGTTCCCGGTGTCCCCGGTGTCCCCGGTGTCCCCGGTAACCGGCCGTGTCCCCGCAGCCACCCCCGAACCTGCATGAAGTGCAAGCAGGGCACAGCCGCTCTCGTCATCCGCGTCGGGGATCCCTTCTGCCGGTGAGGGACAGTGGGGGACAGCGGGGGACATCAGAAATTGGGGGCTTTGAGTCTCCAGGACATCAAGGCTTGGGAGCTTTGGGTCTTGGCGACCTCAGGGATTGGGGACATTTGGTCTTGGGGACGTTGAGTGTCTGGAATGTTGGGACATCAGGGGTGGGGACATTGCATCTCTGGGACTTTGTGGTTTGGGGACACTGGGGCTAAGGAACATCAGGGCTTGGGGACATTGAGTCTCGAGGATACAGGGGATGGGGGACAGTGAGGACTTTTGTCTGGAGATCATTGGATCTCTGGGATGATGGGACTTGAGGACTTTGTTCTATGGGACACTGGTCTTGGGGACATCAAGAGGACTTTGGGGTCTGGGGGTGTCAGAGCCAGCTGTGGCTCAGAGGTCCCCATGTCCCCTTGTCCCCCAGCGGCTGCTTCCGCGAGTACTTCGTGCACAAGTTCCGTGCCATGCTGGGCAAGAACCGCGTCATCTTCCCGGGAGAGAAGGTACCAGGATGGGGGACACAGGGGGACCTGGGAGTGCCACCAGTGCCGGTGACTGTCCCTGCTGTCCCCACAGGTGCTGCTGGCAGTGTCAGGGGGCCCAGCCTCCAGCGCCATGGTCCGGCAGGTGCAGGAGGTGAGAATGGGGGCTCGGGGGGGATCGGGGGGCACAGCTCGGCCACCCCCTCACCCCACAGCTCACCCACTGCTCTGCCAGGGGCTCAGCCGGGAGGCGGCCAAGAGGCTCCGCTTCGTCCCTGGCCTCGTCTACGTTGAGGGTGAGGGAGCTGCACTGCCTTCTCCATATCCAACTGCCCATTCCAAACCTATTCCCTGTCCTGCTGCCTGTTCCCTGCCTCACTCCCCCTTCCAGCCTTGCTGCCTGTTCTCTGCCCCATACCAACCCCAGCTTCTGTTCCCTGCCCCATTCCCAGCCCAATGTCCATTCTCCACCCCATTCCCAACCCTGCTCCCCATTCCCAGCCCCATTCCCAGCCCCACTCCCTGCTCCCTGCCCCATTACCCTCTCCCAGCACAGCATCCCCTGAGCTGTGCCAGGGCTGGGGTGCTGCCACCCAGCCCAGTGAAGCCATGGCACCCCAGGGTGTCCCCCTGGCCCCAGAGATGGGGCTGGGAATGTGACATCATTCCTGGCACTGTCCCCCTGCCTTCCAGAGGGAGCCGTGTGCAGGCAGAGCCCGGAGCAGCGGGAGCAGACCATGGCTCAGATGGAGACCCTGCTGCAGGCCACCGGCTTCCCCTACTACCTGGTGCACCTGGAGGAGGTAGTGGGGTGACATGGGGACACGTGCTGAGGTGGGGGAACACACCTGGACACCCCAACTTCCCCCTGTATCCATCTCTGCCCCGCAGGCGCTGGAGCTCCCCCCATCCATCTTACAGCCAGGGCCAGAGCGCTCTGGCAAGTCCGGCACGTCCGGCCCTTCCTACAAGCAGGCTGTGGACAGCTTCATCCAGCAGCAGCGGCAGGATGGGGACAGTGGCACCTCTCTGCCTGGCCCCAGCACCCAGGACAGGCCAGCAGGACCCCCGGCCACCTCCCGCCTGCCCGACGCTGCCCAAACCCAGGAGCTTCTGCGCATCTTCGAGGCAGCGCGGACGGCGACAGCGCGGGAGGAGCTGCTGCAGATGCTGCGGTGAGGGGCTGCCCCTGCCTGCTGCCAGCACCAGCCAGGTGTGGCAGCTCTGATCCGGTGTCACCTCGTCCCCAGGACCCACCTGATCGTGCAGACAGCTCGGGACAGGGGCTACAGCAAGGTGATGATGGGCGACAGCCTCACACGCGTGGCCATCAAGCTCCTCACCAACCTGTCCCTGGGGCGTGGCGCCTTCCTCGCCGTGGACACAGTGAGCTGGGGATGGTCACCCGCACCCCAGGGGTGACACAATGCCATGGGGAGGTGGCTCGGTGGTGGCACAGTCCCCTGGCAGCCCTGCACCCACAGGGCTTTACAGACCAGCGCCACGGCGACGTGATGGTGGTGAGACCCATGCGGGACTACATGGCCAAGGAGATCGCCTTCTACAACCACTTCTTCAGCGTCCCCACCGTCATCGTGCCACCGCTCTTCACCAAGGTAGGGGTGTCCCGTGGTGGGGATCCCAAGCTGTGTGTCCCTGTGGTGGGGACAGGACCCCCCCAGTCCTGCCCTGCCCTCCCTGTTGGTTCCCACAGCGCCGGGAAAAGCCCAGCATCCACCAGCTGATCGAGCGCTTCCTGCTGGGGCTGCAGGAGGAGTTCCCCTCCACCATCAGCACCGTGTACCGGTATGGGGGGCTCTGTGGGGTACCAGGAGGGTGTGGGGATTGGGGTGCACCCACTCCCCCCTGTGTTGGCTGCAGGACAGGGGAGAAGCTGAGCCCAGAGCCAGCCAAGGCCAACAGTGAGTCCCAGCGCTGCCTCCTGTGCCTCTGCGGCCTGGACACCGATGGGGGTGAGTGGGGTGAGCAGTGTGGGGTTTGGGGATTTGGGGAGCAGCCGTGCACCCCTCAGTGACCCCCTGGCTCTTGCAGAGGAGCAGTTGGCTCTGGAGCCTACGCTGATCTTGGAAGAGCCAGCAGTAGGGTGAGTGCATGGGCAGGGGGGATTCCAGGATTCCACACCCACTCCTGGCCCACCACAGTGGCACCACTTAGTGTCCCTGTCCTTGTCACTGTCCCTACAGGGCTGAGAGCAAAGCTGCCTACATCCCCATGCTGTGCTACAGCTGCCGCCTCAACTTCAAGGAGCTGGTGAGGCTTTGGGGTGCAGTGGGATAGCTCTGGGGGGACAGGGAGGTCCCTAGGCTCATGTCCCCTCTCTGGCAGGGTCCTCTTGACACACTGCCACCCTATGTATGCGCTGAGGGCCAGCGCAGGATGCGCAGGTAACGGGGCTGGGGATCCCCCCCTGCCAGCTCAGCCCCCCAGGCTGTGTCCATCCACAGTGTCCGTCCCTTGCAGAGCTGAGATGGAGCAGAACAAGGAGAACCAGGAGCCCAGCAAGAGCTGAAGAGCTTGGGGACAGCAGGGGACACGCCCCCAGTCCTGCTGGGTGCCACCCCTCAGGGGTACCCCAGGGGCTGGTGAGGACTCCTGTCACCCAGGCAGCTGCTTTTATACCCCATTTCTGTCACAGCCAAGGGTGGGGAGAGCCCCCATCCCCCATTTACTGGGGGCCAGGGGTGCAGGTCCCTGCTCTCCCCACCCTCCCTGCCCCAGCTGCCTGTCAGCGAGGGAGGCCTCAAGTTTGTTTTATTCAATATCTGTATAAATAAACCATTTGAATTAATTAAAAAAAAAAAAAAAACCAAAGTCACAAGTGTTTGAAGTCCAACTGGGGCTGCCAGACCCACCCCAAACTTGGGGGCCACAACCCAGGACCCCCATCCTGGAGCTGGGGGGAGGCTATTGCTTTTGAGTTCAACCTGGTTCTGGAACAGGGCTGGGGCCAGCAGGGAGGGGGCACAGGCTGGCTCTCGACCCCCCCATCCCCACCTGGCAGCCAGGGGTGCCCAGTGGGTGGGGAGGCCACCTCCTGTCCCCCTCCCCGGGAAGGCACAACGTGGTCTGTGCAGGTCGGACGGCTTCGAAACAACGTAAGAAAAACATCCAGAAAAACATCCTCCCTCCGAGGGAGCGCCCAGAACCCCACACCCCACTGCTCCCCAGGGCAGCATGCACCCCACCCAGGGGGGCTGGTTAAGGCATTGGCGGTGATGTCCCTGTCAGGGCGGGCTGGAGCCCCTTCCCCTTATTCCTTGTCCCGTGTCCACTTGATCATGGTCTCGGGCGAGCGGTAGAGGAAGATGAGCTTGGCGTAGAGCTCTTCCTCCAGCTCCAGCTCGCCCGTCTCCCGCACCAAGAAGATGTCGTGGCACAGCTTGAGGATGCGATCCACGCAGGGCAGCTCCTCGAACATGATGGAGTGGGAGATCTCGCTGAAGAAGCCTCGCACGAACTTCCCGATCACCAGCACGATGGACACGTAGAGCCCCATGATCCTGCAAGGGGACACATCCTGGATCCCTGATCCCACCAATTCGCTCTGGATTCCCCCCACCCTGGCACCCTCCACGTACCCATAGCCAGCCAGGAAGCCCAGGCTGGGGGGGCTGACTTTGTCGTTGAAGATGACCAAGGGGAGGATGTGGCCATCTTCAGGAGGGGCATCCTTCAGCCTCACCACCCACCACTCCACAAAGTTGTCACCTCGGCTGGAGCCCCTGCGCTCCCGTTTCAGCTGCACCTCCACGTCCAGGTAGCTGTCCTCGTCATCTGGAAGGGGTGACACCATCAGGGCACAGTGCAGGGGCTGCTGTGCTCTCAAAGATGATGGTTTTTGGGGGCTCAAGTGGGACTTGTGATGTCACTGGCTACAGGCAGGTGACAGGGTGGGACTCATGTCCTTGCCATTTGCAGGGGGGTGGCATCATCAGGGCCCAGCACAGTTACTGATGTGCTTATCATTTAGGGAGGGGCACACCGGGACTCATGTCCTCCCTGTCTTCAGAGGTGGCACCCAGTGCTGATTTTTTGGGGGACACACTGGGACCTACCTGGCAGCAGCTGCTTGACAGGTTCAGCTTCGAGGCCGTTGGGTGCCCGGATGTATTTTGGGAAGAGTTTGGGCAATTCCCTACAAGAAAGCAGGGTGAGAGGGAGGTCACACCATCCCACCGAGCACAGGCGTCCGGTCACCCCCCAGGGGACACTCACACGGGGTCATCCCTGGTGCCATCGAGCAGCTGGGCCAGCTCCAGGCGCTGAGGTGCGCCAGGCTGCAGGTCCGTGGTGTGCTTGCCATAGGCGTGCTCCACCGTGCCACCCTTGCCCAGGTCTCTGTGGGCAGGAGAGGCTCAGTTAGGACAGGGGGTGCAGGCAGGGGTGCAGGCAGGGCTGCCCCCTCCCTGGCCGTGCTGGAGGTACCTCTGGAAGGTCCAGGTGAGGTGCACGGTGATGCTGGAGGAGCCGTTCTGCAGCTCCTGCTGCATCTGCTCGCGGCTGGGGGGGCTGATGCTCCACAGCGAGCCCGAGCTGCCCTCGATGCGGGCAGTCACGATGTCCTCCTCGCCGTACAGGGTGATGAACTGCATGGCCATCTGCCACCAGGGAGGGCACTGCTCAGCCCCTGCCCTGGGGGCTCTGCCAGTCTCCACCCCAGGCAGCCAGCAGGGAGTTTTTGGGGTGGGGAAGTTTACCGGCTGCCTCTCGAACTCTTTGGTGAGGTCTTCGTAGTCCTGGGGCGTGAAGGGCTGGATGGATTGTTGCTGGGCGCTTGTGGCAAACAGAGGCTGGGGGGAACATGGGGACATCAGCCAGGCAGGGCACTCTGGTGTCCCATCAGGGCACCCCAACACCCACCCCCTTATCCTCACCTCGTACCCCCCCAGCTTGAGGGTGACGGTGACATCGATGGGGTGGTTGGCAATGCCCACCACAGAGCGCACCAGGGACATGAAGAGCAGCGGGAACCAGATGATGCCCACAAGGAAGAGGATGATGAGGCCACCCATGCCATACTTCACCACCTTCTTTTTCTTCTGCCCTTTGGGCTGGGGGGTATTTCTGGGGCGGGGAGAGACAGTGCACAGTGTAGGGTGGGCTTAGGGGGACCCCAAGAAACAAAGGGTTTAGTGGGGACCCTTCCTGGCATGAAGCTGTACCTTCTCAGTCTCCCGGCTGCACTTGATGATGAAGATGTTGGCGTAGATGTCCTCCACACACATCCAGTTGGACAGGGACAGCGTGGTGTCTGTCCACACCCAGTCCATGACTGCCCGCAGCTCCACCAGGAAGGGCACGAGGCGGAACCTGAGGGGACACGGGGACAGGGAGGTGGTACAGCACCCTCGGGGTGCCCTGGGGTCCCTGTGGCCCCGTGCCATACCCCTGGAAGAGGAAGAGGTTGAGGTGGTTGTATTTCTTGGTGAGGAAGTTGCCCAGGATGCGGGTGGGGTAGCCACAGCGGATCTGGTAGGCCGACAGAGCGAAGTAGATGCATTTCACAAAGTACCACAGCTGGGCCACCGAGTTGAGGTTGAACAACCTGTGGGGAGGGATGTGTCACCCTTCAGCCACCAACCTGGGCCACCACGTGGGCTCGGGGAGACCAAGGTGCCACACAAGGACCACACCATGCCACGGCAGGGAATCCTTTGGGATTTACCTTTCGGTGACAGCCGGGAGGAGGATGAACATCCAGAAGTGGATGCCGAAGACCAGGATGACCTGGAAGATGAGCTTGCCCAACACTGTCTTGCGGAGGTAGAGCGCGCGGTCGATGACCATGGTGGTGAACTGGAAGAGCAGCATGACCAGGAAAGCCTGTGGCACTTGGTTTTCTGACAGCGACGAGGTGATGTCGGTGGCCGCCGTGTATTTCTGGGATGCAGGACAGGTCAGGATGCGGCCCAGCCTCACCCTGTGGTGGGGGCTGGCCAGCCAGGGCTCTGCGGGACCCCGTGCTCACCCCAAAGGCCCAGAAGCCGAAGATGATGATGATGAAGTCAACCACATCTGCCATGAACATGTAGGCGTAGACGTCGGTGGCCGCGCGGTTCTCCGTGTACAGGATGTTGTGGAAGAACCTGCGCACTGGGTGGTACATGTTGTGTGCCCTGTAGGGACAAGGGACACAGGGGACAGGTGACTGGGGCTGCACCTCACAGCCCTCAGCCCAACCAGCACTGCCAGGACTCACGTGGTGAGGAAGAAGCTCTTGACCCGCAACTCAAATGCCTTCAGCTTCTTCTGGGCATGGTTCTCTTCTGATGCTTCCTCCTCCTCCTCTTCCTCCTCTTCCTCCTTCTCCTTCTTCTCCTCCTCCTCCACTCCCCCTTCAAGTGAGGCACAGTGTGGGTGACAGCGAGGGTCCTGCAGGGCCACATCTGCCCGACCCCAGCACCCTGGGGGTGCCAGCCTTGCTCCTCACCAGAGCATGAGGGCCAAGAACTGGTGCTCACCTTCCTCTGCAACAATCTCCGATGCCTTCCTCTCCTGCATCCTCCTCCTGAGGCGGAGCCACATGGTCCCAGCTCCCTCTTCCTGCACCACAGAATTGCTCTCCAGCTCCGGCTGGGCTGGAGCCTCTGGCCCTCCCTCTACGACCACCAACGGTGGGAATATGGCTTCCTCCTGCTTCTCCTCCCCTTCTTTGTCCTCTGCGTGCTTCTCCTCCTCTTCTTTGTCCTCTGCGGGCTTCTCCTCTGTCTTCTCGCGGTCCCACAGCCCGTAGGACTGCAGAGGGACACAGTCAGGAGGACAGGGGTCCTGCTGCCCCCAGCCCCACACACCTCACTCCCCCTCCCACAGCATCAACACCCAACAGGCACTGCTGGGAAACCACAGCAGAGCCACCCAGTGGGCTCTGCCCAGAGACCCCAGGAGCAGCTCCAGCTCCCCCCAAACGCCCACCCACAGCCCAGGGCTCACCAGCAGCAGGGAGCGATGGAAGAAGAGGGCCAGGAGCTGCAGGAGGTCATACTTGAGGTAGCGGGTGGTCTTCTCCAAGCCCAGGATGCGTGGTGGGAAGAAGGGCTTGCCCTCGTTGCGCAGCAGGATGATGTAGCCATTCCAGGGAAAGAACCCGAACTGGAACAGGTATTTTACCACCACCATCAGCTGTAGGGACACTGGGGTCAGTGGGTGGCAGCAGGGGGCCGGGTGGCATTGTTCCCTCGCCGGCCACCCCCTGCCCACCTCGGTGAAGATGATGGCAGTCATCCAGAAGCGCTTGCTGGGCCGGGGGATGGAAAGCATGGCCCAGAGGAAGACGAGGATGGGCAGGATGAGGGAGATGATGGAGCCAGTGACCATGTTGTTGAGGATGATGACGAAGTAACAGAGCAGCTCAGAGTGGGCGATGACACAGCGGTAGCAGGACAGCAGCAGCTTCAGGAAGCGGTTGTGGGACTGGTGGAATCGCTCCGACTCTTCCAGCTCGAGGATGTGCGTCCTCCTGCGGGATGCACAGGTGGGATGAGCTCCCCTGGCCACCCCCCAGCCCTGTCCCCACGTCCCACTGTCCCCACATCTACCTGCTCATGAGGAGCTCGCTGGCAGTCCTCCTGCGCTGATAGGGCACAGTCAGGAACTGATGACCATCAGTCATGTCCTCCTGGGACCCCAAGCTCGTCACTCGCTCGTGGCTGCCATGAGGGCTGGCTCTTGGGTACCTGCTGGGGATGACACAGGGACAGGAGTGACCCCCCTGCCCGCCCACCCCACCCGTGGCACTGCCAACTGCCCCCTCGGGGGTATCTATGCACCTGCCTGGAAGTGCCGCTTTGGGAATCTGCAGCCAAGGAGCTGGGTCGCCTCAACTCCGGCAAGGACTCCTCTGATGGCAGCAGGTAGAGCTCATCGGGGAACGTGGGGTGTATCTCCTCTCCCTGTGACAGGCAGGGCATCAGCACCACCGCGGGGCTGGGGCACCAGTGCCACTACAGGACTGCCACCTGCCGTGCCCCGGTGTCCCCCCGGCTCACCCTGGCCAGCCGCTCTGCCAGCACCCATCTCTCGAGGCGCAGGACGCGGGACATGTCCGAGTGCTCCCGAGTGCAGGCGTCCAGCCACTGCGTCAGCCCGTCCACCAGCGCCTGGCACAGCAGCCACAGGAACCTCAGCGTGTTCAGCGCCCGCTGCAAGACGTTGCTCCGCTCTGTCAGGGCAAAAAGAGGGGTGGGGAGGTCACTTGGTGTCCCCTCAGAGCTCCCCAGTGTCTCCAGCGTCACAGTCCTGCTGCCCACCTACCAGAACTTTCTGTGTTCTCTTCCTCCCGGCCTTCAGCCCCCTCGGGAGCCTCCACCTCTCTTCTTGCATCAGCCCCTGCAAGGGTCAGACCCCAGGGAAGGATGAGCATCATTTTTGGGGCTCTCCCATACACCACCCCATCCCCTGTCCTCCCACAAAACCAGGGTGGACAGCAAAGAAACTGCACAGCTTTTGCCTAACCCCACTGTAGCCACCAGAGAGTCCCCACACACACTGGGAGTGTCCTGGCAGGGCACACAGCAGGCACCAGGCAGGGCTGTGTCCCCTCCTGATGCCCCCAGTCCTGTTTTGGGATGTCAGACCCACTTGCAGCGCTCTCAGTGCTGGGTGCCTCTGGCTCCTCTGACTCCTCCGTCTCCTCCTGCTGCTGCAGCACCGTCCTGGTGTTGGTCACCCAGGCCTGGTAGGCGAGCTGGAGGGGGACAGAAGCCATCAGCACCCTGGGCACACTGCCAGCCCTGGCTGTCCTACAGTCCCCCAGCCCTGCTCACCTGGAAGGCACTTGGCCTCCCTGGATGTGGCTCCTCCAGCACCTCCTCCTCCTCCTCGCTGTCTGACTCGAAGAGGAAGTATTCCCCGGAATGCAGCACTGCCGGGGGGGGCACAGGGTATCAGGGCACAGCCAGGGCCACGGCAGGGGTGTCACAACCCAGGCTGGCCCTCCTGCCACCTCCCAGGGCTCTGCCTGGCACCGAGGACACCCATGGGGACATCAAAGCCAACAACTCAACTGCCACATCCCCAAAGTGGGGTCCCTCCCATTCGGAGGTGACCAACATCAGTGACCCCAAAACCAGCCTGGCACCTCCCGTCCAATACCCCATTACTGCTGGGGAGCAGAGAAGCCACAGATAGCGCCCTGCAGCTGAGCCTGGGGACAGGGGACATGCAGGGTGTCACCTGGCCAAAGCACTGCCATGCCCCGTTATGGCCCCATGCCAGGGCTGTACCTGCAGCGTGGTCTGACCAAGGCCGCCACCACCTCTCCCTCTGCCGGGACGGGTCAGCCGGGCTGCCGGGCGCTGTGGGACAGCAGAGGGGCACTGAGAATGTCCCCACTCAGGGCACCCACCTGGCCGGGGGGACTTGGGTACAAGGGAGGGGTCACCACTGTACTCCATGGGGCAGCGGTGATGGGTCACAGTCCCACCTGGAGAGGGGCTGGGGACACAGGAGGGACACCCCGGCTCTCACCTGCTTTGGCCCCAACCTGCCCTAGGCTGGTGCTGCGGGGCAGATGCTCCTGGTGGTACTTCTGCTGCTTGGCTCGGATCCGCTCCATCCTGGGGGCAGAAGATGCTGCAGAGCCCCTCCCCAGACCCCAGGGGCACCCCCAAACACAGGGGTGCCCCGAGGTGCTGGTGGCTGCAGGGAGGGAGGTCCCAGTGCCCCCAAAACCCACTCACTGCCGCTTCAGCTGGGCCAGCGACCTGGTCTCAGATTGCCGGTGCAAGTGCAGGCTCTTCATGATGCTGGCTTTGTACAGTGCCACACCCCTGGGGGACAGGGACAATGGAGGGTCAGAGGGATCCCCAGCACCCACGGGGGCCCTCCAGGACCCAAATCCCACCTGGAAGGCTGCAGGGCAGAGGCTTGGAGGTCCCACATGACGTGCAAGTAGTAGGAGCTGAGGAAGATGCGGCGCTGGAGCAGGAGGAAGAAGAAGCAGATGCTGTCCCAGATGATGCCAGCCTCCTCCACGGGCAGCGTGCAGTCGTGGTCCTTGGTCATTTCCTCAGCTGGCAGGCAGAGGTAAGCCAGCATCCCAAACCTGCACCCCCGAGCCCTCCAGATCACCCCCAGACCAGCAACTCACGCTCATAGTAACCCTTGACAGTGCAGACAAGGCTGAAGAGCTGGATCACCCAGCAGAAGTTGCTCTGCATCTGCTGCACGAAGACGCAGGACAGGAGCTGCAGGCACAGAAGGCACACACGGCTCTGTCACCAGCCGTCCCCTCCCCAGGGCATCCCCGAGGAGCAGCATGGGGACCAGAGCTCACCGACAGCATGTTTTTGGAGATGACAACGGTGATGTTGTAGAGGATGAGGCAGTCCCAGAGCACGAGGCGGGCGCGGGCTGGCTTGCGCAGCATGGCCGTGCCGAAGAGCAGCAGGTAGAAGCAGGCCAGCAGGTAGCCCAGGCCGAAGAGGCTGATGCGGTTGGCACCGGTGATGAAAACCACCATGAGGATGAACCAGAAGAGGTAGCGGAACACCACCACCTTTGCCATGTCCAGGTAGGACCTGCGGATGGGCAGCTCAGAGCAGGGGCCTTGTCCCCTCCCAGTGCCACCAGCAAGGTGACAGTCCCCCCACCAGCCCTGTCATGCTTTGTCCCAGTCTGTGGGGTCCTAGTGCCTGTGGGGCTGAAGCACCATCACTAGGGGTGTCCTGGACCACCTCATCTCCTGCCAGAAGAGCCTCAGGGTATACCCACTCCAGCCACCATGGGGGTTCTGTCCAAAGGAGTCCCAATCCCATCTTAGAGGATCCCAGCCCAGCAGGTCCTATCCTATCCATACCTCAAGGGGTCCCATCCCAGGGCAGCTGCCATCCAAGGGTGGGATCTCATCTTGTCCCTACCTCAAAGGGTCCCATCCCATGGAGGGGACCCATCTTGTCCACACCACAAAGTTTGGGATTCCAAGGCTGGAATTCCAACAGTTCCATCCTGTCCACACCCCAAGAGATCCCATCCCAGAGGAGCGCCCCATTCACTGCCCACCAGGGATCCCATTCCCGTGGCCCCATCCCAGGCTGGGGGGCAGTGCCAGGGGCACCCACTTGCAGTAGATGAAGTTTTGGGTGGGGTTGCAGTGGTCCTGCTCCAGGTCGAGCCGGTCAGAGTTGTCCCCAGCCGCCTGCAGCCACACCTCAGAGCGCTCGGCCTTGAACACTCGCCACTGCTGGGACGCGCAGAGCAGCAGCACAAAGTCATCTGTGGGAACACAGCTCAGCCTGGGCCACGGGGCTCTCCAAAATGCTGCTGCCCTCCAAACCCTTCCCCAAGGCGTGGGCCACCTGCCCAGGATGGGGAGCTCATTAATTCCCTCCAGGCAGGGGTGGCTTTCCCAAGAACATCTCCTTTTGAATCAAGTCCCTCTCATGGGGTGTGGTCTTTTCAGGCCCCTCCTTCTCACCAAATGGGGTGGGAAAAAAAATCAAGCTCCCCTCCAGAAGGAGTGTGGTTTGCCATAACTCCTCCCCAACAGAGTGTGCATCATTTAAGCTCCACCTCCAACAGGGTGGGGCTCTTAAAGCTCCTCCCACCCTCTCGGATGTCCTTCCCCCTCCTGGAGGCAGGATGGGATCCCACCATGGCTGGGGGGGTCAGGGGCTGGAATAGGGTGACAGGGCACCCCATGGGCACAGAGGTGCCAGGGGGCTGCCAGGGGCTGCAGCAGGGGAACAGGACACCACAGGGCTACTCACTGATGAGGTTGGTGGAGTTGGGAGCCTCGAAGAAGTCGGGCAGGTAGAGCCACTTGATGAGCGCCGAGTTGAGGGGAATGGTGTTGCTCCGCCACGGATAGTCTGGGGGGCAAAGGGGGGCATGATCAGTGCCAGCCCCCTCCTCCAGCCCTTCCCAGCACAGGCAAACGGTGCCCCCCACACCCCTTACCCCTGCAGAGGGCGGGTGGCATCCCCACACATAGCAGGTACTGGTAGAGGAAGAAGATGACGAGGAAGAGGCAGTACTTGGGCCAGAGGCGGGCGATGGCCGCGCGCCGCCGCCGCGTCAGCATCACCACCAGCCAGCAGCCGTGCAGGATCACCAGCAGGTTCATCCGCTGCCCGATCACGTTCACCATCATCAGGAAGCAGATCTGGGGGTGCAGGGGGTGCAGGGCTCAGCACTGGGGTGCTGCGAGCACTGGGAGCCCCGCGAGCACTGGGAGCCCCACACACAGTATCCACGCTCCCACCTCCAAGCCAAACTTGTAGTAGAAGTAGTTGATGAAGTATTTGGCGCAGCTGACGAGGCCGAGGTCGAGGTGCTCGCGGGAGATGTCCTCGAAGATGGTCTCGGTGACAGGAGCCACCAGCTGGTACTGCTTGCGGTGGTACTGCTGGCGCCTGTACACCACAGACTCAAACACCAGCAGCAGCAGCACCTGCAGGTGGTTCTGGGGGGACAGGGGATGCTCAGGACCACGGTGTGAAGCCAGGAATAGCCCCATGATGTCCCTGTGCCCACCTGGGTGTACTCCAGGTTGGGGAAGCCCTTCCGGATGCCGAACCAGTTGGCCGGGTCCACGGGGCCCAAGTACAGCAGGGAGACGCTCAGCTCCTCCGGGGCCAGGTTGGTGCTGTTGGGTAGGGGCTGCAAAGGGGAGCACACCGGGATGGGTCAGCACCCCTCAGCACCCTCAGACCCACCCTGCAGCCAGGGACCCTCCAGAACCATCCCTACCTGGGTGCAGTTGCTGGCGTACTGGTGGGGGTCCACAATCTTGAGCTGGTAGAGCATCTTGCAGACGATGATGATGCAGGTCCAGATGGTGGAGAGGCACGAGGCCATGCGGCGGAAGCGGCAGTAGGGCATGGCCAAGGCCCACAGCAGCACCAGCAAGAAGTTCATCACTGACACCTGGGGCAGTGGCAGTGTCAGCACCTCGGGGGGAGCCTGGCTGAGCCCCCCAAGCCCACAGCCCCGGGGGTACCTCCTCCAGGGCCACCCAGACGGTGTAGAGAGCCACCATCTTGACGACATGGAGCTCCAGCAGGCGCCTCACAAAGACCTCCCCGCGTGTCACTGCATCCGAGAAGGTCTGGCCCAGCACGATCAGGCGCTCCAGCACCAACCCCCATTTGTTGGACTCTGTGGGGACATGGACCCTCATGGACACCCTCGCAGCCCCCCTGGCTCTGAGGACACCCCAATCCATTCCCACAACCTCCCACACCTGGAGAACATCCCAGTCCATCCCCGCAACCTCCAGTCTGTTCCTGGCTCAGAGAGCATCCCAATCCATCCCTGTATCCTTACAGACTTGGAGGATGCTCCAATCCATCTCCTTACCCTCCCACACTTTGATACCAACCCAAATCCACCTCCTGGGTCCCTCCTGGCTTGGAGGACACCCCAAATCCCAGCCCATCCCCATCCCTGCCTTGTACCCAGGGAGTCGGTGTCGGAGTCTCCGGACTGGGCTGTCTCGGCAGCAGCTGCATCCCGCAGCAGGCGACTCCCGTGCAGCTCCTCAGACCTGTGGGAAGGGAGCTCAGAGTGGGAATGGGGGGCTCGGGGTGCAGGGGGGGTCATCCAGTAATGGGTCCTACCTGGGGATGTGGCAGGGGGGAGGAGAGGGGGGCGGACATGTGCCAGGTCGGTGATGAGCATGAAGGGCTTGTGGAAGTAGTGGAGCTGGAGGATGCAGGCCAGCAGGAAGAAACCAGTGATGAGGATGTTGGAGAAGAGCTCAGAGACACTGAACTGCTCCAGGCCCAGGTCACTCAGCCTGGATGGGGAGAGGAGGGTCAGCATGGGGTGTCATCCATCCCACCCCAACCCGCTCCGTGCCTCAGTTTCCCCATGTGCAACCCAACCCCTGGCCATGCCCTGGTGTCACCACAGGGCCGGTGCCAGCAGAGACCCCACAGTGGGTCAGGGACACTCACTGCTCATCAGTGAGGCCTGTCAGGTTCCTCCAGTACATGGGGAAGTCCTCAAACTGGTAGGTGTAGTTGGCAATGAGCACCAGCATGGTGTAAGCCACCACCAGCCACCAGAAGCCCTTGAGCACCTTGCGCCACAGGCTGTAGTACACCTGCAGGGACAAGGACATCAGCAGGGCCACCCTGGGGATGGCACAGGTCCCCAGGGATCCCCAGCCCCCCTACCTGGAAGAGGATGACGCAGAGGAGGAAGAGGAGCATGTAGACGATCTTGTAGATGACGAGGCGGCCGGTGAAGGTCACCATGATGAACATCCCGGCGCAGACACAGATCCAGAACTTGGCAAAGAGATTGCTCACCACCTCCCCCAGCTTCTTCATCACATCCCGCACCTGGCTGGTGTCTGTGGGGCACGGAGGGGCTGCAGGAGCCGGGCAGGGGGCACCGTGGTCCCCTCCACACCCGTGGGCTGCTCAGCCTGTGGGTGACACCAGGAGCCCTCACCTGTTTCGCTGACAGACACCTCCAGGAGAGGTGTGGCTGGGGCCCTCCTCGTTAGCACCTTCTCCTTAACGAACTCCCGCAGCAGCACCCAGAAGGTGAGGGTGAGCAGGAGCTGTGGGGACAGGCAGTGAGCAGGGGACAGCCTGGCGCTGGCAGGGACAGGGCAGGGACAGCGCCACACTCACCTTTGCCCCCAGGACCAGGCAGGGGTAGCTGCGATGCACCAGCCCCAGGGGCTGCAGCCTCATGAAGCTGATGTGGGTGGGCAGCTCGGGAGCCAAGTCCATGGCCCACACGTATTGCAGGCTGACCAGGCAGATGGCATAGAGCACCAGGAAGGGCGAGCAGAGCATGGCGAAGTTGCGGCGGCTGCGCACCATCCAGATCAGGCACGACCAGAGCAGCAGCACGAAGGTCATCCAGCTGTGGTAGGTGATGCTCCACACCTGCAGGCAGGGAGGATGAGGGCTCGGCCACCCCCGAGTCAGTGTCCCCTCCCCAGGGCCGTGTCCCCTCCCAGCCCTTTACCATCATGGCGATGAGGGCGGACACGTAGCTCTGCCTCATGAGGACGTGGACCAGGGTGCGCAGGGGCAGCCACTCCACCGGACGCCTCCTGCCTGGCATGGGGAGGGGGCGCGTGAGGCACCCCCGGGCTGCAGGCAGGGTGTGGGGAGGGGGGCTGTGAGGCACCCCCGGGCTGCAGCCAGAGAAGGGGGGGGTCAGGCTTACGTGCATTCAAGATGTGGACGGTGCAGTTCTCAGGGCTGTCGCTCGGCTTCTCGGAATTGGGGGTGGACAGCATGGGCTGGGGGCAGAGAGGGCTCAGAGCTCACCCTGGCACCCCCATCCCTCACCCATTCCCCATGCAGCCCCCCAAACCCACCTTGGTGTCCTCAGCCATGCGGTCAGTGTCCTTGGGCCAGCTCTCCAGCTCCACCAGGTCCCTCGAGCGTGGCTGTGCTGGTGCCACCATTCTCTGTGAGGGACAGGAGCCAGCTCAGGCCACCCACGGCCACCATTGGGGTGCAGGATGATGCCCCAGCCCTCTGCCAAGCCACCCCCACTGCAGGCACCCCACTGCCCCCCAGCTCCCCTCTGCACCGGGGCAGTCACAGCCAGGCACAGCAGCACCATTGTCACTGTTGTCACCACAGGGTTTGGCTCAGCCCTCACCTTGGCGTCCAACCAGCGCAGCTTCACCAGGGTGGCCATGGTGTAGTAGAGCAGGAGCAGGATGCCGGGGTTGGCGTAGACAGGCCAAGGGAAGCTGGTGTTGAGCTCCAGGGTGTTGGGCTGGGAGCAGTTGTGGTACAAGATGATGTCCTTGAAGCCAAACACCCTGTGGGGACAGAGGAGGTGGCATTAACCCCCAGCCAGGACACCCCACTGGGTGCCAGGCACTGCAGGGATGCTCTGGCCACCCTCGCCAGGATGGGATGGGGCAGCTCAGCATCACAGGGATGCAGGGCACAGCCCCCTCCCCAAGGACTCACCGTGCCCAGATGGTGGGGGGTGGGAAGACCCCCTGCACAAAGGGGGTCTGGTAGGCATAGAGGCACAGGAGGTGGCAGGCGCTGTAGATGCCAACGAGGATGCAGAAGGCGTTGAAGGCGCGGTGGCTGACGGGGAGGTGACATGCCCACCACGTGCACAGCCCCAGGAAGAGCAGAAAGTAGACGCTGGAGGAGGCGGAGGGCAGGGTGATCCCTGGGGAGCAGAGCCCCATGGGCAATCAGTGCACAGCCTGGCAGCCCCCTGGGCTGGGCAACATCCCACTGCACTGAGAGCATCCCTCTGCACCCAGCATCCCTCCCTGGAGCAAGCATCCCTTCCTCTTGGGCCGAGTTTTCCACCTTGGACCAAGTATCTCCTGCCTCTTGGTCCAAGCTTTCCCCCTTGGACTCTAAATCCTTCCTCGTCAGACCAAGCATTATTCCTGCTTGGAATAAGCACTCTCCCTCCTTCGACTGAGCACCCTCTCCTTCCCAGACCAAGCATCTCTTCCTCCACAGATCAAGCATCTGACCCTCAGAGCAAGCAGCTCTCCCCCGGATTGAGATTTCCCCCTTGGATTGAACATCCTCCCCCCTCGGACCAAGCATCCCCTTCTCAGACTGTTTTCCCCTCTGGACCAAGCACCCTCCCTCCACAGACTGAGCTTTCCCCCTTGGATGGAGCATCCTCCCCACCATGGACCAAGCATGCGTTCCTTCAGACTAAGCATCACAACCCCCTGGATTGAGCATCCCCACTTTGCACCAAGCATCCCCCCAGCAGCACACCCAGTGAGCTCGCCAAGCTCGCCCCGTGCCCACATCTCGTGCCCACCTGCCAAGGCCAGCTGCAGGATGGCCAGTCTCTTCCCAGCCTCCCAGAGCAGCCAGTGAGCCTTGTCCCGCAGTCGGCTGCTCAGCAGCGCGTCCCTTTTGGATGCACGGCGCTGCCGCCCCACACCCTTCTCTTCCCTCTGCCGGGGAAAACCATGCTGCTGTGAGCTCCCTGACCTGATCCCGGGCAGCTCCCGGCCGTGCCTCAGTTTCCCCGCCCTGGGGAGGGCAGGGGTGGCCGGCCAGGCGGGCAGAGCGCCCGGCACCTGGCCGTGTTTATCTCATCAGCCGCCTGGAAAGCGCCTCCAAAGGGCGGCTGTTTTTCTTGGCACCACGATCCGGGTTCCCAGCACTGAGATTTTTTCCAGGCTGCTCCCGCGGCAGCCCTGGGCTCACGGCAAAGGCATCCGCGCCGGCCGCTGCTCCGGTGTCAGGCCAGCACGGCAGCCTGGGGCAGTGGGGAGCCCCCAAAGCGGGGCTGGGGGTGACCCCAGTGTCACGGCTGCAGTGTCCCTGTGACCTGCTGGCACTGCCAGGCAGAGCTGGCATGGCACCATCAAGCTCCAGCTGGAGCCAGCACCCCAAAACTGCCCACCCCACTGTCCCGGCTGTTTGCTGGCATCCCTGCGGCAATGCCAGAGCAAACTGGGCACTCCTCCATGCCTGCATCACCCCAGGCTGTGTGACAATGACAGAGCCCTCCACCCTGGCCAAAACTGCCCCAAACTGGGTCCCCAGCTGCTGGGGATGTCCCCATGCCAAGACCCTGCATCCCAGGCTGCGCCCAGGGAAGGGACAGGGACCAGCCATGGGCAGGCTGGCAGGGACCTGGTGGGACGTGGATGGTGGGATGTCCCCACGGCACCGGGGTGGCTCTCACCTGTTCATAGGGCTCCTGGGACTCGAGATTCTGTCTGGAGGTGGCAGGGCCAAGGCGCCGGCACACGCACAAGGACAGGGATGACACCAGCAGGATGCCAACATCAGGTGCCACGAGCCGCACCGAGTTGGGAATGTCACTCAAGTCCAGCCTGGGGGGAGAGCAGGGCAGAGGAAGGCTCAGGGGTGACTCCCAGCCACTGCCAGTCCCCAGCCCTGCACCACCAAGGTGTCCTTACCTGGTGACCCCAATGTGCCGAGCAAGGAACTCCCAGGTGCCTGTGAGAAGAAGGGGGGCACTGAGTGGGGCAGACCCCATGTGGGCAGGCTCTGAGCACTCCCAACCATGGCAGGGCAGGATGGGATCTGTGCCCAGTGTAGTGGGCACCCAGCAGACACCCTGGCATGGCACAGGACATCCCCAGAGCTGGCACATGGCTGGGACCCTGCAGAGCCTCAGCAATCCCCCAGCACCAGCAGGATGGGTCCCCCGTGCCAGCAGCTTGAGGGAGCAGAACTGTGGGTGGGTGAGGGTGGGCATGAGCACCCCCTACTCACAGTCGGGCCCTGGCCACTGGTTCAGGTCAGGCAGCGTGTACAGGCAGATCTGGAAAACCAAGTGGGCGAGGAGGAAGAGGATGCTGGTTGCCAGCAGGGTTTTGAGGATGCGGCTGGTGTGACCTGTGAGACACGAGCAACCTGTCACACACCACCCAGGGACAGCAGAGTCCCCAGCAGGGACCCTCGGGAGCAGCTGGGAAGGGTGCACTGTGCCCAGAGATTGCAGGGATCTGCCCCACGATGGGGTCCCACCAGGGCTTTGCCCACCTCACAGTGTGCCCAGCACAGCCCAAGGGCACCCCAAGAGCCGAAGCCCAGGACTGCCCTCCCTCCTTTCCCAGGTGCTTCCCCACTGCACAGGGACCACACCGGGGTGCAGTCAGCATCCCCATCCCTGCTGGAACATCCAGGGAAGGCTCCAGGGGGTTCCCCCCATTCCAAACCCCATCAGCCCTTCCACCAGCTGCAGCCATGCCCCCATCCCACCCGGCTCTCCGGGCCCTGTGCCCGTTTTCCTGGCCAGGGGGTGGGGTAGGCAGCGAGCCCACCACAGCTGTGAGCAGCCTGGGGGGCCCTGGGCCAACAGCTTTCCCTCCGCTTGTTTTTTCCTGTAAATCCACGCAAGGCTCTCGGCAGCGCCGGGATCCGGGGCTGTGAGAGCCCATGAAATATTCAGAGGGTAAAGCTTTTAGCTGTGGCCGTGCCAGGCGCTGGGGTCTGGGGTCAGAGCCTGGCACAGGGGGGTTGTGGCACCCCCTGCACACCTGCCCGGTGTGGGTGACACCCTGTGGCCACCGCGACACCGCAGTGGCCCGGGCAGGGCGGAGGGGCTGCTCGTGGTGTGCCCACACAGCCCAGCCCTGAGGGTTTTGGTTAATAAGGCTCCAAACTGGCCATTTTGGAGCAGGAGGGCTATTAATAGCCACGCTGGGCTATAATTAACAGACAGAGGCTGCACACGGAGCCACACTGCCCAGCAGGGGTGAAACCGCGGCGAAGGTGCCCGCGGGAGGGGGGGTGGCAGCACCCCTGCTGCCCACCCTGCTGCCCACCCCACCTGCTGCCCACCCCGCCCAGGTGAGCCCCTTACCTGTGGGGAAGCGCGAGGAGGGCCCAGGGAACCAGGGCAGGAGCAGCAGGAAGAGCAGGTAGACCAGGGAGAGGACATTGTAGCGGAAAACGCAGGCTGGGGGCAGAGGGACAGGGTTAGTGACAGGGACGTGGCATGGGGAGCACTCACAGCTGCACCCCCTCGCCCTGGGGATCCCCAAAAAAGAGGCACCCCAAAATGCCAGGTGGTGCTGGAGTCCTAGGGTGGTGCCAGGCAGGGCAGGGTAAAGCCCCCCAGAAATGTCATCGGAAAAAGGGACCCAGACGGGACTCCAGGCTGTGCCACTCCTGTCACCCACAGGGATGACACGGAGAAGAGGGGACACCACAGGTCCCAGACACGTGGGGTGACAGGAGAAGAAGAGCCACGAGAAAAATCTGCTGCATTTCCACATCATTCCCACAAAACCACCCTGAGGACTGAAGGACCTCCATGGCCAGGCTGGGACCCCAACCTGTGACCCCCCGAGGCTGGCACAGCGCCTGTCCCAGCCCTGCTCTGGGTGTGCCACCAGCTCTGCACCTTCCCCCTCACTTATTTTTAGACCTAAATTACGGCTTGTTTGGAGGCACGAAACCGTCGGAGGAGCCGGGCAGAGCCAGCGCCCTGCGGAGATGTCACCGACGGGGACAGGGATGGGGACAGGGACGGCATGGTGGAGATGTGGCAGGGCAGCTGCCGCCCTGGCTGGGGACGCAGCGTTCCTGTCAGCACCTCCACAGTGACAGACACTGCCACATGCACCGGCAGGAGCTGGGAGCATCCCCAGGGCAGCCCCAAAGCCACGGGGATGGGCAGCACGGCCGAGACAGCCCAGAACAGCGCCTGGCTGGAGGGGGGGATGAGCTTTGTCACTGTGCCCTGCTCCCGGCAGCCCCAGGACATCCCTGCATGCCCTCTGCTGCAAACCAGAGCGACACATCCACCAGCACTGGGGGATCCCTCTGGGACAGCACAGGGAACTGGTGCTGGGGACCTCAGCTTTGCATGGCCAGGGCAGGGAGCTGCTCCCCTTGGCATCCCGAGTGGGAAGGGGGTGACAATGGGGGTGACACAGGAGGTGGCACAGGGGGTGACACAGGGGGCTCAGAGGGCAGCGCTGACCCTGCAGGACTGGAGGGTGAGGGGAGCCCGGCCGGGCGCCAGGGACGTGCTCAGCACAGCGGCCGGCACAGCCCTTCCTGTGTTTACGAGGTTTCAATGGGACAACACATCCTGGGGTGAGGGACAGCGCGGCCGGGGGGACACGGCACAACCCGCGGGGACGGCGGGGACCCTCGGAGGGCACGGGGGCGGTGGGAGGGAGAGCCCAGGATGTGCCCAGGATGCGTCCCATGCCAGGGCTCAAACCAGCCCCACAGCGGGGTCTCCACGTGTCCCCAAACCTGAAGCACAGCCCGGCCCCGAGCAGGACTGGGGGGCACGGGGAGCCCAGGGTGGGGGCAGCAGGACGGTCACCAGCAGCCACCTCCCCGCGGTGACCCCGGGCCGAGTCACCTCCCGCACGCCTGCAAGGGTTCCTGGCTGTTTCGGCAAACCATGATCTCATGGAGCAAATATTCCCCGTCCTGCGCCAGCGGCGACGCGGCCGAGAGGAGAGGAGCCTTCCCGGCACGGGGGCGAGACGCTGCTCCGGCTTCCGTGGGAGACAGGCAGGCACCCTGGCCACTGGCACTGCTGTGCCAGCAGCCACCCACCCACTGCCCACCTTGGGGGGAACCAGTCCCACCGTGAGCCCCCAGCACGGCCACGGTTTGGTGCTGGTGGCACCGAGGGCACATGGCGCATGGTGGCATCGCCAGGAGTTCCAATGAGAGCAGGGATTGGGGTGACCCACAGGCATGGCTGGGCACTGGGGGACACCCAGATGTTGACCCCACTGATTGGTGCCACCAGCACCCCTGGGACCCTCTGGTTGGTGGCTCATACTCCACCCCTCAGGCATCACCAGGAAAGCTCCCAGCTGTGCTCCATGGCTTCAACCAGGGATCGAGGATGGAAAAGGAGGGAAAGAAGGGGTGACAGGCAGGTTTGGGAGCACCCTCGGAGCCCGGCTTGGCACCCACCCGGCTGCAGCGGGGCGTGCCGTGCCGGCGTGCGTGGGTGCTCCGTCCTGCACAGTCGGAGGGAACCGGTTCCCCGCAGTGCTGACAGCGGGGAAAGTGCCGGCGAGGGGAGAAAAACCAGTTTGGCATGTGGGGAGAGCAAACCCGCCCTCCCGAGCCACCGAGCAGCCGGCTGGGTGGGTGGGTGGGTGCAGCACCCACAGCCCCCTCCCCACGCAAACAGTGCCCTCGCCCACCACACCCTGGGGTCTCTCTCTGAGCACCCACCTCGTCCCCTAAGTGAGATATACCAGTCTGGCACCCCAAATTCCTGCCTCCCCAGCCCTGTGACCCCAGGAGCAGCCGGAGCAGCTCCCACGCTGCCGGGAGTTCACTGCCACCGCGGCCAGCGCTGGCAGCACGGAAATATTAACGACGTGAAGGAGCCGGGAGGAGGATAAATTGCAGCTCTGGGGAGCTGGGCGGGATGTGCTGGGGTTCCTCCGTGCCAGCCCTAATTGGGTCTCCCCGTGGGAGGGGAATGGGGTCACTGGGCAAACTGGGGGCAGCCGGGAGGAGTTGGCATCAGGATCTTTCCCAGTGCACTGGGCTGGGAAGAGCAGCTGTGGGAGAGAGTTGGGGTCTGGCACAGCAAACCCTGCAAACCAGGCACCGTTCCACACCCTGCCAGCTTCCAGCATGGATCTGCTCCCAACTGCATGGGGAAAGGGGCTCCCCAGGCCCTGCACCATCACCTGCATCCACACCACGCTCAGCACTGGTGCAGCCGCTCTGCAGGGACCTGCAGCTGCTCAGGGTTAATTAGCAGAGCTCTTTAATTCCCTGCCCTGCTCACTCACACGGGCCCGTTACCTGCTGCCCGAGCCAGACAGCTCTGCCCCAGCTGGGATCCCCAGGGACACTGACAGGGTCCCCAAGGTGTCACTTTGCTCCCAGGACTCTGCACCCACTGGCTGCAAACCAGAGGCAGGGTGATGATCCCTGGGCACGGAGGCCCCATCCCAAAATGCCATCAGTGTGGCTCTCCCTATCCCAAAACCCCATCAGTCCCAAAGCAATGGGTCCTTGGGCAAACAGAGCCGGCCACCAGCACATTCCCAGCCCAGCCCCGGCTCCTCTTTCCAGGAAAGCACAGCCCCACCGGTTCACCCACCATATCCTGTTTTTGTGGAAAGTTAATCCCGATCCTGCCGGCTCCCGACCCTGCTCTGGGAATGCTGCAGGAGATGCCCCAGGAGGGCTCTGGGCCGGGTGCCAGCGAGTGCCAAGGCTGCCAGCCTGGGAAATCCCAGCATCAGCCAGGAGCTTGTGCCACGGGACAGGGAACGCAGCAGCTTGGGGGACAAGTGTCAGGGGACAGCCCTTTCCCTGGCACACGCCAGGATGGCACAGCCCGTGCCACAGGGTGAGCTGCAGGCTCAGCACTGGGACATATGAGGACCCACATTCCCAGATCCACCAGTATTCCCAGTGGGGCCATGATATGGCAGCAGCAAGCAGTGCCCAAACCCTGCCCTCCTCACCCAAAGGGGACCCTCTGAACCCCTAGGGAGCCCCCCACGGTGTCCCCCACCTCAGAGGGGCTGTGGGAGCTCAGTGCTGGGGACACAGGGCACCCAGGACCTTCACCTATCCCATCTCACCCTCTCATGCCACCCCATCCCCTCCCCCTGCTCCTGGGAGGAAGTGATAGTTATTGCTCTTGGAGACAGCGGTGGCTTTGCTTTTTTTTTTTTTTTTTTCTCCTTTTTTATAGGTTTTTTTTTCCTCCTCTATTTTATTTCCCTATAAAAAGCACCTGACCGCAGGAGGCAGCTGCTGCAGCCCACGCTGGCACCCAGCTGGGCTCCAGCTCTGCGGCACTCGGGACCCCCAGACACCCCCAGACACCCCCAGAGACCCCCAGCACCCTAACCAGGCAGGGGCAGCTGTGTCCCCACATCAGGGGGCTTGGGGGGCACCGCAGCTGCAGTGAGGTGGTGCCACCTCACCCATCCCTTCTGCCCGAGCAGAGTGGCACTGGGGGTGCCACCACGACTGGCACAGGGGGTGGCCGGTGTCCCCTTGTGTGGGGTGTGCTGTGCCCCCCACAGCGGCTCCGGGCACCCCAAAATCCCAGCAGGAAGGATGGAGCCGAGGCGGGGATACAGCCTGTTGGGACCCCCGATGGGGTCTGTGCTGTGCCAGCCGTGGGGAGCCGGGGGGCACCGTGGGGAGATGGCGGTGTTCCCCCGAGCAGCACCGCGTGCCCCAACTCCTGCACCTCCACTCGCCCCGAGCTGGCCCGGAGCCGCGAGCAAACATCCTCCGGACGTTTGGGAAGAGCCAAATTGCCAGGGAAGGAAGGGCCGCGGGCGGGTCGTGCTCCGGGGCGATTCCTCCCACCCAGGTGCAGCGGGACGAGCCGCAGCCCCCCGTGCCTCAGTTTCCCCCGGGCCCTGCTGAGTCACCCCCTCTCGCCAATCAGCTGGAGCAGGACGGAGTCCCCGCCCAAGCGGGGCCCCAAATTTAAACAAGCCACCTACACGCTCCCCGGGGGGGACACCGAGGTCACCAGCGTCCCCAGCTGTGGGGGACCGGTGGTCCCCAGCTTGCCCCGTGCCGGAGCAGGGTGAAGAGCCGAGCAAGCCCGGCACGATTTGGGGCCAAACGAGCAGGATTTGGAGCACGAGGGCCCCGCGGGAGGCTGCGCCCGGAGGCCATGTGTCGCCCCGGGCACCCATGGGATCACCCGGCAGCTCCCGCGCCCCGAACCGGCCGCGACAGCCCTGCCGGGGAGCGCAGCGCTGCCGCCAGCCCCGCTCGTGGGCTGGGTTATAATTAACCTCCGCACATCCTGCGCGATGCTCTGACTCACTGCCCCAGCAAAGCAATGAAAAAGCAGCTTTTTCAAGAGTCACCAACTTCCCCTGCCAGCGAGGCTTTGCCCCGTGCCAGCGGCACGGCCAGCACCCCGAAACTCAGCCCTGCTCCCCAAAACACGGCTGGGAACGGGGCTGGATGCACCTCTCTCGCATGTCCCTCTCCCTCCAGGTGACACTATCCCAAAAGTCATTCTAGGGCTGCCCCAAAAGCCGTTCCAGGGTTTCCCGGGGTTCAGCCCCCCGGCACGGTGTGAGCGCGGTGTTGGTGGCAAACAGCCCCAGCCCGTGCCCGGCACAAGGAGCCCCTTGAACAATCCTGTGTGTAGAGAGGTTTTTCCTTTGCGTCTACGCAAACGCAGCGTCCCCGAAGAGGCTCGGCAGAGCAGGGCTTCAAAGAGCCGATTCTTGTCCTGCGCGTCCCGGGACACGGGGATTTTCCAGGCCGGTGGCCAGCCGGTTGCCTCGGTGGGTGGCACATCTGCCATCAAAGGCCGACAGTGCTCGGAGTGGGCTGGTGGCAGCCTGGGGAGCACAGAGCCATAGCGACTGGAGAGGGCATTCTGCCTCCCGGGATCCACCCGGGCATGGAGACAGGAGAGGTGCCAGCTGCCCCCGGGCATCGCCCACCCTCCTCACCCCCACCCTGCAACCGCAGCACAGCGAGCGTGGTGACACTGCTGTGACCGAACTGGGTCACCTGCACCCCGAACAGCCCCCGGCTGTCGGGGGGACAGAGGAAAACACGCACACAACCTCCCGCCCCGGAGAAAGTCGCAGCGTTTCCCGCGAGTGATCTCGGCCACGGGTGCAGAGGGGCGGAATTTCGGGCGATCCCCGCGGGGGGACCGCGCCACCGCCCGTCCCGGCACCGACAGCCCCCGGAGCCACCGGCGGCTCCTCCCGGCGCGGGGATCCCAGCCGCGGTTCCCGGCTGCAGGATCCACTTGCCCCCGGCTTCACGGCACTTCCCGCGCCCCCCGCTCCACGTGCTGGGCAAAGCCCCGCAGCCACCGCCGAGCGCCACCGCCGCCCCGGGGACACGCGCGGGAGTCCCCCGAGCCACCCTCCCCACTGGCGGGAGACCCACCCGCTTCACCTCCGGCGATCCCGGCACTCACCGGCGAGCAGGGCGAGCGGCAGCAGCAGCCAGTAGAGCCCCGCGCACAGCCCCGGCCGCTTCATCCCGCCCGGCGGCCGCGGCGGGGGGAACTCGGCCCGAGCCGCTCCGAGCCGTTCCGCCCCGCCGGGGCTGGGCAGGCCCCGCTGCCCGGTGCCGCTGCCCGGTCCCGCGGCGCTCCGAGGCGCTGCCCCCGCCCCGCGCCCGCCGCTTTATAAAGCGGCACCGCCCGCCCCCCCGCGGGGCCGGCGCGGCCCCAGCGCCTCCCGCCGGCACCGCGCCCGACACGGGCTGTCCGGGCTCTGCACGGCCCCGCAGCCCCCCGGGTTCCGCTTTCTGCGGCCGGGGAAATAACTCGGCTTAAAAACAAAAAAAAAAAGAGTAAGATAAGCAGATGTGTTTCCTGTTTGTTTCGTTGAAAAATTAAATAAAGAAGCTGGAGCTAGTTTTTGACGAATTTGTGGGTTTTTATACCAGGGCTGGGAGGTGCTGATGTGCTGCCCTGGAGCTGGGTGCCATGTTCCTGGAGCTGGGTGCTTGATCCTATATCCTCGGAGCTGAATACACAGTCCCATGTCCCTGGAGCTCTGTGCAGCCAGATGCAAACCCACACCCCCACGGGATTGGGAGCCCAGATGAAGGGAGTTGGGGTCACATCTGGAGCTGGGAGCTGTGTTCACCATCTCATCCCAACCCAAATCCCAGTGGCAAGGCGCCAGGCACAGCTGGTGGCATGGGCAGCACGGCTGGTGACACCTGGCAGTGCTGGTAACCACCAGCCTCTAACAGGAACCATCAGCCCATGAAATTCTCCACATTCCTTGGCTTCCCTGCGCTTGTTTTCCCAACTGTTAATAAACTGGCATCCAGCTGGCACACTGCTGGACTGCTCCCCACTCTCCTCGCTGTGATCCCTCCACAATTCCAGGGGCTCTTCTCCACATCCCAAACGTGCCCAAGCCCAGCACCAAGACACCCCTGCCCACACCACGACTCCCAGTGCAGGATGGGCCTTACGGCTCCCAAATGTGAGTATCCATGGATTTGGCAGGCACAGCCCCTCCTGGGAGCATCCTTATCGCAGGGACTCGGCTGCATCCACGCTCATCACCGGGATCCAGAGGGATCTGCTCGTGTAAATTAAACACTTGTCATCACAAAGACATGAAGCTCAGCATTAACACCATGCCCACGAGACCTGGATATTGGAATCACCACTGCCAAGCCCCCACTGCACCCCCCCACCCAGCAGGGATCCAGGAAAGGGTGGTGCAGGCACCCACACCAGCCTCTCACTCCCAGCCCAGCCCTGAGCACCCACAGCCAGGCCGGGAATGGAGGCTGCGGAAGCAAATGGGCACCGGGAATGGCACCCCAGAGCCCTGCCCTGAGCAGCTGAATCCATCCCTGCTCCACTCTGCCGGCCTCGCTCGGGTTTTACGAGGGATGAGGGAGAGCCGTGAGGCTCCCTAATGAGCTGCGGGCACGGCCTGAGTGCCTGGGCTGGCAGTGATGGGATGTAGGCTTCTCCCAGCAGCACAGGGTCAGTGCGGGGCAGGGAATGGCAGGCAGGGGGATGCTGCACATGCCTCTGCAGCCCCTAATTCCCATGGCTGGTCCCTGGAAGGATTCCATACCACCACGAAGCTGCTGATGGAAGTTGGGCAGGGCTTGCCCCCCACGTGCACTGGGGAGAGCGGATGGAAGGGGTGACCACCAGCACCATTCCAGGTGTCACTTTCCTCCTTTTTCCCTGCTCAACCCCTACTGTCCCCCTGCTGATGGTGCCCCCGGCAGCAGCCAGAGTGGGCAACCTCCATCCCTGCCCATGGCGCATCACCCGCTCCTTGACCCAGGAATGACGGACCGAACCGGGAGCTGCCCCGGACCCGCCACGTGCCGCACCGCTCCGAGGGACGCGGCGCCTTTAAGAGCCGAGTGGCGCCAATTTCGCCCCACGTGACCAATCCCCGCCCCCCGGTGGGCGCCCCGCCAAGAAGCAAAGCGCGCGGGGCCATTCCCTCGTGTCCCGGGATCGGCACCGGCACCGGGATCACCGGCACCGCGATCAGCACCGCGGCCATGGCCCAGCTCCGCCTCACCGACTTCTTCGTCCAGGCGAAAGGGACCACCGGAGCCCCGGCCAAGCGCAGCGGCGGCCGCCGGCGCAAGGCCGCCCTCGCCGGTGCCCCGGTGCAGCGGGAAGAGGAGGATGGTGCCCCGGCGGGGCTCAGCGGCCTCTCGCCGCCGCTGCCCGGCCCGCCGCGCACCCCGGCCCTCGGGGGCTCCCCGGCGCTGCGGGGCCTGGCGGGCAGGAAGCGGAGCCGCCGGGAGATGGAAACGGAGTCGCCGCTCGGGGCTCGGCTCGGGGAACCGAGCGGGAAGTCGGCGCGGAAGAGGCTGGAGCTGCCCCGGGCTGCGGAGCAGGGGTCGCCGGGAGCGGTAGGGAGATGGTGATGGGAACTTCCTGCGGGATGCGGCCCTGAGCTGGGATGGGGGAGGATGAGGGGTGGGGGATGAATGTGAGGGTGTGGAACCATAAAACAACAGCCCCCGCAAGTGTTCCACCCCTTTCTCTAATGCAGGACCCCCAGAACTTGCCCCCTTCAGCCCCTCTGCCCCTATTGCACACCCGCTATGGCTCCCCGTCCCAGGGCAAGGCTTTGGGGGGCTCAGGGGAAGGGATCCGGGCGGGTGGATCCCCTGCACATTCCCGAACTCTCCTCTCTCTTGCAGGCCGCCAGCTCCTCGCCTCTGGCCACTCCTCGACCCCCGACTCCCCTCTCACGGGACCCGGCAGTGTCCCCCCCGGCCAACACCAGCGGCTCCCCCAGCCGTGAGCAGGACACGGGGACACAGCCTGGCACAGCCACCCCGGGGACAGCCAGGCGCCTGCAGCGGGTACGGGCTGATCCCAGCCGTGCCGATCCCAGCCGTGCCGATCCCAGCCGTGCTCCCGGTGTGGGTCTCTTTGGTTTTGCGTGTCCCTCTCTGACCCTGTGTCCCCTCGGTGCCCAGGAGGACGTGGCCGAGCTGCAGGGCCGCCTGCAGAGGATGAAGGTGCTGGGCCAGGTTCCCCCTGTCCCCAGCGGGAGCAGCACGGAGCTGCGGAGCCGCCTGGAGCGGGTGCGGGAGCTGGAGCTGCGGGTCCGGCAGAGGAGAGCGGCGAGGGAAGCCACAGCAGGAGTTCAGCCTGGGGACAGCGGGGTGACAGCTCCTGCAGGAGAGACCAGGTGAGGAGCAGCTGCAGGAGGGATTTGAGGGGCTCCCAGCGACTGCCACAGTCCTCCTTTTGTGGGGATCTTCCCACCCTGTGAGGGGGTGTGGGGACTCTGAGCGTTGGGACAGCAATGTCCCCAGGTGATGTGACCCCAATACCTGCTCAGAGAAGGTTTGGGATGGGGGTTGGAGGTGGCCCCCACCATCTGGGCTGGGCACACAGCTCCTGGCCAGTGTCCATCCAAGGCATTCTCTGACCCCATCCTTTCCTGCAGTGAGAAGCTCCCAGCATACCAGCGGTTCCACACCCTGGCCCAGGACCTTCCCCCGGGGCTCACACTGCCCTACAAGTTCCGGGTGCTGGCAGAGATGTTCCGCAGCGTGGACACCATCACCGGGATGCTCTTCAACCGCTCAGAGACCATCACCTTCGCCAAGGTCAAGCAGGGCGTGCAGGACATGATGCGCAGGTGAGTGGGTGACCCGTTTTGGGGTCCCAGCAGCCCGTTTTGGGGTTCCAGCTGAAGCTGCTGGGGCTGGTGACTCTGGGGGTCCCCATACCTCTCCGGTGCTGTCACAGGCAGTTCGAGGAGCGGCACTTGGGGCAGATCAAGGCTGTGTATCCCAGCTCGTACCAGCTGCGCCAGGAGAAAAACGTCCCCACCTTTGGCAGTTCTGGGAAGAAGTCTGAGTATCAGCTGACACTGGAGCCAGTGCTGGGGGAAGGTATGGACGGTTTTGGGGTGCCCAAGAGCTGGGGTACACTCAGTGCTGGCTGATTCCTGAATCCATGGGGATGCTCGCTGCTTGGCCCATTAAATGGAGACTGAGCACGTTGGAAGTGGGAAGTAGGTTTGGGCCAAGAGGGAGGATGGCTGGGCAGTGACTCTGGCAGGGACTCAGCCCCATGGCAGGGCTCTGATCCCATCCTTCCTGAGGCTCCCAAGGTTTGGGGCCCTCTGGAGTGCTGTGGGTGACACTGGTGTCCCTCCCTGCAGAGGAGAAGGTGGATGGACGCCCACACCTGTCAGCATCACGGCTGCTGGAGCGCCGGAGGGAATTCCACCGCAACCTGGTGAACATCGTCAGGCAGCACCACAAGGTGGGGGGCACTGGGCACCCCCTGCTCTGGGGCTCCAGGATTGTCATTAGGAGCAGGGTGCCATCCAGGCTGAAGGACACAGAGGTTGCTCTTGGAGATGAGCTCTGAATTTGCTCCCTGTGTCACCAAGCTGTGCTGGGAGCACAGCGCAGTGGGCTTCCTCCCCCATTCGTGGTGCCGTGACACAGCTCTTGCCCCTCTCCAGGCATTCCTGGCTGCCCTCAGCCCTCCCATGGTGGTGCCAGAGGAGAAGCTGACCCGGTGGCATCCTCGCTTCAACGTGGACGAGGTGCCGGACATCAGCCCTGCGGAGCTGCCGCGGCCACCGCAGGAGGACAGGCTGAGCACGGCGCAGGAGGTGCTGAGCACAGCCCGGGGGCTGCTGAGCCCCAAGGTGAGGCAGGGCTGGGGGCTTGGAGCAGCCTGGGGTAGTGGAAGGTGTCCCTGCCCAAATGAGAATTTTCAGATCCCTTCCCACCCAGACCGTCCCACAGTTCCATGAAGCTCCCCAAACTCCTCTGTGCAGGTGGGATGGGCTGGGATCACTGGGATGGAATCACTGGCCTGCCGGGTGACAGCGGGGGCGGCAGAGGGGAAACTTCTCCTTCCTCCAGCCTGAACTGTAACCCAACTCCTCCTCTTTCTTCCACATGAGCAGATGGAAAAAGCTCTTGCCAACCTGGCCTTAAGAACGGCCGAAGCCAGCACGGAGGAACCAGCTCCTTCCAAAGCCCCAACCCCTGCCAGCACCTCCAGTGCGCTCAAAGGGGTGTCCCAGGGGCTGCTGGACAGGGTGAGTCCCCTGTCCTGCCTCCATCACGGGGCTGGGGGTGCTGCCTGTGCACTCCCCATCCCCTCAGGGCTGGGGGTGCTCCCTGCCCTCACCCCTTGCCCTGTGTCCCGCAGATCCGGGCGAAGGAGGCGCGGCGGCTGCAGGCGCTGCTGACTCGGGACGCGCGGCAGGAGGAGCGGGCGGCGCGGCTGGCCAGGCTGCCGGCCATGGCGCGAGTCCTGCGCAGCGTCTTCGTGGCCGAGAAGAAACCTGCACTCAGCATGGAGCTGCTGTGCGCCCGCCTGGCCGACAGCTGCCCCGAGCTCGTGGCGCCCGGTAGGAATTGCAGGGGGTCTCTGGGAGGAGGGGGCTGCGGGGAGGTGAGGTCTGATCCCGGTGCTCCCTGCCGCAGGTGAGATGGAGAAGCACGTGCGGCTCTTCGCGGAGCTGCTGCCCGACTGGGTGGGCATCCACACCCTCAGGACGGACACCTACGTCAAGCTGGACAAGGAGAAGGACCTGGGACTGGTCACCGAGAGGCTCAACAAGGCAGCCAAGGAGGCTGGAGCCCTCTGAGCTCCTCAGGGGTTGGTGTTTTCTCTGTGCAATGTCTTCCGAATGTAGCAAATCCTGCCAGCTCTCCGGGTTCTGGGTGGGCTGGTGGGAGGCTCATCCTCGGGGGTGCCTGAGGAAGGGCAAAATGCCTTAATTTAATGAATTCCTGTGGTGGGAGCTGTGAGGATTGTAGATCTCCTAGTCCCTAGTCCCAAAACTCTGAGCAGTTTTGTGTCCTGGGGTGATGATGAAAGCATGCCTACCCCGAGGAACCTCTTCCTCTCCTTTCCTGCGTTCTCCTGAAGTTTCAATGCATGGGGGGGTCTCCTGGAGGTTCCATTTTGAGGTTTTTTCCATTAACAGGTCCTGGTGGGGTGAAGGCAGGACGGGGCAGGCTGAGAGGGTGACAGGCGGGAAGGAGTGAGAGAAAAAGTCACACATGGATGTTTTTGGAGCTCCGGGCCTCGTTCTGTTTTTAAGGGAGGGAAAACGCATCTTCCAGTCCTCGCTGGAAACAACTCCAGGACTTGTCAAAACATATTTGTATTAAATGTTTTAAATATAGTTGACTTGTGTTAACCCAGTGCTCTTCCTCGCTGCCTGTCCCGTGGTTCTCCATGGCAATTGGCGCCGGGAAGGGCTGGGTCCTCATCCAGCTCCTGGGGAAAGGCTGACTGGAAAAAGTGAGCGTGGGTTTGCAGGGAGCTGAATGCAGCTTTTGTAAATGGGGAAGGGGGAGCAGCTCCTGCAGGGACAGGGGCAGGCAGGGCTGACAAGGGTCTGGAGGGCTTTTTCCCCAAGGGAAAGCCATGGTCACTCGGCTGGAGGGGTTTGGGAAGAGGGACAAAAGGTGAGGGTGGCTGCAGAGGTGCAGGACTGGCCCCGTTCCCTACTCGGGGCAGTGTGGGCACAGGGAGGAGTGGCAGCTGCCCAGGGCATGTCACACACACCTCACACTCGGGAAGCACCTCACACTGCTTCCCGAGCCACACTGGGCTGCCTGCAGCTGGGGACTTGCAGGGACAGGGGACTCCCTCAACCCCTTCACGGCATGCTGCTCCTGGGCTCATTCCCCACCTGAAGTGCTGGGCTGGAGTCTGGCAGTGTCAGAGATCCCACAGCAATTCCCGAGGGAGCCAGAGGCCTTCCTCCTCCTCCTCCTCCTCCAGGCCCAGCTGGCAGGAGCTTGCCCCGTTTCCAGAGAGGAGGGGAAGGGATTAATCCCAGCCCAGGGGCTGGAGGGATGTGCAGGGCTGGGTGTGGGGTTTGGGGGGCCCTTGGGGCAGGCTTGGCTCTCAGGGACCTCACTGTGGGGGACAGGAGCTGGATTCCAGGAGCAGGATTGGAAAAGAGCTGGAATCAGCAGCCTGGCAGCCACACTCCCATCCCAAGAGAGCTCCCAGCAAGCTCCTGTTCTGCTCCTCAGGACAAAACCCTTCTCCCACCTGGAAGCTGCCCCTGCACAGCCTCTCTCCAAGCAAATGACATCAGGGGCTGCTGGCAGCCCAGCCAGGGCCAAGGCATCGTCCCCACGTTCCCTGATGTCACCTGCTGGCACTGGTGGGGCTGACGCTGCTTCCCTGGCACGCAGCTGCTTTCCATGGCTCTTCAGGGTGGAACTGATTTTTCCCTTCTTCCCCACAGCAGGGACCCTGTGCTGGTGCCAGCTCTGAGGTGCTGCATCCCTTGGCTCCCTGGGGCAGCTGATCCTCAGGGAATGCTGCTCCTCAGTAAACCGAGCAGCACTGAAGAGGCTTTTCAGGAAATGGGGATAAAGATAGCTGGAATGGTCCTCACCAGGGGAAGGGCTGGGTGGGAGGTGGCCCCAAGTGCTGGGGGGGTTGGTGCACCCCACTCCAGCCAGAGGCTGGTGCAAGGTATAGAGAAAAGGTACCTGGATGCTCCCTGGGAAACAAGTCCAAGCATTTGGGGGGAGAGCTCACACCACAGCCCTGCTCCACTGAGCAGCCAGGGCTGGAGGGAGACACTCCCGTGGGTCATTAACAGCTTCAGCTACTGCAAGAACAGCTCTGAGACAGTTTAGAAATCATAAAAACAAGTCAGTATTTATTTTACCCGTGAGTCCAGTCCCTGCTGGGCTAGGGACACAGTCCCTGATGTTCTCAGGCTTGTGGAAGTTTTGGCACACAGGGATTTAGCTGTGACCAAACTGAACCCTGCTGGAGGAAGCATCTCCAAAGCCCCATCATCCATCCCACATCTGGCACCACTGAACACCTTTCCTGTGGCCTCACCTGACACCAAACTCCCACCCAGAGCAGGCTCTGAACTGCCAGCTGCCTTTCAACATCCTCAAACCACCACAGCAGGGGGAAAGCAGCAGCACAGGGAGTGGGATGTGGTGCAGGAGATGAGGAATTTGAGCTGAACAAGAGGTGCCTGTGGTGTCCAGGGAAGGAAAGCAGCAACTGAGCTCATCCACACCAGCACCATCCTGATTCCAGGACACAGCAGGCACTTCATTCTCCTCAACAAGCACAGCCCTGATGGAAGAGCAACTTCCTCTGTGAGTGACACAGAGCAACCAGACCATCCCCTAAGGTCGAATACAGCAGCATTTATCCCTTAGAGAAAGAATTGCTTTTTGCCCATTAACCGTTTCTTTGGGAATTTTTAGCAGGTTCCTTGGAGGCTAACAGGCACAGCTCAGGGAGTGCTGGTGGCCTGTCAGAGCTCTCCTGCCTCAGCAGCAATGTTGTCACTTTGGTCTCCTAAAAACTACAGATTCAGTGAAGATTCATCTCGATCTCCATCCCTGCCAAACAATCAGGCTGTTCCTTCTTTCCAAAAGGATGAACTCCAAAAGGGATCATTACACCCACCACAGCACGTGGGAAATTTAGGATTTAGGATTGAAGAGCACCTGGCCATGCTCAAAGCTGTGTGTTTAACCCCCTTGCCCACCCCCTTGTGACATCCAGAGTCACTGAATAAAGCCCCAGATTTGTTCCCAGCTCTCTCCCTTCTCCCTGCTCCTCCTCAGTCATACTGCAGCAGGGAGTAGAAAGGGATGGAATTCAGCTTTTCCGACCCTTTCAGGGATTTTAACTCTATGATCACGAGGCACTCCAGGATTTCAGCATTCAGCCTCTTCAGCAGCTCACAGGCTGCACGCATGGTACCTGTGGAGGGGAGCAGAAACATCCTGACTCTGGGGCAGCTCCAGCCCCACAGCCACCCCTGCTGCTGCCAACAGGTTGTGGATACCAGAGAGCTCTGGATACCCCTGGCAGTGTCCAAGGCCAGGCTGGACAGGGCTTGGAGCAGCCTGGGACAGTGGGAGGTGTCCCTGCTCATGACAGAGGGTGGCACTGGATGGGATTTATCCAACCCAACCATTCCATGATTCCATGAATGTGTCACACAGTGATTCCCTCACCTCCAGTTGCCAGCAAGTCATCCACAATGACCACCTTCTGTCCTGGCTCCACAGCATCGCTCTGGATTTCCAGTTCAGCCTGCAGGGAGCAAAGAGCAGCTTCCTTTGAGTCTGGCCTTGGAGAGAAACCCCTCACGGGCTGCTGGCTCATGCTGGAACACAGACAAGTCCTCAGTGACATCAGCCTCAACACTCAGCACCTAAAATCCCAAAACCCCCCCAGATTGCAGCTACAGGGGAGCACCACGGAAATACAGAGCAGGGAGGGGATTGCTGGGCCAACCCTCTGGCAGGATAATATCCTGAACTTTCACCATGGGAGTTATGGTGGAATTTTATCCCAGAGCAGCTCTCCAGGGAGGAAAATCTCCTGTCATGCACTGGGGAGCTCTGCCTGGAGGCAGATCCAAAGTGGCACCTGTTAGGATGTGTCACATGAGCCTGTCCCATGCTGGGGTTGGCCCAAACAATCCTCATGGCTTAGGCCTGGCTTTGGGGGTTCTGCTGCTGTTAGTTCCTAGTGGGAGTAGCAGTTTTAGGCTCAGTCCTGGGAGCAGCCAGGGTATGGGGTTACAGGGCAGGATGTGGGGAAGCCGTGCGGGAAGGCTCTGACTTACAGCACTTACTGCCAGAGTGGGAAACACTCTCCATGGTCATGCCCCTGAATTCAAGCCAAAGAAAGCCATTTAGCACCGAGCCTGAGCACCAACCCCCTCCAAAAATCACAGCACAGCACCAACCACCACCATGGGCACAAATGGAGTGACCATGGCTCGGTGCCATTCCTGAGGGTTGTGCTGTGCCAGGCTGTCCATGGCATCAGAACCCCGTTTGGAACCACCATCCCCACTGGTTTCAGCCCCCCCAGCCCCCCTGCTCCCCCCAGGCGTTACCTTGCCATATTCCAGGGTGTAGCAGACAGACTCGGTGGGACCAGGAAGTTTCCCCTTTTTCCGTATGGGAACAAAGCCGATCCCAAACCTCTGTGCCAGAGGAGGCCCAATGAGGAACCCACGGGAGTCCAGGCCTGGGGGAGCAGAGTGCAGGAATCATGGAATCTTTCACCTGTGGAAAAGCCTCTCTGAGACCATCCAGTCCAGCCATTCCCCAGCACAGCCATGAGCCATGTCCCCAAGTGCCACATCCACACACTTTTGGAATGGTGACTCCAATGTTCCCATACCTGATCATCCTCCCAGCGAATTAATTTTCCCTAACATCCAACCTAAACCCCTCCTGGTGCAACTGGAGGCGTTTTCCTCTTGTCCCATCACTCAGATTGGAGCCATTTCACTGCAGAAGGGTCTTGTCATGACCTCCCCATTTTATCCTCCCACTCAGGGGAACTCTAAAAGCAATTTGCTGTTGAAGTCCCTCTGAGGGTTGAGAAGACTGCCCAGACTCCTGCTCACCCAGCTGTGCTGCCGCTTGGCCCCAAGAGCCCTGTGACCCTTCTCCTTAGAGATAAACCCAGCAGAGCCCTGGTATCAGTTCAGCCACACCGCTGGGACTTTGCACGTCTGGGCACAGACTTCCCTTATCACAAGACACCTGGCCAGGTTGGTCAGTGCTCCTTGACCCCTGGGCTGTGGCTCAGCCCCAGCACTGTGCCAGCTGAACACCTCCAAGGCTGCTCCCCATGAGGAAAACAAGCTGGGACAGGCTCTGACTGTGCAGGACCTTTGTGTTCTCCCTCTTCTTTAACAAGGAATTACCCAACAGGCACTGAAGTGTAGAGGACACCAACCACAGCCCAACCAGTATTTCAGGAAATTACAGGAGGAGGTGAAGGGTATAAGCTGTCCTGGTGTCACACATGACAGAGGCCAGTGTTGGGGTGATTTTCGTGTCCAAGGGCTACGACATTCCAAAGGGTCACCCGGCACCTCCCACCCAGGACACACTGCTCCGCCCCGGCCTCAGGGATGTCCAACCAACACTCACCCGCGATGAAGTCGATTTTGGGGAAAGATGCCCTCAAATGCTCCTCCAGGAGATCAATCAAAGTCCTGAACGCCACGGGATCCTTCAGCAAGGGGCTGATATCGCTGCAATGAGGGAGGGCAGGGAGTGAGGGACCTCCGGGGGCTGCTCTGGAAACGCTGAGCTCCTGAGCCCAGGGAAAGCTCCTGCCTGGTGCTGCCAGGGGCAGGGATGGGCAGTGGCGACAGCAGCTGGCAGCGAGTGCCCGGCCTGGCTCCAGCCCCGGTCCCACCCGCAGTTCCAGCCCTGGCTCCATCCCCATCTCCATCCCCGGTCCCATTCCCATCCCCTAGCCTGGTTCCATCCCTGGTCGTGGTTCTCTCCCATCCCTGGTCCCGGTCCCATTCCCATCCTCATCCCCGGTTCCGTTTCCGGCCCCATTCCCGGCCCTCATCCCGGTCCCATTCCCGGTCTATCCCCGTCCCCATCCCCGTTCCGTCCTCGTCCCCATCCCCATCCCCATCTCCATCCCGTCCCCGTCCCATCCCCATCCCCCCCAGTCCCGGCGCCCATCCCGGCCGCACCGGAACAGCACGCCGGGCTCCGGGAAGTCCGGGAAGGGCCGGACACGATCCCGCACGGTCCGCAGCCGCTCGTCGCTCATGGCGGCCCCGCCGTGCGCAGCCGCCGCAGCTCCGGCGCTGCCGGGCGGGCGGGACGGGGGCGGGGGCGGCGGCGGCTCCGCCTGCCCCGGGGCGGGCACGGGGGGAGTACCGGCGGCGTGCAGCTCCGGTACCTCGGGGCGAGGAGCATCAGTGCCCTTGGAACATGGAGCATCAGTGCCCCCGGTGCGTGGAGCTCCGGTACCCCGGGATGTGCAGCTCCGGTACCCCGGGGCACTGGAGCCCCAGTCGCCCTGGTACTTGGAGCTCCATATGGAGCTTTATCCCCCCGGGCACGCGGAGCTCTGGTATCCCGATGCACAGAGCCATGACTGCCCAGTGCACGGAGGTCTGTTACCCCAGGACACGAGGCATCGATACCCTCGGGATGTGCAGCCCTGACTCCCCGGTGCTTGGAGCTCTGACACGCCATGCACGGAGCCCAAATTCCCGTGTGTGTGGAGCTCTGATCCCGCAGTGCATGGAGCTGCAATTCCCAGGCGCATGGAGCCATGGAGCTGCAATTCCCAGGCGCATGGAGCCATGGAGCTGCAATTCCCAGGCGCATGGAGCCATGGAGCTGCAATTCCCAGGCGCATGGAGCCCTGGCACTGCCCTGGCTGCAGCCCCAGGCTCCCCTCTGAAGTGCTCAGGCACCTGCTCCGTGTGGAGCTGATTTCCCCATGGCACAGAGCCCTGGGAGCCTCCCTGGCCCCAGCCTGGCCCCAGCCCCAGAAAGGAGCCCCACACCTGGGGGTTCCTCTTCCAGCCCCTCCCCTGCCCAGCAAGCTCCTCAGGACTTTGTTGTTTCCTGCTTTTCCACCCCTTGTCACCTCATGTGAACTCCTGGAATTACTCTGTGCTTGTTAAAGTGGTGGTTGGGATGACATCCATGAGGGACAATAACACAGCCCTGGGTCCTGCACCAGCAGCTCCTGGTGTCACCAGGTCCTGGGCAGGACAGGGAGATCCCACAGCTCCTATCTCCCAATGTCATTGGGCCATGAAATATCCACTGAATGAGTTCAGATCTCCTCTTCCATTAGCAAACAAACCTTGGATCTGCTCCAAACCCATCCAGGCACAGCTCACTGCAGAAAGCAGAAGCAGTTTGAGCCTGTAACACCCCTGTCTGAGCTCAGTGTTTGCTGCCGAGAGCTGAGATGGGAAAACTTCCCCCCACACCCTCTGGAGAGCCCCTGCCATGGCAGGGACAACTTCCACTGTCCCAGGCTGCTCCAAGTGCTGTCCAACCTGGCCTGGGACACTGCCAGGGATCCAGGGGCAGCCACAGCTTCTCTGGGCACCCTGTGCCAGGTGAGAGATTTCTTCCCTCTATCCCATCTAACCCTGCTCTCTGGGGAGGCCATTCCCCCTTATCCTGGTCCTTGTTCCAACTCTTTCTCCAGCTCTCCTGGAGCTCCTTTAGGCACTGGAAGGAGCTCTGAGGTCTCCCTGGAACCTGCTCTTCCCCAGGCTGAACAATCCCAACTCCTGGTAAGTTCTCTGCTGCCAGACACAGCCCGTGCTCCCTTCACGATCTTTCCCTCACAAACTAAGATTTTCCCCGAACTCAGATGATCTCTTTGGCACCAGAAAAATCTTCTCGGGCAGCTGTTCCAGGGAAGCAAACCCGGAGGAAGGACACAGCCTTCCCGTGGAGGAACCAGAGCTCTGCAGCCTCTCACTCCCCGGGATGAGCTGGACGGGTTTCTCTTGTGACCTTACAACCACAAGGCTGGACAATGAGCTATTCCAGCAACTCCTCTTCTTCCTGGCAGATGGAATTGCTGATGGAATTTATCTGCCTACTCATGGAAATAAATAAGCAGGAGCTTATTTCCTGGGAAAAAGGCTCTTTTCAGCCTGCCAGGCAGCTCTGCTTCTGCCTTTCACTAACAGAGGAGATGGAATGGGGGGTCTGTGTCACCCCAGTCTTGTTTGGGAATCATCCCACAGTCCCACCCTTTCTAGCAGGAGGCTCCACCACATTTTCCTCGAGGCTGAGTGAGGCTCCCAGGTTCCTCATCCCTGGCAAACCAGCAGCTTTCACTAGGACGAGCTGCTGAGTGTTCCCACTGCTCCATCCCACAGCCAGGGCTCTCCTTCTGGGATGTGGGATCAATCTGCCACCAGCAGTTCCACCAGGAAGGGCACAGAGGTCACACCAAATTGGGCTTCCAGTGATTCTGCTGCCAGAAATCATGGTTAAAAGGCAACATCCCTGAGATTTGTCAGAACTCCTGGTTTATCCCCCATCTCAAAGGATTCCAACTGCACCTACCAGCACAGACCAGATTGTGACAACCCAAAGGAAATCAGTTTTCCCTGGGATTGTTCAACCTTTCAAACAACACTGCTGACTCCTACTGCAATTTCCATCTGCAAAGAACTTTCCTAGCACCCCTTTCCAAATGTGATGTCAAAGAGCTCTGGAATATCACCCGGGAGGTGACTCCACATCCACTTGGGGCTCGGAGAGCTTCAGGGCTGATCTGTGCCTGGCAAAGGAATCACCACCTGGAATCTCAATTCCCCCAGGAGACTCTGGTTTTGCCACTTTTCTGGACACTGAGGCCATCAGTGATTTAAAAGTGCTTTGAGATCCTGATAGGAGAGATGTCATTAGCCAGGGCACACAGACACTGGGAATATAAAAGCTTGGGAAATAACTCTAATCAGCTTAACCAGGCAATTAAAGAGCTGCACTGAGTCTGGAAGTTTCTGTTCCATTCAAGATTTTAAAACTTCAGTGTGAAGTGGAACAAAATGCCCCAAATTTCAACATCCCACTTCCACGAGGGGAAAAACAGCACAAAAATTTCCCTGCAAATCCACTGGAACGTTTCGTTTCAATTTCAGCTGAGGAAACACATGCACTTTAAACCCTTTTAAAAAAACCAAAAAAAACAACTAACCAAATTTGAAATATCTTATTTCAACACCAGAAGAATGCAGCTCCCCAGCCAGATCCCTGGGCTCGGGATAGAAGCCTCAGAGCTGGTTTTGTCCCCCAAAAGAGGGGGAAATGTCACGATCCAGCTCTGCTGCCCACGGAGCCCAAGCTGCAGCAGGTTGGATCAGGAGAAAGCACAAAACTCCTCTCTCTCCTCTGGCCAGCCTGGGTTTTGTGTCTGATCCAGAACTAATGGATTTGGCACGAATTCCTCGCTGCTGGCTTTTATCTGCTCTCCCTTTCAGCTGGGAATTGTGCTACCAACCTCCTATCACCCAGAGGGTGTTAAGTGACTCCAAGAGGGACAAAGGCCTGAAGAACTGCCAGATTGCCTCTCTCCAGAAGCTGCAAGGCAGAGGTTTTTTTTCTCCCTCCTAAAAGACCACAGGCTCCTGGCTACGGATCCACCTTTAGTTGGGATTTATATAATCCGAACTCGACTTCAAGCAACAACAAAACTTGCAACGGTGGAAGGGGATATAAAGAAAACAGGCAAATGGAGGCTTGGTGTTTAAAATAGCCATTTTCCAAAGGAAGAAAGAACCTAAAATGGGATTTCAGTTCTTCCCTTACAGCTGTTCTTAAAACCTGACAGTTTAATTCAAGGGGCACCACAGTGTTGCCTTCTGATAACATAGAAAAACATCCAATGCTACCGGAAAACAAAAGGGAAAAGTCAATTTCCAAGTATTCTAACAGCTAAGAGAGAGGGAAAACAGGCCATTTTAACTGCACAACAGTTATTTGGAAGCTGAACAAGCAAAGTAACTCTTAAGAGAATAAAAATGTGTTTAGCTTGTAAAGTTTCCCAGTGCTGAGGACAAGGGGAGGGATTTCTCAGCTGGCTGTGCTCCAGAGGCTGCTGGGCACTCTGCAGCCAAAAAATCCTCTCCCAGCACCCCCAAACCTTCCTCCTTCCCACACCCCGTTCAGATCTCACCTTCCAAAGGTCCTTTTTCAGCTCCTGCAATTCTTGCACGTGGTTATTTCAAAGCTGTCGTCACTGGGGAAAATAAGTGTCCAACCTTGAGGAGATCCTTCATGTGAAACCAGGAATTTTGGGGTGCTGTCAGTGAGGTTTGGGAAAGGCTCGAGGTGGCAGGTGTGGGAACTGCCAGCTTCCACTAGTGCCCCAAGTCCAACAACCTCCTTTTTGGAGACATTAGCTCCATCTCTTTCAGTCAAACCCCGCTGGCACTGCCCAAAAACTCAACCCCCAGGTTTTACCAGCAAATCCATGGGATTTGCTCACTTCCCTTGCTCCAAACTTCCCCATTTTGCCCTCAACATCACATTCCTGAGTTGCCCTTGGACAGGCAAAGCCATGTCATCCTTCCCTGCTGCACTCAAGGCAGTTTGCAGGGCATTAACCTCAGCTCCAAGTGTTGGGAATCGATCTGCTGCTTCCCAGTTCCACTGCTCAGCTCCCCAAATTGTTGCTCCGCAGGGACCAATTTGCCACCGAAATAATCCATTTGTCGCTGCAGGATTTGAAGCCAAGGCTCTGCTTTTGCAGCCAGAGCCTGGAAATGCAGCCGGAGTTTTTCCACGATTATTAGTTCCATCCATTTCGGAAGCTTCTCGGCACAGAGGGTGGGATGATAACAGAGCCTCAGGGGCAGAGCAGGGAGGCTTGAGAGGCTCAGCTAATTGGAAATTAAAGGCAAGAAAGAAATTCCTTGGACTCTTAGCCCAGGAAGATATGAAGCTTTTAGCGTTCAGCATAATAAATATAAAGAAAGGAACATCACAGCCTTAATTCCAGCATTCCTTCGGCATTTCTGTCTCCTAGCTGGAGAAGAGAAGCCACCAGCAGAGCAGTTGGCTGCTGCAGGTCCCTGCGTGGGCAGGAAATCTCTCCAGCCCCACTCCTGCCCCAGTTCCCAAACTGGGAAGCTTCAGGCCAGCAGCTCAGGATGGTTTTTAGGGGCAGACGTGGTGACTTTGTGCCCTGAGTGGGTCCTGGGGGCTGCAGGGCCATCCTCACCCCTGTGCTGGCCCTGCTTCCCCCCAGCCTCTGAACTGCAGCCCTGGGAGATTGATCCATGGCAAAAATAATTCCAGGAAAACAAACCAAGTTATTTTTAACCCACGTCAGTCCCATGATCCAGGAGGTGACTCTGGGAGAGTGTGCCACAGCAAGGTGTTACTCCCTTGGCTTACAGGTGAAATCACAGACTGCAGTTCTGAAAAATTAAGTTTATTTTCCTCATTAGTTCATCTTACAACTTTTAAATCTGGGAACATTTGGGATAGACATTGATTTAAAATTCCTATTATCCAGCTGTAAAACCACTCTTCTTATTTAAATTTATAGCAGAAGCTTTGTCACCTTAAACCCTGATTATTTATTATCTGCTTCGTGTCCTTTTCTTCTAAACAGACACTCCATGAATTCACTCGCTTTCTAGCGCCAAGTTTACCTCCAGGATCTTTGTCCTGAGATTACTGCAGGGAGGAATGAGGATTTGCTGTGCTGGGAGGGCAGACAAAGCCCAGGGCTGCTCAGAGCAGGGTGACTTGCCCAAGCAAGTTCCAGGGGCACAGCAGGATATTCCAAAGTGCAGCTGGAAGGGAGCAAAGGAGGAAGCAGCAGGCAGGGGACAGGGAGGAGGTGACCAGAGCACCCCTAAGGGCTGTTCAACAAGTGCTGGGGACTGAGGAGTGTGGCCAGGCCAGGGCTCAGCTCTGATCCTGGGAAACTCTCCCTAAGCAGCACAAAAATCAACAAAGTGTTGTTACCTCACAACGATCTGAGGGCTGACAGGATTTGCAGGGAGTTGCAGCCATGGACTCCCTCCTCTGGTGGGATTTTTGTAGTGAATGCAGGGCTCTGACAGTTCTGGTGACAGAATTGTGGAATCAAAGGTATTAAGGTTGGAAATGACCTTTGAGATCTTTGAGTTCAACCCTCAGCCCAGCACCACCACCAAGGTCACCTCTAACCATGTCTTTGATGCCACATCCTCATGGATTTCAATCCTTCCAGGGATGGGGATTCCACCACTGCCCTGTGCCAATGCTTTTCACCCTTTCCATTAAAAAAAAAATCCCTAATATTCAACCTATCCTTCCCCTGGCACAATTCTCATTCTGTCCCTGTTCCCTGGAGCACAGCCTGAACCCCTGGCTGTCCCCTCCTGTCAGGAGCTGTGCAGAGCCACAAGGTCCCCCTGAGCCTCCTTTCCTCCAGGCTGAGCTCCTTTCCCAGCTCCCTCAGCCTCTCCTGGTGCTCCAGACCCTTCCCAGCTCAATTCCCTTCCCTGGACATGGAGAAGCACTGAAGCAGAGCTGAGCAGCCCCGGCAGTGAGGAGTTACTGGTTTTATCTGGTCTCCCACAGCTGCTCCCAGCCCTCCCAGTCCTCTCCTCACCACTATCCTGGGCAGATCTCCCAAGCCTTGAGCTGTGTCTAAACAAGGAGCAATGTTATGGAGGAGCTGGAAATGCCATGATATCCTTGAAGGACAATCAGGAACATCCCAAAGCAGCTAAGACATGTGGGCTATAAACAAATGCCACTTGCAGATGTGCAGGGATCCATGAAATGCTGGCTGGGATTTCTGGGAGGTGGAACAGCGAGAGGTGACTCAAGTGCTGTTCTTATTCCAATTTTATGGGATTATCCAGCTGCACGAGACACACACTGGGAATCGCCATGGAGGGGATTACAGGTAGATAAAGCATGGGAATGGGAGTGTCTGGGATTACAGGGAAGGGAGGAACAAGCAGCTGGGAGCCCAGAGCAGGCAGGAGCACAGCAGTTGGCACAGAAGCAGAGCTCTCAAGCAGCCTTGGGAAGGAAGTTGAGCTGTTTCCAGGTACAGAGCACCTGGATTTTTCCTAAGGCAGCACAGCAGCACAGACAGGCATGTGGAAACACCGGAGGGGTGGAAGTGGAGCTGTTGGAGCAAATGGAGAATCATGGAATGGTTTGGGTGGGAAGGGAACTTCAATCTCATCCCATTCCACCCCTGCCATGGGCAGGGACACCTTCCACTATCCCAGATTGCTCCAAGCCCTGTCCAACCTGGCTTTGGATCCTTCCAGGGATCCAGGGCCTCCCCACCCTCACAGACAACAATTCCTTCCTTATATCTGACCTAAATTCCCCTCTTTCACTCTGAACCCAGACATGCTCAGGGCTCCTTGCAGCTGCTGCCCTCAAGGCCCAGAGGAGGCTGGTTTTGCTCAAGACAGGTTTATTAGAGACAGGGGAGGGTGTGGAACAGGCTGCAAGGCACAGCAGGGATCTGCCCTGTGGAATTGGGCAAAGGCTCTGTGCTCCCCAGGAACTCTGGAGAAAGGAGAGCAACACCCAGGCTGGGGAAAGTTTGCAGAAGGAGAATTCCTCAGAGAGCATGTGCTGGAAACAGGGTCAAGAGTTGAGGGCTGATGCAAAAGGGCATTTCTGAGCCTGCACTGGGCTGGGCCCAGAGCAGCAGATGGGAAGTGTGACTTGGAACAGCTTTAGGCTTTTGGAAATTAAGGAAAGCCCCGAAATGAACACTTGTCCCCAGCTCCCCACAAGGTCCTGCACCAACAATCAGACAACAGAATCCTGGGATGGTTTGGGTTGGAAGGGATCTTAAAGATCACCCAGTTCCAATTCTGACATCCAGGCCCTTCTCCTCTCTCTTGGAGCCCTTTCAGGCACTGCCAGGGGCTGCAACCTCATCCAATATTCACCTGAACACAATCCTCACCTTTCCTTACAGCATAACCTAGGGAATGTTTGCAGCTACACACAGAAGGAAGTCAGGGTGTTCTCCAACCCCTCAGCTGGGAACAGGAGGGATCCCTCGTTTGCACCCAGAACTCACAGATTTAGGGAGAAAGGAAAAACAAGCTGATGTCCAGAGCTCACAATGGAAATGAAATGTTAAAACAACAAGTCCCAGGTAAACAAAACATGGGCAGTTTGGGCAGGGCTCTCTGGCAGCTCTGAGTTTCCTGACCCGTCCCATGGCTCCTGTTGGGGCACCGAGTGAGCAAGGGTTGGCTGGAAGGAGCAGGAGTGATCCATGGCATTTTGGAGCTGATGGCAGAGTCGTGGCTGTGCAGAGAGCTTTCACAGCTGAAACAACCCTGGCTGGAGTTACCATTTAGGGAAGCAACTGGAAGAAGAGAGGAGTAGAGGCTAAACCCTGAGCATGAGGAATATAAACAGTGTCCCTTTTGGAAGAGCAAGTGATGATATCATGCACACATCACACCCTTCCTGTGTAAACAGGAGTGCCAACAGGAGCAGACATGCTTTGGAAACTCGATGTCCGGCTGGTTTGGGCTCTCTGGGTAGCTCTGGAGGGCTGCAGCCATCAGTGAGGCCAAGAGCATTTCTTAGGATCAGACTCTGGCACTTTCAGGCACTTCCCAAGCTTCTCACAGCCTGGAGGGGACCAATTCTGTTAAAAACAAACAAAAACAGACAGGACGATGATTCACACCAAGTATCTGCTAAGCTCTCACCCCAACAGCTCTTTATAATCCTCACAAAGACACTTTTATGTGCTGCTTGAAAAATGAAACTCCTCTTGCAGCTGAAGCCTCTGGGCTCATAAACTTCCCCACTCCAAACACTGGTCAAATAAAAGCTGCAGGAAAGACTACAAATCCTCTTCTGGGATACACCAGTCCTTCCTGGCCTCTCCAGTGCGGTTTGCTGGGATGCTGCTGATCCTCCTCTCTCTCCTGTAGAGCAACCAGATCAGGAGGTTTTGGTGACACCCCCAAATTTCCTGGGATTCCAGCAGTTCCCATTCTCAGCACTGAGATATCCAGGCGCTTTTTTGAGGAAGCAAAAGGCAGCAGAAGGCCAAGGGTGTGAGAGAGATAAGAATGTTGGTATTTTAATGAGCGTTTTGATGGATGAATCCATGAGCAGATGGAGCAGGAGCATTCCTGAGGCACCTCTTCCCGTGCCTGCACACCAAAACCATTTGTTTTCCTTGTTCCCATGTTTCTTGAACTACCTGAATGTGTACAGCAGAGAAAGGACACCAGCGAGGAGATCCACTGCCAACCTCACCTTCCAGAGGAATTCATGGAGGAAGGAATTTCTGTAAATGAACTCTTTAAATTTCATTGGGGTTTTGCCATTTAGGATTAAGGATTGTGGTCATGGGAAGGGCAGGTAACAATTCCCATTCTGCCTTCAGAATTCTCCTGTGCTCTCTGTCTGTCCCTCCCTCTCTCAGGTCTGTCCAATCCATGGGACATGTCTGCTGTCCCCTATTAAAGGCCAGATCAACTCTGACCTCTTGCCTTTCGTTTGCTGATTTTCACCCTGCAAGTATTTATGTTTCCTTGGAATTAAATTCCTATGGAAAAGAGGAATAAAAAGGCTGGAGCAGGTTTTTATTCCATGGAGCTGACAACAGATGGCAGTGAGACACCAGTGATTCCTGCAGAGCAGCAGACACAGAGGGAGCTGTGATGGAGACACCTCTGCACCGAGGGCTCCACAGCCTTTCAGAACAATTAATGCCATTTCCTAAATCTGTTTCTCTGGTTTAAAATGCACAACCACGGCTGGAAAATTCAGACCACTCTGCAGAAGGAACCGAGGGCCAAAGAAACACATGAAATGTCTGTTCTTTGGGAAAAAAGAGAACAATAAATGGTCTGTGCTGCAGCCTCACAGTCCCAGTGCTGCTGCTGGTCTGTGCTGGGAGCCCTGGGGACACCACGTGTGCTGTGAGCCAGGCCAGCCCCGGGCTGCATGGAACAGCTTCTCCCACACTCCCAGAGCAGGAAATCCCAGCAGAGGCAGCTCGGGGAGCTCCCTGGACACTGCTGGGCTGCAAACACCTCCCCAGCTCTGGAGGGGAGGCTGCTGGGCTTCCATCAATCCATGACTGCAGGAGCTACAGGATGATCCATCTGCTGTCATGGAACCCTGGAATGGTTTGGGTTGAAGGGACCTTAAAGCTCATCTCATCCCACCCCTGCCATGGCAGGGACACCTTCAACATCCCAGGTTGCTCCAAGCCCTGTCCAGCCTGGCCTTGGACACTTCCAGGGATCCAGGGGCAGCCACAGCTTCTCTGGGAATTCCATCCCAGCCTCCCCACCCTCACAGGGAATAATTCCTTCTCAATATCCATCTATCCCTGCCCTCTGGCAGTGGGAAGCTATTTCCCCTTACCCTGTTGCTCCATAGCCCTGGACATTCCCTTGAACATTTCCACACATTTTGCTTACATGTGAGTAAAGACAATTCTCCTCTCTCCCAAAAATGATATCAAACACCCTTATCAAATAAACAGGTGACAGGATTTACAAGATAATAAATGAGATAGTGTCAGTAAATTATATTTATCTCCCAGCAGCCCCCAAAGACAAATTTAGGCTCCAATCCACCCCAGCAATACAATCACTCCCAAAAGATTTGCTTATCTTCATTTCTGGTCTCAAAAGGCAGCAATTTGGTGCCTGATATTTTAGGGTAGTGACCATGGAATTATCCTGTGAGGAGTGTACACAGACTGGAAAACTCACCATGTTTCCTGCTGGGGTTTAAACACTTCTCCTGGGATTAAGATCCCCCCAGACCACTTTCTGCCTCTGATGGCCTTCAATTTGTGAAGCAGTTTTGGAAGAAATGCCTTTGCAGTGCAGGGCTCTGGCAGCAGCCAGGCCCTGGGGACAGTGCCTGAATCCAAAAGGTCCCAGAGGAGCACAGAACAGTGTTTATTAAGGGAAAAGTTGAATAAGGAAAGAAAACAACACAGGAACAATGGGCCTTCAAATCTTTTTCCGATTTAACATCCAAAAATAAAGAGATGGGACAAAGCTAAGAAAGATCTTTGCCTTGTTACTGAGGGGACACAGCTCCACATTTTGTTCTCTGCTGCTGACAAACCAGAGGCAGCAGGTTCTGACTGATTCAGATTATTTCTGCACCAGGAAGATTTTGCCTGTTACTATTTTGTGTCAGCCCACAGACACATTCCCTCAGACTACACAACCTCCTGTCAACTGACAACCTCCCCCAGATTATCCAGTTTCTTTCCCAGGTTCTCAACAAACCAAGCAGTGTTTGACAGGGAAGCCAAACTGTAACTTTCCAACAGGAGACTTGAGAGAGAAAACACGATTGAAAATGTTTCAAGCCATGAAGACTTTTAAAAATTCAGGCACAGGTGGAATTGGAGGAGACAGAGCAAAATCAAAGATGTATCACTGAAAAAGAGGCACTTTTGTCCCATAGAGGAATCAAAACAAAGAGGGTAGGGTTAGATGGAAAGATGAGCTTTAAGGTCCTTCCAACCCAAACCACTGCAGGATTTGATGATTCTGTGACTTTTGAGAATTGCAGAAAGGGGATTAGAAAGGAGGAGGATCTGCCCTGTCTCTGAGGAAGGAAGCCACCAACAGGTGACCGTGCATCTCTTCTCCATCCCTTCCCACCAGTGACAATTTCTGAAACCTTTACAAAATGTACTTGAATCCAAGGATTCCCCAGTGTGTTTGTGCTTTAGGCACTCACCATGACAGCCTGGTCACACACGTTCAGCTGGGGCTGGCCTGGCACCAGGGTGGCCTTGTGCTGCTTGACCAGCCCTGAGATTCTCTCCATGGCCTGCTGGTATTCCTCACTGGCAAAACTGGAATGGGAAAAGCACAGATGTTACTGCTGGGGCTGCGTTTTGCTGTCCACACCAAAATGTCCACACCAAAGTGCCCACCAGGCTGGGCCAGAAGATTTTCCCTGGGCCACAAGGAGGGGGGAGATGTGCAAACATCCTGCCAGCTGCCCAGGGGTCTGCAGGGAATGAAATCCAGGCTGCCAGGGCCCAGGTGCTCTGCTTAGGGATGGCAGTGGTTTGTCCTCCCCAGAACAGCACGTGGCTCCTGGCAGGGCAGCTCAACTTTCCAAACTGCTCATCCAGGAGCCCCAAATGTTTCCTCCTAGATCTGCTGCAAGCTCATGTGGATTCCCAAGGGAATCGTGTTAGCAAATAAAAGGGCATTTCTGGGTCGTCCTGGGGCTGTCCCTTAAATCATTACCAAGGGAGACTTCCCAGACACAGGACAAACACCTTCCCAGACAGGTTAGGACAGGAGTGTCCCACCTGAGGTCACCTAGCTCCCCACACTCATCCCCCACTGCTCCAAGGGCTCTCCTGAACACCTGGCCCAGGCGGAGGCGTTTGGTGGAGGGAAGCGAAGGGAATGTCAATATTTTGTTTTACAAGAGTGTTCTCAGGAAGGGTTTCAAACACAACCCTGGGCCAGTTAAACACCACAGTCACCAAGGAAATGAACTGAAATTATGCAAACAGAGAAGGAGAAGAATAGAAGGGCCTTGTCCAAGACAAGAATACCTCCCCCATTCCACAACATCCCGAGGTTCTGCCCTGTCCACATTCTTCCATTACAGCTTGATTATTCCAAGCTGGGCTCCATCAGCCATAATTTAGAATCCTCAAACGTGGTTCTAAATTACCAGATTCTGATCCACCCGATTCCTCCAGCAGGCACTTGTTGGAGTGGCTCAGGGTGCACTTCACTAATACCTCAAGTATTTCTAAAATGCAGGATTCCTAACAATGATCTCACTTTGTCCATCATGTTAAGAGTCACTTAAAAAAACCACCAAAAAGCCCCACAGAGAGCGGCAAATTCCTTCTGAAGATAAAAGAAACAATGCAGCTGGGTCCTGACCTCGGGCTCCCTCTGCTCCCAGGCCAAGCTGGCCAGCAGCCCCACACTCCAGCTAATTTCCTTCTTTGCAAAACAATCACATTTCAAAGGCCAGCAATGTGCCAAGAGTTTCCAGTAAACCCTATAAATATCCCACCTCGGCAGGCAGCCAGGGAGAGGCTGATTGTGGGGCTGGGCTGAGCTGTGCTGATAGAGAGCCGGAAGGGAATGTGGGATGAGGAGCAAACGGAGCTGCTGCTCTCACACCCAGCCTGGATCCTGCAGGAGAGAGCTCACAGACCACCCTGAAATCCAGAGGATCCTGAGAAGCTCCTGAATTCCATAGAGTCAGACAACCCTGGAATGGTTTGGGTGGGAAGGGATTTAAATGTCATCTCAATTCACCTCCTGCCATGGGCAGGGACACCTTCCACTATCCCAGGTTGTTCCAAGCCACATCCAACCTGGCCTTGGACACTGCCAGCTTCTCTGGACAACCTGTGCCAGGGACTCCCCACCCTCTTGGGGAAGAATTTCTCCCCAGTATCCAATCCAAAGCTCCTCTCTGTCAATAGGAAGCCATTCCTCCTCATCCTCTCACTACATGCTCTGATAACTGGAATTCCCTTGCTCTCCTCCCCATGCATCCCACCTGGGCTCTCCCAGCATCCTGCTGCTCACTCCTGCACTGCTCCACAGAAGTTTGGGAGCTGCCAAAGCTCATCTCTGACTCACAGCCAGTGCTGCATCCCCATGGCACTTTCTGCCTGGTGGGATTTTATCTGGGAGCCTCCTGGTTGAATTCCAAGGGGATGGGATTGGCAGGCCTGGCAGCAAAAAAAAAAACCAACAAAAAACCAAAAAAACCAAACCAAAACTGATTTTTCAAGGAGCAGAGAGGGTTTAAAGCTAAGCTAGGCTGACAGAGACACAAGAGAGGGAAGGATGTGAGACAAACACTTCAAGGAGGATGCCTGAAACCAGGGGAGCTCCAGGGATGCACATCTGAGCTGGAGATGGGAGGAAATAAGGAAGTCAGAAATATTGCACAGCCTACCCAGTCCAGTGATGGAACTGGAGCTGGAATCAGGTTGGGAGATGTGTGTTTCTATGGTTTAGGTTTCTAACAGACCTACAGTGCCAGAATTTGAAAGCACTTCCCACCCAAAGTAATCCCTCTTCATTAAGATCCTCATATAAAGGATTAATCGGAATTAATAAGTATTTTAATCGATTGTTACACTTAGATACTCCAGATATTGAATCACATCGTGCCTCCTCCTGCTGCTCTCATCACTTGGGTTTATTTCTGTCACACCCTTGTGTCATCTCTCAGCACTGAAGATTTTCTTTTGAAAGTGGACCCATAACATAAAATATTGCTGGCTGCTAATTGAGCTTTGCAGCATCTTTGCAAATATTGGAGCGTTCAGTGTCACCCATGGAAATGGCTCTTCTGATGTAGGATTCCAAATTAGCCATAATCTGGACAGAGCAGTGGAAAACACAGCTGTGCTCTGGATGAAGGAAGAACAATGTGTTGTCATGGCTGCTGCTTTTTGCTCCAAATATGCCAGTCCTGCTGCAAGGAAAAATGTCCTTTTTGCTCTTAACTCAACTCCTATATTTATCCACAGCTTTGTGGCTCATCAGCAACACCAGATACAGGAACCCCATGGAATCACAATGTTGGGTGAAGGCATTTAAATCAGAATTCTGGAATGGTTTGGGTTGGAAGGATCCTAAAGATCATCTCATTCCACCCTGCCATGCCATCTTCCACTGTCCCAGGTTGCTCCAAGCCCTGTCCAACCCTGGACACTTCCAGGGATCCAGGGGCAGCCACAGCTTCTCTGGGCACTCTATGCCAGGGCCTCAGCATCCTCACAGCCAGGAATTCCTTCCAAATATCCATCTATCCCTGCTCCAGGGAGGTTGGTTTTCTTTTCTTGACCCCATGGAGATCCCCATTCCAAGGCTGCTTTTCCTGCCTTGGCTTCATGGAGATTCCTGGCTCTGATAAACTCATTTTTTTTCTCAGATATTCCTGTTCAGCTCCCAAAATCCCACATCCATGGATTTGTGAAGCATTTACTGACTGCACAGAGGTTAAAACTGCCTCCAGCCCTAAGCAAGTGCATTTTGAGACAAAATCTACAAGAGTGCCTCGAATTTGCATGTAAAATGGGGATAATTACCTCATGGTAATCAGTCTGAGTTGTTAAGGGAGCTGGGAACCTCTGCTACCTGGAGTCCCATCCTTTCCTGGAATGCATATGCAGGCCTGGGCTGCAAGGCTGGGTTTGCTGCATTCCCTGCTCCAAAAAGGGATGGTTTTATCTGCCCAGGTGTTTTGTCTGTGAGGCTGCAGCCCTCCAGGGCGAGCTGCATTTCCCATTGCAGCTCCCCAGTCCTGCAGAAGGAGAGCTGGGAATAGCACTGCAAGAATGAGAGGGTGAGCAGGTGGCGTTGTGAGGAGTTTGCTCCAAGAGATCCCCCAGCGCCCATGAAATTATTCCACGCTCACAAGGAGGGAGCAGAGTGGACAAAGTCCAGGGTCATTACACTAATTGACACTTTAGCTCCGGGAAGTCCCTGGAGATGCAATCAGGGCTGGATTGGAGCTCAGGGTCTCAGGCACAGGTGTGGGCTGTGCTTCCTTCATTTAGTGTAATTGTGCCTTGGCAATCTGCTCCCCTCCTCCCCCTGCAGCTCCAGTGGAACTTGCTTTGCTGCTTAACCCCAGCGTGGCCTCCTAGCACAGCCATTGTCTCCCACTGAGTGAGAATTCTGCTTCAATCCTGTGCTACTCACCTTTGGCATCACCAGGGGCTCATTCTGCCATCAGGAAATGCACCCTCAAACAGACTGGCACCCAAACAAATCCAGGAGCACTTTCAGCAGGATTTCAAGATGTTTTACACCTCATCCTGGTGTCCTGGGGTGGTGTTGGTGATGTCCATGGGGTTACTGAGAGGATTGGAAAAATGGGAATTATGTATTTTATAGAATCCTGTAATTAAATAAATGGGATTGACAGAAACCTGACAATGGCTCTAGAGCAGGTTGGACAGGGCTTGGAGCAGCCTGGTGTAATGAAAGGTGTCTCTGCCCATGGCTGAGCTTTAAAGGTCCCTTCCAATCCAAACCATTCCAGGATTCCATGATTCTAGGAATAGCAGCTCTCAGATTGATATGAAGTTATGGGAAGAGCACAAATGTAGCTAATGATACTTCACTTCCTTCTCCCCTGGAATGATTTTAATTAAAACCATTATTTTTAATTGTGAAATACACCCAGATTCTGATAATTTGATTTGATCTGTTATCACTGCTTTGAGGCTTTGCAGCACCGTAGTATCCAAGCCTTGATCTTGTCTTATTATTCAGTCTTCCTCAGTTCCTCTCTTCTATTATCAAGTTTATTTGCAATTTAAGGTCTGCACAATGCAGGAGGCAGAGACAGGTTTGGGGCTCTGCTGCTGGAATTACTGGAGAGACTCAGAGGAGCTGATGGGAAACAAATGATGAATCAAAGAGAGAAGGTGGCCTTTATCCCAAGTCACCTCAGGTCCAGCAGCATTTTGGGGCACAGATGCACCCCTGGAGGCATGAGGGGCAATGTGGCCACTCAGCCACAGGAAACCTTGGAATTCCAGAATCATTCAGGCTGGAAAAGACCTGGAAAATCCAAGCTGTGATGATAACCACCCTCCTTGCAGCAAGGAGATGTGATGGTGCTGATCCTCTGGAAATTTGAACTCCCCAGCTTCCAGAATCCTGCCCTTCTACTGGATTTCACTGTGAGGAACCACAGCATCGAAATGGCAAAGGGGATAAAGGCAGAGTGAGCAGCAAAGCCTTTGTCTGTGTGTGAACAGGTGACAGAAAACAACAAATATCCACCTGATCCTCCTGCTGTGGCATTCTGTGGCATTCCTGAAGTTTGATTTCCAGTGGTATTGCTGAATTTTAATTTCATGGGGTGTTTCTGAAGTTTGATTTCCAGTGGTAATGCTGAATTTTAATTTCCAGGCCTATTTCTGAAGCATCATTTAAGCACTGTATTCTTCAGGCCACTTTCTTGTGGCTGCAGCACTGCCTGGACCTGTCTCTGAGAAGACGATGATGGTGAAGATAATGACAATGACCATGTCCATTTCAAACTGCATTTTGCACTTTTTGCAGCTGGCCCATGCAGCTTTTTTTTCTCCCAATATTGCTTTTTGTGCAGCCTCACTCCACCCAGAACACCTGCAGGGTTATGGGCTGATGAAGCACGAGTTACATTGGTCCCAGAGATGGGAAAAGGGCAGCCATGGATGCAGATGTGTTTTTCTCCATTCCCACGATTCTCCTCCACAGAGTATTTTATTTCCCCCTCTTCCCTCTGAGCTGGCTCTGCACCACTCACACCTGGCTCACCTGCTCCCTCCCACCTTCCTGCATCCACCCCAGTGTGCTTGGTGCTCCATGGTTTGTACTGCCACCTCTGAGGATTTATCCCCAATTTCCACACTTTCAGTGCCACCTCTCCTGTGGCAGCTGCTAATTCACCCCTGCAACGCAGCTGCTACCATTTCCCTCTTTTCCAACATGAGGAGTCAGCATCTCCCCTGGGCACAATCCTTGCTCTTTGTTATTATTCACATTTTTTTCCCCCTGATTTGCACCTTCTCTCTCTTCCCCACAGCCAGGTTTGTGCCCTGAGCAGTGAGGTGAGACTGGCAACTTTTCTATCAGATCCTTTCCCCTTTAGCTTCCCTTCAGGAGCTCCTTCCCTTTTTTCTGGCTCCATAACCACTGCAATTACCTCTCTGATGATTTCCTGAATTTTCCATCTGCTCGAAATAGGCACTTGTGAGCTCTCTTCTTAATTAATGTGTTCTAAAATCATTATGTTCATCAACCAAGCCTTATCACTTCCATTTTCTTCCATAATAGTAAAATCCATTGCCCTAAGTAAAACACAGGAATTTTGATGTTCATAATTCAATAAACTCATTGCTCAGAGCAGAAGCTGCTACAAACCAACAACAAGGTGTGAGCAGGCTGTACTTACCCTGTCCTTACTTGTAATTAAGCTTTGCACCTCTGGCTCAAACTGGCAGAATTTCAGAGATTTCTGTTATAAATTCTTTGGCTTCAAAACACTTTTTCTACTTCAGGCTGCATTAGGTATTTTAGTAACTGTATTTTTAGCTGTGCCAGCTTTGCTTTATATGTATATACATATATATATATATAAAATCATTATTTGTGTTCTTTTTGAGTGGTAATGCAGTATTTTAGTAAATGTGTGTATAAACAAGAATCTGACTCAGATAATAAAACTGACAACTGCTTGTGAAGATGTTACCAACAGATAATTTCACTGAATTTGTCACATTGGAGAAACAAGTTCCCTCTGTGGTACTCAGCTCACACACCCATAGCCCAGAGATAACAGAATCTGGCCAAGAAAAACACCTATCAGATCTTTTAGTTCTGTATTTGGATAAATTTGGTAACAAGGGCAGTTTGAGTGTTTTGCTATGAAGCAAAACCCCCCATTATTGCATCCAAGGAGGAAACAAAGCCCTGCTGAGACTCAGGGAAACGTTTCTGCTTTCTGTGTTGACAAACATATCATATAGTTTGTTACATAAAGTTGAGAGCTATAAAAAAGAGGTATTTCCTTCACTGATCCAGGTAATCTCCCTGATGACAAAAAGACACAAATGGTTCACTTCTGGCTACCAAGGATGAGGTAACTCCTATACAAGGGTCTAAAGGAGAGCTGGAGAGGGACTCTGGACAAGGGCTGGAGGGACAGGACACAGGGAAAGGCTTCCCACTGCCAGAGGGCAGGGATGGATGGGATATTGGGAAGGAATTCCTCCCTGGGAGGGTGGGGAGGGGCTGGGATGGATTTCCCAGAGAAGCTGTGGCTGCCCCTGGATCCCTGGAAGTGTCCAAGGCCAGGCTGGACAGGGCTTGGAGCAACCTGGGACAGTGGAAGGTGTCAGGGTTGGAACAGGATAAGCTTTAAGGTCCCTCCAGCCCAACCCATCCCAGGATTTGATGCTATTTCAAGGCAAAGGACAAACACAACTTTGTCCCTTGGCAGAAATTGGGGTGCAGGGGGGATCCAGCCAAATCCAGTGGGGCAGCAGCAGGAAGAGAAGCCCCAGCCCTGCTGGAAGGCCCTGCTCCCAGAGCAGCTGAGGGAGGGATGGGAACACGAAGGGAACACAAGTGCAGAGTGCCAGATGGCTCAGCACTGCCAGACATGTCCTCAACACGCTGACAGGACCTGCCTGGAGCTGCCTGAGCAGTTTTTGCACTGCAGGGAAAGTGCTCCTGTGGGAGGCAGGCTTTGGCTGGTATTGTTTGCAGGCTCCAGGAAATGCAGTGAACCGTGGGAGGATGAGGAAGGACTTGTCCTGCTTCACCAAGAATCCCAGGGAACTGAACTTGTTACCTGCTGCCTCTGGATCTTGCAGGACTTGTATCTCCAGGGATCCCTTTAGCAGCCACTTCAAAAAAGACTGAAAAGCTTAGTTGGACTTTTGGAAAAAGAGGTTATTTCTATCCACTCATCTCCGTAATGTGGAATAATCATGGAATGGTTGGGTGCAAAGGGACCTCAAAGCTCATCTCGTTCCAATCCCCATGAGATGACCCAAAGAGTGGTGGGCTTGGCAGGGCCAGCTCAATGGCACTTGATGATCCTAAGGGTCTTTTCCAATCTTAAATATTCCCTGGATGGATGAAAATGTAGCCTTGAAGCATTGTCTCAGTGTGTCCTGCGAGTCAGGGGTGTTGCTGCAGGTGACTGAGCTGCTGATTTCTGGGATTCCCTGCCTCTGAGATCCCAAATATAGAAGCAGCAAATCCCTCTGGAGGTGCAGGTGATGCCAGCCCTTCCTGAGCAGCAGTGACACCCACTGCTGGTGGCTTTGCACGTGACCCCCACTCCAAATCCACGTGAATCAAGAGAGGTGACAGATTATCAAAATCATTTCGAGGGAGAAGAAAAGGCTGCACTCAATAAGGAATAAATGTAATAAAAAGTAAGCAAAAGCAGGCAGGGAGAACAGAGGCAGCATGTAGGGACTGACATATGCAGGCTGGGAGGAGGAGGATGCTGGATTCCCTTTGGAGAAACATTAGTGTCGGGACTCCCAGCAGGCTCCGTGCCAAGGGGGATAATTAAGCTAAATAAAAATACACACCAGGAACAGCTCCACAAATGAGGGTAATTTAATTACCACATTCGATAGAGGAGACCCACTTCCCAGGAGTTTTCCATTGTGACCAGAGAGGAGACAATAGCAGCAGAATGTGCTGGAGAAAGGAAGAGTGCTTTGCTAAAAAGAGGGTTTCTATTAGGGGCTGCATAATAAACACCAGCACAGCTCTCCATAATCGTGTCATAATCTTGCTATAAAATTCAATCAAAGCAACAGCTTGTGAATATCCAAAAAATCAATGCAACCATATGAGAAATGATTGCAGATGGAACACTGGAATTTATTTCAATGCTCACTCTGTGGTGGTGGGAAGGAACAGTGAAATCACAGGGAAGCAGGAGCTGCAAACACCTCTGAGGGAAGAGCTCCTCTGCCTCAAATCTGGAGGAAATAGCATCACAGAACCCCAAAATCACACAGTATTTAGGGTTGGGGGTTCTGGAGATCATCCAGTGCAATCCCCCTGGAGCAGGTGACACAGGTGACAAAAACAGCAAGCAAACCACAGTTCACTTACTATTAACCCCTTTGTTTGATTTTTGGAAAAAGAGATTATTTCTGTACACTCATTTCCTGAAACAGAATCACAGAATCCTGGAATAGTTTGGGTTGAGAAGGACCTTAAAGCTCATCCTATCCCACCCCTGCTATGGCAGGGACATTTCCACTGTCCCAGGTTGCTCCAAGCCCTGTCCAGCCTGGCCTTGGACACTCCAGGGATCCAGGGGCAGCCACAGCTTCTCTGGGCACCCTGTGCCAGAGCCTCAGCACCCTCCCAGGGAGGAATTTCTCCCCAGTATCCATCTCTCCCTGCCCTCTGGCAGTGGGAAGCCATTCCCTGGCACTCCAGGCTCTTGGGAAATAAAACAGTTGTTAAACTGTCCAGGTCCCACCTGGAATCCCAGCCCAGTTTAGTTTCACTGAGCTGTATTTACAGCCCTGGAGCTGCAGCTGTGCTTTATTCATTAGTGCTGGAATGCAGTGGAAGCAGAGCTCCCAAAGAGCTTTATCCACTGCCTGATGCACCTCCAAAGTGCTCTGTTAAGCCAGAGAGAAAACAAATCTTTTTCTTCCCCTCCTCTCTCCAATGAAAACACTCAGTGGACAGCACAGGCTCAGTTCCTCTGGAAGGAATGGGGTGAGTGTGTCCACTCAATTATTCAAAACAGTTGAGTAATTGCAGCCCTGTCAGCTCAGAAAACATCTCTGAGCTGTGCACAAACCCAGTTCTGGGCAGGCAGTCCCAGCAGCACTCATTCCCTCTTGATTTATTTCCACACTCTCCCAGTCAGAGCCACTGGTGAGGGATGAGGCTGCTTGTCCCTGGTTTTGCTGCAGGGAGGGAGGGAGGGAGGTGGGGACCCCTTGGGAGCATTTTTGGAGGTGGCAGCGTTCTTTGTGGGCTCTGCTGGCTGATGGCTGCATAAATCCTTACAGGAATCTCTCAGGGCATGGTGTGTGCCAGAGATAAATATTACAATAGCAGGCTTAGAGGAAAATGGATTCAGACAGCCAGGAGAGCCCGAGGATGGAGCAGGATTGGGCACAAAGTCCTCCTGCTAAAAACCCTCTCAGCTGGGGTAGGAGATTGGAAGGTTACCAGTGTGCCCTGCAGAGATTCCAGCACCACACATGACTGCTTGTTTCCTTCCTGGCCCCAAAACACCCACAGAGCCCCAGCTCCAAGGCACAACTGCTGTTTGATTGCACAGCTGTGCTGCACTCAGCCCTGTCCTGTCCAAAAACCAGATTTTTCCTCCTCCCCGAGGGGCTGCAGGACATGAACAGGAACAACCAGACTGACAAGTCCATGTGCACACCCATCTCCACCTGACCACCTGAAAACAAGGTTTGGTCCTTTTTTTCCTGAAAAAAGACCAGCAGGAAAGCCATTATTTCCCAGAATGGCTTTCTGGGACAGTTTTTAAGCAGATTTCAAGAACCAGCTACCAAAGCAAACAAAGCAAACAAATTTGGAATGCTGACACTGCTGAGTTTTCATTAAACCTAGTGAAGTGGCTCACCTTAATGGATATTTCTCCCCAGGGTCCCTGCCCAGGTGGAACAGCAGGGGCAGGTAGGTGTGCTCCTCCTGCGTGTGTGTTGTCACTCCTGACACACTCTGGCCAGGACAGAAATCAATGCCCTGCAGGGAAAAGGAGAGAAGTCATTAAAGTGATGCAGGGCAGGCAGAAAAATTTGATTTGATGCCACTTTCTCCAGCACTTTGTTCCAAAACAGCAACAAACCTCAGAATTAAGTTAAACCAAGAGTCCACTTCAATCTGCAGAACACATTCTGAGCTGGTGGGGTAAAATAAGGTGACAAAGTGGTGTTGCACTGACATAAGAGCTGAAGCAAGGCTGTGCATTCTTGTCTTATAAAAATATAATCCCTATAAAATATTCATTAAAATGAAATGGCAGAACAAAAGACAAAGAGGTGGAAGCATTTAATCATAAAAATCCTGCACGTGGAAAGTATTTTCTGTCTGGTTTTTATGGCTTTGGAACGCACCAAGAAGATGGGATTGCTCGGCACTTCTGATCAGAAACAAAACCCCAGGAGAAACATCCAGACACCCTGAGAGGCAACAGGCACCTGCCAGCCTCCCTGAAAACTCCCCTGCCAGCACCTCAAGGACCAGTTTCTCTGAGGAATGAAGCAAATCTGGTTAATTTGAAAAAAACCTGGTGTGTTTCTGATCTGATTCATGGCACGCTGCTATTGAGGGACTCATGATGGGGGCTGAAAGGAGTGGAGACATTCTCTGACAATCTGTGGGGGCAGAAGGTGGGATTTTCCCTGCAGCAGCAGTGGATACAAAAGGCACAGGTACTGGGAATGTCCCCGGGAAAGCAACTGGGAGCAGCAAGGGGTTAAGTGCTCGCTGGGCACCAGAGCTGCCAGCTCCCTCCATCTGCCCCCGCAGTCCTGCCAGGCTCCTGCTCCCTTCCCAGCCCTGATTAGCCACTCGGGAGCTCCCTAATCCCTGCAGCCTCCAGGGCCAGCAGAGCCCATTTCAACCCCGGCAAGAGCCAAAAATGCAAAAGCACTCATTTCCCCGAGCGGCCAATAAGGCAGAGCCCCCCAGCCCAGCCCCGGAGGGACTTGGTAAAGCTGGGCTTTACAATTCCAGCTCCCACGCTGCTCCTTACAATCCCCAGACTGCCCCGAGCTATGGACAGAGACATGGAGAGCAGGTAAATGGGAATGTTTCAATGGAAGTGGGAAAGCAGCTGTAGCATTTGCTTATAAAACAAACTGAAAAGGCTCTCTGCAGATGTTGGGAGGATTTGATTGGCAAACAATTTTCTAAAAATATCCCGCGTTTTTAATGGACAGCTGGCCAGTGGAGCAGTTAATATTCTGCTTTTCAATAAAGCAAGAAGTTTAGAAGCCCATGAAATCCCATTTATCTGCACAGAGCTATAGATTCCTGAATCACTGACTGGAAAAATAAGGGAGTTGCTTGATAGGTTGGAGTGGCCCTACCAATAATGGACTTTAAATGGATACAAAACTGATTGACCTTTCCACCCTGTGACGCCACAGGCCTCTGAAACACACAGGGAAAAGAGATTTCTGTGGGTTTTTTTTCCCCACAAAAGGACCAGTTAATGAAAAGGTATCAAAGCCTCCATAACATCCAAATTATAATTTGGATGCAAATCAAACAAGCAATTTAATTAAGAGCCTGCTAATTGGTACAATGCTCCTCGGCTGCAAATGCTTCAGTGTGAAAGATTTTCGTCTCTCGGGTGTTTGTTTAGACATTGCTCTGTTTCTATTTTATCTTGTGTTTCCCAGGAAATCCTTGTAGCCCAGACTCCAGAACACAATCCCAAAGATTCCCAGGAAAGAAAGTGCTGGGACAATTTGCCTGATGCCACCAGCCCAAAGCTACCTGTCATTCTAATTTAAGCACTCAGTGCCCTTTTCAAAAGTAGTCTAGTGGGGATAAAGCAAATAAATAAATAGGTAAATAAATAAAACCCCAAGCATACCATTTTATGACATTTCTGAGGCATTCCAACTTTATCCCTGCAAATAAAATGGAATATTGCTGTTTTTATGGACTGTGTGAGAGCCAATATTCAACCTGCAGAGAGAGCTCCAATGATTTTCTACCTGTTCGTCAACAAACGAGGGAGAAAAAAAATTAAATACTATTTATTTTGTACAGGTAGGTTTGGTGATGACCCTGGAAGGCTTTTCCAACCTCCAGGATTCTGGGGTTTGCAGGAATCACTGATCAAACACAGCACAAAGGTCACTCCCTGTGTTTCTCCACACTTGAAGCTTTTCTCCTCCATCACAAAACCATCAAAGCCAAACCACAATCTCCTGACTGGAGCATCTCAGGGAGCCCATGAAGAGCATCAAGTGGCACCAAGAACAGCTCAGCTCCTGCCCAGCTCTCACAGCGTTCTGCACCACTGCATAAACCTGTTTGCTGCAGGAGAAACCCCAACAATCCTTTCCTCCCAATTCCTCTGATTAAAACCCAACATTCCCTCCCCACCAGGTGAACCTTCCAGCGCTCACCCCTCCCCATCCTTCTCAGCCACCACACCACCAGGGCTGTTTTTCCATCGCTGGGATGCAGCAGCCTTTGGTTGCACAGCTTTAATTTCCAGAGCAAATGGCCCACAGATGCTGTGTCAATATAGACATGAGACAAACACAGCCGGTTGCCAGTTTGGGCTGCCGGCCAAGAGATGGAATCACCACTCGTGTTAACGGGAGCCCTCTGGCAATTGCTGAGCTTGGCTGCAGCCCAACCTGCTCCACTGACAGGAGGCACATCGGGCTGGAGCCACACCAGCCTGGCTCTGCTTTCTCAGGTCTCCTCCTTCTACCAGGCCACCAAAATATTGTGAGGAGAAAAGCCCAGCTGTTCATTGAAACTAGGAATGTCATTTCTTGCTGTTTGTCACAGCATAGCTTAACGGTGTCCTTGCTCTGCTGGCCATTCCCGGTGAAATCCTCCTTGGGATGAGAAATCACCTCCAAGACTGAGTGCCAAACTCCAACCCCGTGCACCCCAAATTGCTTCTAATGTGTTAACAGCCCGGAAGAGCCCCCCGGAGATGGGCAGCCCCCCGGAGATGGGCAGCTCGGCGAGCTGCGATCGATGGCTGCTTCATATGCTCAGAGGACCACAATCAAATGTCATTATTTGTGAGGTTCTACTTGACTTCACATCCCCCCGCGCAGAAAAGGCTTTATCGATCCCTCCTCGTGGAGGAGAAGGGCAATCAGGGAGCCTGACTGGAATAACCCCTTTGGCATTTCAAGTTAAAACAATAGCGGTTGCTGGCAGCGCAGCCTTTAAAGCCACAGGAGCACTCAAGGAATCCCACCGAAGCCCTGAACGAGCTGACAGCACAAAGGTTGATGTTATCAGCCCCTCTCCCATCACCAAAGGGCGTTTTCCATGTTTTTTCCTTAATTATTATTTTTTCCCCTCCTTGCACCAGTGCTCTTGGAAGGTACGAGGGCTGCTCTGTGCTGGATGCTCTTGGTGGCAGGCAGAGAAAAGGAAATTTCCTTTCTCCTGCTGCCTCCCATTCCTGCCTCCTCTGCACAGCGTTAAATTAGGAGATTCCTAAGGACTTGCTGCCCTACTCAGGTAAATTCAGAGAAAACACCCTTTTTTTCCCCTTTCAGACCTCTACTTTCAAAAACACCCAGCATTTTACAGGTGACTTCCAGCAAAAGTCCCTTGTGTTACAATGTCCAAGAGGGATCTCCCCAGGTTCATCCTTAGCTCTCCCTATGCTTCCAGCACACGTGGCTATTTTTATCACTGCTGATTTTTGCTACAAGAAAAAAGGGTGAACAACAACGGAAAAGCTTGATATCCACCAGTCCTAAAGCACCAGGGACTCAGCCCATGTGCAGGAGGGAGATTTCTCAGCCTCTATCAAACTATTTGAAAATACAAACACATTTTTCAAGTCAGGCTTCCTTTCATCTCCCTCTGTCCCATTTATCACCTCTTGAATGTCAGAGATGTCAAATTATGTAAACATCAGCCACCTATATAAATGGAAGCAAGCCAGGTAAACAGCTCCAAAGAAGCATCCTGTGCAATCCACAGGGAAAATGTCCCACAAAATGCTTATTCCCACTTGATTCTGTGGAGTGAGCCTTCCCTTTATATTTTCAAGAGACCACCCCCTCAAGAATCAAGAAATCCAGTTAATCCAGCAGAAAAAGCAGCATCAAGGCATCCTCCAGCACTGAGAGAGACTACAAGACTTTCTGACAGGAGTCAGACTAGGAAAAAAAAATTTGCTTGGGGGTTAAAAAAGAAACAAACAAAACCTGGGAAGAACAGAACAGCACAATTCATCTGTGTGTCAGATGACAAGTCCTAATCCCAGGCCATAAGGCAGAGGATGCAGACCAGTAAGGGCATGTTGTTGCCAAGGGAGCTGAGGATGACTGTAAACCTGTGTGCTGCTTGCATGGGATGTTTCCAGAGTAAATATTCCGAGTGCCATATGGAGAGGAGCCTTCAGATCCCTGCTCTGCTTTCCTAGGCTTTGCTTTCTGCAGGCTGTGTCTCTCTGGTAGCTTCTTATTTGTGTGCACATTCTTTATTGCTGAACTTGCTCCCAGCCCAGTCAAACACAGCTTTCCAGGTGAGGAGCCACATCCTCCCTCGCCCATCCTGCTCATCCCAAACAGACCCAGCACAGGCACCAGTGTCCAGCAGCAACATAAAAATGGGGTTCTGGCTGCTTTTATGGGATAATCTCATCTGAAAGCCAAACAGAAATGTGGATTGAACCCAGGGCGAGTTTTCTGTATCAATGGTTTCCTGCACTGTCAATTAGCAAGGGGATTCTGAAAGTGAAAGGAGGTCTGGCTAAACTCTGTCTGTCAAAATCATGGAATATTCACCGACTCATAAAACAAACCTCTTCAAATTGGGCAGGCAGCTGTTTTGCCACATCTGGGCAACTTCAGCTCTCTTTCCAATGGATGCCATGAAAATCACGTATTCCAGGTCTGAGTGGGGACCTTCAGACACATAGAGCTTCATATCTGGAACTTTCATTGAATTCACAATGAGGAAAGACCTCTAAATCATACAATTAACAAATCCTCATTAGCTGGAGGTCCACTGGGATGGCAAATCAAACTTATTGAACAAACAGGCCAACAGTCAGAATTCCAAATGCCACAGATGTGCATGGATTTCTGTTTGTTTTTCAAATGGAATTAGCAAACAAAGTGGCCTTTTTGATTCCAGAGTCCAATATCAACACAGCTGGGAAGCCCAGGCACTGAAAGAGGGAACTGTGTTGTAAGGTGAGCTTAGAAACTCCTCCAACAGGGCTGGGAACTGCAGAACTGCTCTGCATTCTGATTTATTTCTATTTTTAAACTTGCAAGGTTTGTAATTAATGGCTGGAGGACATGAGGAGAATTGGAACAAATCTCAGCCTCAGCTTCCTCTGCATGTTGTTAATGGCTGCTCTGGCCACTAATGTGCTCCAATTTTCCCCACATCAAGCTCATGTGATCCAAGCTGCAGGAAAGAGAGTGGATTTGTAATCGTCTCTCTGATGTACAGGATAATTGCTGACTTTTATCAGACAGCAGTTAAACAAAGACTTGGGAAGAAATAAATATTCCTTAATTGCAGCGCTGCCACTGCTCACAGTGGGAGAGGCTCTGGAAGGAGTAGCTGGTCCCCATTATCACTGTTACACACTCAGACATGTAGGAATAAGTTTAGTTCCACGGAGGGGAACGTTTATTTATTTCCCAGCTGGGCTGGATGTGTGGGTATGTGGCTTTTATCACCACGGAGAGCAAGGAATTCATGTGGGAATCTGCCATGCACGTGGGAAAAGCAGGAGGCCATTCCTACACCCAAACACACTGAGGAGCTCCCAAGGTTCTCCCACTCAGGGAAAATCCTCCATGGGTGATAAACAGGTTTTACTCACACATGACACAGATAAATTATCTCATTTTATCGGTGTGGAATTAGCACTGAGACAGAGCATAAAACACATTCCTAGAGCCAACTTTCCTTTCCTCCTCGTTGCCTGTAAAACAAGCTTTGACTCCCGGAGCATTGCAGTCTGAAAAAAGACAAACACACACATTTCCAGCCCTGAATGCAAATGACTCCCTCGGAGCTGATGCTTCCTTCTACCCCCAGGACATGCCAATGAAAGAATCCCTGCACTTTTATATCCACAAATGTCACCAGCACTTAGTTCTGCACCTCTGATGCCTTGAGGACCTTCCATAAGTTAAAAAAAAAAAAGGCATAAAAAAAATAAATCATGCAAACAATCCCTCCCCAAGCCCAGGCTGCTGTCAGGGTTGCTGAGAGCTGGGCCTTAATGCACTGCTTCCTGTCTAAAGGTATCATCAGCAAGGCACACGTGTGAAGCTGCCACTCAGCAAATGCCCCAGAGTTTAGAGCCCAAGAAAGGTACAGAAAGAAAAGGAAATAATAGTGCTTAACATCTCACTGTGAGGAGATCAGCCAGGAAATATATAAAATAAATGCAATGTTACACATGGCGTGATGTGGGCTCACAAAAGTGCTGATAACAGATTAAACACATTTATTTTGCTCTTTTAAAGCACTGCTGTTCTTTCTATTGGGCCTTTCCTACAGCTTTCCTTTTAAATCATCACAAACCCAACAAACTCATCCCAGTTCCATCTCAACAGTTCAGGGCACCAGGTGTTTTGTGCCAGGAACTGGGAGATGTGTGGTCAGTGTGGCATGAGGCTCCAGACTTTCCCAGAATCACAGAATATCCTGAATTGGAAGGGACCCACAATAATCAGGAGTCCAACCAAAAGGGAACACCTAAAAGCTCAGAATTCAGCAGGGAAAGAAGTTTAATATTAAATCATTAAATGCTGATTAAAGGGAGCATCCCTCAGAACAACTTGGAATTTACTCATTTTCCTCTCCTCATCCCTGATTTCAGGAGAGTGGGGTGCAAGACCAGTCCCCTTAGATCTTTTTAGGCTCACAGAATTATTTAGGTTGGAATATCCTCTAAGATCATCGAGTCCAACTGCTCCCCCAGCACTGCCAAGGCCACCACTGCCCCACGTCCCCAAGTGCCACCTCCACATGGCTGTTAAATAGGGGGATTAGGACTCCACCACCTCTGAGGGCTGAACAACCCTTTTGGGGCAGAAATATTCCTAATGTCCAATATAAACCCTCACAGCAGCTCTGAGGAGACTGAAGCATGGTGACATCCCCCGGTTTAAAGGATTCTGCAGGATCCCAGTGACTCCTTGTGCTCTTACCTTGCTGTGCTCCTCCCAGGAGTTGCTCCAGGTCCAGTAGTGAGCTTTGTAAAGCCCAACTCTCACTGCCATCAGCTCATTGCCACGATAGTAGAAAATGGGCCTGAGGAGGAGAGCAGAGCAGCATGAGAAACACCAACATCCCAAACCCAGGCTCCTGATAAGGGCCACAAACCCCTTAATGCATCCCGCTTCCCATGTGGATATCAGGCAGGAACAGGCTGCCTCCTAATAGTCTCCTCTGCAAGGTTTTCAATTAACATTTCTTAAAGTGTTCATCAAGTTGAGAGCTCACACGGTGCAAGAATGAAACATTATGCAGCTTGGCTGCCAGTGATTGTTAATCCTTGAACTCTCAGCCCCTGGGATTTCCTCTGGAGCGTGGCGCTTTCAGCGTCAAACGGCTCTCAAGTGCCTGGGTGGGAGGGAAAAACTGGGATTCTCGGGCTCTGGGATGCTCAATCTCCCTTTCCCAGCAGCACCAAGGCAGCTCCACAGCTCTGCCACCGAGCTGTCAGTGTCACACGGGCAGGGTGGCCAGGAGGACACCAGATGCTGGTGTGTTCTGGATGACATCTCCGGGAAACTCCATATGGAAAAAGCTGGCAGCCAAACAGGCTGTGTTTTTAACTCCTATCCAGTTTTTCCCCCCCCCAAACCTCACTTTGCAGCATGTAAACATACTGCTAAAGCTGCATTTGTTCCCAGAGGTTTCCCTGATTAATAATTCATCCGGGAAATGCATCTCACTCGCTGCATCTGTGCTCTTCCCTGGGCATCCCAGCAATGTTCCTGCCGGTTTTCCCAGCAAAACACTCCTGGTTTTTTTGATGGAACAGCACAAAATTTTACTGGAAGGGACTATCTGCAGGAGAGGGGGTTGATTTGCTGCTGCAGCTCCTCACACGAGGTCAGCTCCTCTCTCCAGCTGTTTTGGGCTGACAGGACGCGAGGGTGGAGCTGTTTGTCACTGTCAGGGACAGTGGAGCCGTTTGTCACCTTTGTCTTTCCCTCTCAGCTGCCACTCCAAAAATGACTCACTCCGGTGGTGGCACCTTGAAAAACCTGTCCCTAAGTGCAAGGTGAAATTTAAATATCCCTGTCTGAATGACAGGTGTGGCCTCGGAGCTCTTTTAGCCTCGAACAAACAATGAGCCCCCCTCCTTTGTCACCAGGAGCTGCCACCAGGAACAAAGGGGAAACAACTTTGTCACCAGGAACAAAGGGGAAGCAACTGTGTCACCAGGAAGGAGGGAAAGCTGCTCCCGGAAGAGCCCAATCCTGCATCCTTAGCACACCTGGAAGTGAAATAAAGGCAGTGAGGCACCTGCCAAAGTGCAGCACCTGATCTAAACCAGTCCCATTGACAAAAACCTCCCAAAAATATGCCCCAAAGTACTGCAGTCTCCTTTTCCTTGCCATCAATATCTGACCAGTTATTATGTGCCCCTTTGATTGAAGGTTTTAGGCTTTCCCTTTTTTAAAATGTGTATTTCCCATTTTGAAGGAGGATTCCAGCTTGTGCGCAATATTCTGTTACGAAATTATTTCTTTTCTCTCCCCACTCACTCTTCCCTTTTTTTGCTTAAAAGAACGCAACAACTGCATCTCCTGGGAAGTTTCTGGGGGCTGTGAAAACTTTGTCCTGGTCAGGTTTGGAGGGAAAAAAAAAGAGAAGGAAAAAAGCCATGATGTGCTTTGAGCGAATATTATTGGAACACAAACAGCACCAAGGGGTTGGTGAGTGGAATGAAATTCCCTTTTAAAACAACAAAGGAGCTTTCCAAACTTCCAGAAGATGGACCAGGCTGTGTTAGTGGCACCTGCAAAACTCCTGTCTCAGGTGTGCTCCTTGCTTAGCAGGCACAAAAGGAATTTCACAGCACAAAGGCTCTCATCCAATTCAAAAAAAGCTCAAAAAATCTTTCCATGCCTAAGTTTCCTTGCTATCTCTCAAAGAATATGATTGTAATCAGATTTCCCTGACTGCCAAATTCCTCACCAAAATCCCAGTTCTGAGACCTCTCTTGACCTCTGACACTCCCAATAAAATAGGATATTTGCTGTCAGATCTTGGTGAGTGTTCCCAAGAGCTGATTGTACATCAAGATTCCCGGTCTTTCACCCAAATCTATCCCTGCAGAAGCATCCCCATCTCCAGGACCTTGGCAAGAGGTGTATTTCCATCTCCCCTGCAGCAGCACAGCCTTTACCTGCCACCCCTCCAGCAGGACAAGGACCCAACACCCTCTGGGCTGTTTTTCCAGTGATAAATAATGTATTTTCCCTAGCCAGGCTCCAGTTCTCAGGCTTTTATCTCCCCTACTGCCATATGTTGTTCCAGGGATTCCTGCTAACCCTGTGACATTTTCATCTGTCCCCAGACTCCACTGTATGGCAACATGCCACATGTCAGGAATTCCCACCTCAGCTTGCTCCAGCGGGGTGGGAGCACAGCGGGAAGCTCTGCTGGGAGCAAAGCTGCATCCATTCAGTTTCTAATAAATATTTCTGAGCTTGTGTTAAAAAAAAAAAAAACAAACAAAATCCAGCCCCAAATTTGGCATGTCTTCAGCCAGGAGGAGGGCTGGCAGCTCTGGGATAATAACTGACCTGTCAATTAGCTTGCCCTGCAGGATGACAGGTAAAAGGTCGATGCCATCAATCTGTCTGTCACTGGGAGGCTGCAGACCCGCCAGGGAGAGGCTGGTGGTGAACAGATCCATCACATTGCCCAGCTGATGGCTGACCTGGAACAAAAAAACCAACAGAAACACATTTGCAAAGAGCCTTTCAGTGAAATCTATATGGAAACAGGCTCTCTCCAAAGCTCCCTGAAAATCTCTGCTTTAAACTGCTGCAGTCACCAGCAAACTACTCTGAAAATAATAGAGCAAAGGAAACAATCCTTATTTCTACACTTCCAGGGAGAATTTGCATTCTGATTAATTTTTCTCACTTTTCCCTCCCTCTCCTCACTCCTGCATATCCATTTTCCAGGAGCGTGTTGTTGCAGGGCTCAACTTAATTTAGCAAATTCCCACTCATTTGTGGATTGAAAAATCAGCATTTACACCAAGAAAAAAAAAGTCCTTGATTTGTTCCCTTCTCCAGGTCATCTCTGGAGTCCAGAATACCCTGAGAGAGTTCCCAGAGAGCACAGGGATAGATGGATAATAACACAAAGAGCCTGATGACTTCATCTGCAAACCATTTCCAACAATTCAAGAACTGTAAAGTTGTGGTATTTTTAGTCCATATTTTAATAAGGGAGAAAAACATCTGGGTTTGGCTTCAATGGAGATGTGCAAGGGTTGGGGTTTTTTTCCCTTTTTTCCTTACTTGGAAGCCATACTCATCTCTCTGCTCTTAATTATTTATATTTTAAAACCCTACCAAGTCTGTTCTGCCTGATTCTTTCTGAATCTTTGCTCCCAGCCTGACTGTGGGAGCTGTTGCAGGGTGTTTAATTAGTCAGTGACACACGAAATTAAAGCAGACACTTCCACATCAAGAGCACCAGGATGCACCAGCGAGAGATGTGACATGAAAAGAGCATTTTCAGCCATTTCACTTGTTGGGAAACAAGAAACCATTGGATACAACCTCATATCCATGAGTTCAGAAGCACTTTCTGACTGAAATCCAAGTCCAATCCCAACAGAACAATGTTGGGACTATCAAAGACTTTTTACCTCTGATTTCATCTCCCCACAAACAGACCCCCAGCCTCCAGGCTGGCACTGATTATTTTAATGCAACAAATGGTGACATGATAAATGAATTTTTGTGAGATGCTGGCTCCAGAGAAAAAAAAAATAAAGGAAAAATGCTATTTTTCCTGGGACACTAAACCTTGTATTAAGAGACTGGGCTGAACAAAGGAAGAATTAAGAAGTCTAAAAAAAAAAGAACTGGAGAAAGCAACATGCAGGGCCCTAATTACAAGTTTAACATTACAATATCACATTACTTGATTACAGTAATTTCAATTTTTAATGGCTTTCATTCATCAGGAGGTGTTGGCAGGAACACATCTTATTAAAGCTGCATGCAAGAATTCTGCCACAATTCCTTGGGAGGAAACAAAGTGCAAAGCTTTAAGCACAAGAGGATGGAAATCCTTGGATTTCCATGGACCACAGCCAATTCCTGGCCATGGAAATCCTTGGGAAAGCAGCTGGATCAGTTGACCAAGATCAACAGGCCCCGAGCCCTTGAGTTCAGGATTTCTCCATGGCCACAGCCTGGGAAAGGTTCTGCTCAGCCTGGCCTTGGGGACAGGGACAAGGAGATGTTTCCCAGAGAAGCTGTGGCTGCCCCATCCCTGGAAGTGCTCAAGGGCAGCTTGGGTGGGGTTTGGAGATCATTTATTCCTTATTTTAGAGCCTTTTCCTCTCCCTAAAATAATTTTTCACAGCACAAAGGCTCTCATCCAACAAGGAGAAAAACTCAAAAAATGCTTTCCATGCCTAAGTTTCCTTGCTATCTCTAAAAGAATATGATTGTAGTCAGATTTCCTTGGCTGCCAAATTCCTCACCAAAATCCCAACTCCAAGACCTCTCTTGACCTCTGACACTTCCAATAAAATAGGATATTTGCTGTCAGATCTTGGTGAGTGTTCCCAAGAGCTGATTGTACATCAAGATTCCCGGTCTTTCACCCAAATCTATCCCTGCAGAAGCCAGTCCAGTGTCACCTCCCTGCTCCAGCAGGGTCACCCCAGAGCACAGGGTGGTGTCCTGGCAGTTCTGGGATATCTCTTGAGGGAAATTCCACACCCTCTCTGGGCACTGAGGAAAGGTGGAACTTCCCATGCTGTGCCATGCTGTGCCCATCCTGCCATGGCTGAGGAGGGCAGTGCAGGGCATGAGCAGCTCCAGCACCTCAGCACAGCTCCTCAGCCCCCTGTGCTCCTCCCTTGCCTCATTCCCACCTGCAGAACTCCAGGAAAAGAGCAAATCCAACTCCTCCTGCTCGCCCACCCCACCTGCTGAGCCCTTTTGTAATCAGAGCTCTCCCAGTTCCTCCATCTAATCCAAAAAGTCACTTTTGCTGTTGCAGCTCCATCCCCGCGCCGCAATCTTCTGATAAGAGGCAATCGCTGACCCCAGGCTGGTGCCTTTAATGTCACCTCATTTATCCAGCACGTGGGGACAATCCTGGGGGGCCACCGAGCTCCCCTTGTCCTGGCCCTTATTAACCAGCACCAGATGTAGATGACTCTCTTTAATCATCCAATTACGTTTCTGGTCTCAGACAACATTTTTTGCCGTGAAGCAGAGAAAACTTCTTAAGGAAATTAAATGCCCATGCCACAGCCACTTGGATTTATCTGTGCTCTGCAGCACCGCATTGAAGAAGGAAAAAGGAAAAAAAAAATGAAAAAAAAGGTTAATATTTATATAAAACTTTGAAGTATTTTCAGAGAAAAAATATTTTTTCTCCTGTCAACAGGGCTCTTTCATTCTAGTTGCTTTTCCCTTTTATTTAGTTCTTTTTTTTTTTTTTTTAAGAAAAGAAAAAGAAAAATCCAGAGAGGGCAACAGCCCAGAGAAAATAAATAATATATAAACGGAGGGAGATCAGATATTGCTGTATCAGTGAGGAACAGCCGGTATTACGCACGTAAGGAAGGATTTTTTCCCCCTCCTTCCCCCCTCCCTTCTTTTTAATAAACTCTCAGTATCCACACAACGTCTTTAAGAAAATGAAATCCTTTTGCTGTGGGCCACGGCGCTGGAAGAAATAGTCCCCAGTGCTGTTATCAGTGCTTTCAAGCTTTAACTCTGAATCAAAGGCGACAATTAATAAAGTCGCCCCCGCCAGGAATGGAAAGGAGGAAAGCTAAATATTTGAAACTGGGTGAACAAATGTCAGGGTGTTTTTAAATAAAATCCTTTTACAGTTATCACAGCGAGCAGACCTGATATCCCTGTCTAATTCAATTTCAATTTGCGCCCCATGGGAGATAGGGAAGAAAAGGTTGCAATGCTGTCTTTGGGTTGATATGTTCTTTTCTCCTTCAGGAAGCAGGCACGAGAGAGGAAGGGGAGGAGGGCGAGGGGAGAGAGGAGGAGGATTCAAATACCAACAGAATATGACTTTTTTTTTCTCCAGCTGGATCCTTCCAGAAGGCAGATGTGATGTGGGGAATGTTGAAACGCTGATTTGTTGTGAATTCACCTGGAAAACGGAGCCGAGGAGGGAAGTGCAGCAAGGCTGTTTGTGTGTGAATAAATATTCCTGATGGGGGACCAGAACTCACTGAGTGTTGATGCCAAGAGCAACACACACTCCTGAGGCATCTTTCGCCTCCAAAAACCTGCAAACCAGCCAACTGCACCAATTATCCTGAGCTCCACAGAGAGCCTGGCAGGTGCTCCCACCCTGTCCCCTCACTTCTTGTGTGTAGATCAAGAGGTGCTCCTTTCTTTCAGCACACAAATGTGGTCTTTAATAAAAAAAGGGGGAAAAACCCCCTATTTTATATATTAATAAAATGATTAATAAACTGCCAGGTAGAATAATGGAATCATGGAATGGTTTGGGTGGGAAGAGACCTTAAAGCTCATTTAGTGTCATCTCCTGCTGTGGGCAGGGACACCTTCCACTGTCCCAGGCTGCTCCAAGCCACATCCAACCTGGCCTTGGACACTTCCAGGGATCCAGGGGCAGCCACAGCTTCTCTGGGAAATCCATCCCAGGGCCTCCCCACCCTCCCAGGGAAGGATTTCTCCCCAGTATCCCATCCAACCCTGCCCTCTGGCAGTGGGAAGCCATTCCCCCTTGTCCTGGCACAATCTGCCCATATAAAAAGTTCCTTTCCCTCCTTTTCCCAAGAGACTGGAAGGCTGCAGTCAGGTCTCCCTGGAGCATTCCCATCACCAGAATGAGCTTTCCAGCCAATAACTGGATTTCACTAGCCAGAGACACAAACCCTCCTTTCCTGGCTCCAGCTGTTCCACCTGAAACCACTCCTGGCTCCTCAAACCCAGGGCTGGAAAGGAACAACCACTGCACTGGGAGCAAACCCAGCACAGGAAGGAGTTGACCTTTCAGCTTTGTGCTGAAGTTCAGATCTCCCAAGCCTTTGTTTCCTTCAGCTCTTCAAAAGGAACAACAAGAGACTTTGAAACGAGTTAAAATGTGACTTCCCCACATTTTACAGCTACTTGGAGTGCACAGGACTTGGGCTGAGCAGTTAAAACTCATCCAGAGGATGGTGAAGCTACAGCAGGATACAGGAAAAAAAGGCAAGAATGAAGTGGTGGACACAAGTCTCTCACCTGTGGTCAGGGCTGCTGAGGGAGCAGTGCTGGAGCCTCGATGGCAAGAACACAAGCAGAAAACACAGGTGAGTTTCTGTCACACAGTTACTGAGCAGGGACATCACAGTGGTTTAACTGGGAGCAAAGCAGCACATCCTGGGCAGGGAGATCAGCATTGGCTTCCTGAGGTGCCCACAGAGCCCAAACACACCCCTGGCACCAGGAGCACCCCGAGCTGGAGCTGGATAATGAGGATTTCAAGTTCTGCACGTGCTTCAGGGTGATGTGGGTGTGGTGGAGGAGGGATTTTGGGTGCCTTCCAAAATCTGGGAGCTCCAGGCACACTCTGCAGCTCAGCTGTCCCAGCCCACCCTGCAAACACAGCTCTGCACAGCAATGCCTTTTCCCAAAAACTCCCAAAAACTACCTGGGAGAAGGGTCCCAGCCAGGCAGGAAAGAAGCAGGCACAAGGATTTCTCTCTCCTCCTGTTCTTAATTATCCTCAGAGTTACTACAATGGAAAGAATTTTTAAATTTGGGCATTTTCTAGTCCCCATTTATAATGCATGTTTACTTTTAGCACATTATTTAGTTTGGACCCAGCAAACAAAACACTCAGCTGCAGTTTCATGTTCTCCTTTGCTAGCCCAGGGCTGTTGTACTTGGCTTGCAAAGGCTTTATGGAAATGTTTAAATTTAAACAAAAAGACTGTTTTCATTTCAAATTAGAAAAATAATAAACCATCCTTGGTAGGTTTGGTGAACTCTTGAAAAATAATGAAACCAAAGCACCCTCCTGCCCTCAGCTGCAGCTCTGAGCTGCCTTATGGTCCCTCCTAAATGCAAATGATAAATTATCATTAGCCTGCCTCAATTAAAGCACCCCAATGGAATGCAACTCCGAGAAATGTTTTATTTATGAACAGTTTGCAGGCTCAAGCACAGTGCCCAGTTAATGAAGGATCACTTTCTTCAGGGCTGAGAGATGCTCATCAAGGGGAGGGGGAGCTGTGTTATCCCTGTGATCCCAGCCTGCAGCAGGATTGATTGCATCCTTCTGTAATGAGAGCTGGGACAAGGGGGGCTGGCAGTGCCACTGGGGGGTTATTTTGAAGTGATCATATCTGCATTTGTGTACAGGCAGAGCACAGAGCAATAATGTGATGTCTAAGCCTCCCTGAGTGGAACTTTCATCAAGCACCAAAGTGAGAGATGTGAGGGTCAAACCACTTGGTACCTCAGGGCATGGGGAGTGTGGATAACAAATTCCTGCTCTGGAATGGGACAGCATTAGCAGTGGGTCCTGACACTCCAGTTTGTTCAAACACATGAGAAACATCAAGGTCCAAAGGAGGTTTTAAAAGAGCAGGAAGACAAGACTAGACCCTGGGTGCTCCAGCAAAGCTGAGCCCAGCCCCTCCAAATGCAAATCTGCAATAGAAATGACATCATTTTCTGGGGCAGCAGCAGCTCCTCATTTACACATAGCTCCTCATTCCCTGGATCTGGGGAATGTTACAAGTGTGAAGCAAAGCCCACTGAGCCCAGCAAGGACCACTGCACTCCCTGCAGTGCCCCCAAGGCTGCTGACAGCTGCCAACAGCAGGTACTCACCCCTCCTGCAGGGATGTGACCAGGCCACCAGGCAATGGCTGGCTCCCTCATGCCACCCTCGAAGGTGGTTTGCTTGCCACACAGGAAAGGCCCATTGCTTCCTCCTGGGGACAGAATAGAAGCTTTTAACCCCACAAAATCTCAGCTTTTCAAAAGGACACTCTCACCCAGGCTGGTTTGAAATGAATTCTCATTTCTGCATGGATGCTTCTTCAAACAACATGTCCAGAGTTGGGTTTTTTCTCATTATTTCCTTGTTTGTTGTGTTGTGGTTTTTTGGGGTTTTTTTCAATATCCATTTGTGATGAAATTTCAGGAGTGTCTTTCCAGCACAGGGAGAAAGTGACAGTTAAACACACCTTGCTATCAACAACCAAATTAAAAACAAACCCCAAACAAAACAGGAAATACCTTGCTGGTGTTTTCCTTCCCTCTAAGGGTGTAAACTGCTGTCTGTAACTAAAGGAAATCTGGTGCTTTCAGGCAGAAATAGCATTTTTTCATAATTATTTTAAATTTTATAGTACCACAGCAGTATTAGATGAAGGTACAAGAGTGAGCAAAATAATCCTGCATTCCCTGAATGTTCACTCTCAGAGATGACCAGAGCTTTGCAGGAATATTTGGAGTTTTAAGCCAACCTTGGAGCTCAGCTGGCCAAGGAACAAGCAGGGAGGTCTCATGACTGATTCCAGGTCACACAAAGCCAAAGCCAGTGGTTGAGCTGAAATCAGACCTCAGGTTACTCCCTGCTCCGTGGTTCAATAACCACAAGACAAGTCTGCCTCCAAATAGAAGAGAGCAGGTTCTAAAATCAATTTGCAGTGATTTGTTTCAGAGAAACCATCACTTAAATAAAAGAAAACTTGTGAGGTGACAAAAATCGTTTCTCTTCTTGATATTTTTCATGAGAGCTAAAGAATAAGGGACTCTTGAACTCTCTGCAATTGCTCAGAAAGCTGAAATATGCATTTGGCAGATGGAGAGTAAACACCCTGCTAAGTTCCTGAGCCTGGTTCTAAATAAATCACAGACTATTCCCTCCCTGACAGTGCAAATACACACAGGTAACAGCAACACTGGGGCAGGAAAAAATCCATTTGGCCAAGGACACCTCCTCCAGCAGTGACCAGAAGCACTGAACATAAATTACTCTACACATAAATACTCTGTCTTTTGAGGCTTCTCCTAACTCATAACTCAGAGCCCACACACAGGTCTTTTTCTCCTCAGAGAGGGATTTAAGCCTCGATTTCCCAAGGCTAGGTTTGTTCAGCTGAGCCTCACCTTGTTTGGGAGCTGAAATGAGGGCAGCTCCGTTATCAGAGGTGAAAAACACGAAGGTGTTCTCACTGATCCCCAGCTGCTGCAGGTGGTTCAGGATTTTCCCGATGCTGTCATCGATTTCCCGCACAGCATCCCCATACCTGAGGCAAAAGGAGATGCAAAGCACTGAAAGCAGCAAAGAGTCAGCACAACAGGTTTGGAGGACTAAATTTGTAGCTGTGCTGCAGAAATCCTTCTCCAGCACATCAGGTTTTCTGCTGCCACTGCAAACTTGTGTCTCTTACCTGCAGAGAGCAGCCTCTCTGGGGGATTGAGGGTCAGAATTTGCTCAGGTGTGAGCCACTCTTGGACAGAGAAACTGAGCCACTCTTGGACAGAGAAATTCAGCTATAAAATTCCTAAATACAGGCAAACCCACCTTGGCATAGATGGGGAGGTAATAACATTGTTTTGCTTATGGTTAGAAACTCTTTGAAGCAACACTCCCAGTGTCTACAGAGCTTTTTGCCTCCTCCAAACTGCATTTTTAGGAGTGCTTTTCTATTTGCTGGTCTGATTTATAGGCTTTTAAAACAGGCACTAATCATACAAAAGCCTTCTAAAAAATCATCTGTGCCACAGCCAGCATTTCATTCCTCACACAACTGGAAAAGGAGCTTAGAGTTCTCCTCCTCCCCCTCGGCTCACATGATCTTCAGATTAAAGCCAAATTATGGAAGAACAATCCAAGCAAATAATGCATTTCAGCACACACACACACACTTGAGGAGTGATCCATACCCTTGGATCTAACAAACACTGCTTAGCTTGGCTGTTTTTGCAGCACGAGGTATTAATTAAAATCACCCCAAGCAAACCAACATCCCCAAAAGCAGCACTTACAGCCCTCTCTGACTCGTGCCCAGGAAGGGTTTGGAGGCATAAACAGGAGCGTGGGTAGCATCAATTGCCCAGTAGAGGAAGAATGGCTGCTGGCTGGCCTGCTGCTTGCTAATAAAATCCAGAGCTTCCTGTAAACAACAATAAAAATTAATTTATTCTGTGCCGTCGAAAGCTCTCCAAAAAAAAGAAGCATAAAGTCACCTTGGCTTGGAAAACAGTGCTAAAATAGTACCTGCAGGTAGAGCTGAGTCAAGTTGGCTTCACCTGTCTTCAGATCAATTTTGAAATCTTCGTAGTATCTTAAGATAAAACGAATTGGAGAGGGAAAAAATCAATCCTAACGAATATACATCACTAAAAGGACTTTTTTCTCCTTTCAAGATTTTTTTCCCCTGTGTAAGGAGGTGACAAACAAATCACAGTTCACACTCAGCAAAATCTCTTCAGATATTAAAAAAATGTCACGATAATTGTTCTTACAGGAGAAAGTGGTGACACAGCTTCACCCAAATTAATGACTTTTTTTTGTTTGTTTTGGACAAACCTGAAGGACTGGCCTGTTATAAAAGGGGCAAAATGCTTCAAAATCTCCTGGGCCTTCATAGAGAGCTGGGTGAAATGTGAGTCAAAAATTCAGAATTAAATTCTCAGTGAGACAGAGAAATCCTGGAAGCAGAATTTGGACTGCTTTGGAAACATTATTGTAGAGAGATCTTTAGCCACCAGTAAAGCAGAGAAGGGCCTGGGGAAGTGGTCTGGGCAGTAACAGCAGTGAAAGGAGATGATACCAGAGTGAAAAATGAATGGACAAGAAGGCACAGGCTGCAGAGTGGGAGCATGGAATGGAGTTATGCAAACACACACAGTGTTATTCCAAACAGGAAGAGAAGAAACAAAGAGGTCCTTCAGTAGAGAATGGGAGCAGCTTCCAAGAGGGGAGTGAAATCCTCCCAGGAAGCCTTTGGGGTGCCAGGGATGAGCAAACAGCTCTGGGAAGGCAGCTCCACATCCCTATATCGTCCACATGCAACTTCCAGGTCTGCTTGGTGCTTGGATCTTTATTTTATTCCACAGAATCATGGAATGCCAGGATGGTTTGGGTTGGAAGGAACGTTAAAGCCCATCCAGTTGTCCTGTAATGCCAGCAGGGAGAGCCCAGCAAACCCCAGTGGCAGGAAGGAGCTGAGTTACCTGCCAACCATCTCCCAGTCTCTGTACACAGGGATGTTGGGGCGCTCTCTGTTATTGTAGGGCCCGAAATGGCAGTTTGGGGATCCAAACCACTCATCAAAGCCGTGCTTCAGGGGGTGGAACTGGGGCCGGTGCCCCAAGTGCCTGGGGACAAAAGCAACACGTTGAGTTACAATTTACTGCAAAGAAGCAACCATTCAGCTCATCAGAGCAGCATGCAAGAACACAGTCTTTGCCTAAGATAAAAACTCCAAGCATTTCAATCACAGAAATTACTCCAGAGCAGTGTTTTGAGCTCTCTCACACTTGTTGCAAGCACAGCCATGCAGACTCACCCCAGTGCTCACTTATATTCCATTTTATTTACTCTCCAATCACTGTTTTCCATTTTTTCCTTCCACTGGTGTCTTCTCCCATGCTGTCTGATGATCAGCACTGATGGACTACACTGCCCCAAACCACTGCAGAGATGCACATAATGTTTTACTTAAGGATTCTGATCTATAAGTCCCTTTTATCCCACTGAGCTGTAAAAACACAAGGCAGAGCTCATGAAATGCACCATTCCATCCTCATCCCCTTTATGGAGTATTCACGCTGCCAAAATAGTACAAAGAGACCTGAATGGAAATGAAATGAGGTTTTTATGTGCACATGTGGACATAAAACACGTTTAGCTACTCCTGATGACAGCTCCTCTCTACTGTGCAGCTTGAAAATCCTCCACCCTTAACTTCCAGATGAAGCTCCTCTCTAATCTGCAGTTTTTGTAGTGCAAATGCTACATTTCCTGCATTTACAGCATCTTGAAGACAGAGAATACTCATCCTCTCAGTCTATAAAGGGGATCTTGGTAGCTTTATGTTTATTTAATCATTCCAGTTTCCACTCATGAGCCTGGATGTGCCCCCTGTCCACTCTGTGCCATCCCCCTCTGCACTTTCTGAACATAAAGGGCATAAAATGTGTTACTTGGAGTAAAATGATCCTTGGAGTTACTCTGAGCTATTCTAAACTGAATTATTATAGGAATAATCATTATTCCAGCTATGATTACAGCTTGGGGATGTAACTACCACTGCAAGTTTGACCTGAAGGATTTCACCCTTTTCCCATTTGTATTCCCATATGGGAACACAAAGTTATTCCTGGCTGTTTCTACAAGAGGGGAGATGAGAAAACATCTCATTCTAAGAAAGCGCTTAGAGAACTTACAGAGACATTAAACAATGGCTGAGATGCAGATCAGTCTCTGCCTCTCACAGCACAAAAATCTGAGATTTAATGACACACAACAAATTCCACACTGGTCATGGAACATACTTGACTTGCAAACTTATAATTAAACCATGGAACTTAGCTACTGTCACAGGACACACTGGGAAGTTTTTAGAAGGGATGATGAAACAATATGAAAATTTTCTGCTGGAAAACATTAAAATCCTCTGTGTGGCCAGGATGAGACTACAAATTAACTCCTGTACCTTGCATTTCTTTACACCTTTCTAGGGAGCAGGTATCACTCCCAGTTGCTCAGTATCACTCCCAGCCCTGTCCAGGAGAAGTTTTTGGATCCACAATAATGCCCTGCACATTCCTATTCAGGAATTCCAGATCTTGCAGGTCTTCCAGATTTGCCTTTTTCCAAAGAACCAGAACCAATCTGCATTTGCCTTGTTCATTCCTTTTCCCTGGGTGTATGAATTTACATTTATTAGCACTGAACTGCAGCTTATTGCACTCAGCCCACTGAGCTGATTCTTCAGGGTTACTCTCCTGCTTGGCTTTGTGCTGATAAATAATTCACTGTCTTAGGGTGCTTTGCTTTCTTCCCAATTCCAGCAGGTGAATCCAACCACAATTCAAACTCAGCCTTCTCCAACTTGTCAATGAAACTGATAAAGAAATTCCTGTTACTTTCCACAGGAATTCATAGTTTATTAATAAAGCCCTACCATATAGCAAGGGTCAAAGATAAAAACCATGTGGGTGCTCAAGGCAAATATCCTGGTGGTTTTTTATGAAGTAAGTGGTGTGAGGTGTGGATGAAAGCACAGATTTGAGGAGTTTAAAAATATATATATAAATACACACAGCTCTTTGTATGAAAAGATATGTAAGTACTTGTAATGGGAACACTCAGGAATTGATCCCAGCAGGGGGGAAGATCCATCACAGATTCCAAAGTTGGATATTTAAGCTTCAAAACACTTCTTTTTTCTGTAATTCTGCTTTTTCTGCTGCTCCTTCCCAACACACACACAGAGAAATCTCAAAGAAAGAGATCTCCAAATAAATTTACCATTTGCCAATGATCTTATTGACGTAACCAGCTTTCTTCAGCAGCTCTGGAAGCAGTAATTCAGAATCTGGGATTCCTCCTACTATATCCTGTGGTGTGTATGCTGTGGAAAACAAATAAAAAATCAAAACTTCTGACTCTTAAAAACATTACAGCAAACAGCTCACGGCTACTTAATATTAAAAGCAGCATTATTGGATCAGAAAAAGCAATTAATTTGGAGTCCCAGCAATGTCATTCCTTGGAAGTCTTCCCATGGGATAGAGAGGATGAATTGATCCAGAGAGACCACAGGGAGATTTCCACCCACTTGAGGGCAAACAAAAAAGGGAGCTGCCAGTCCAGAGTGAAGGTGAGACCCCTGAAAAGGGGATGTCAGAAAAAATCAGGTGTTATCTTTAAGTTGTAAATTTACCTTTTCTTTTCTAAAACGAAGGCAGTTTTTTCCTAAACCAAATAACCAATAAATGTGCCCAGACTGCAAGAGCTGAAAGAAATGAAGAGTCTCTCTCAGCCCCTGAGAATCTCAGGTGTGACTCTGCTCAGCACAGTCACTGGGAATCAATCCCTGCCTGCTGATTCTTGCCCAGCCATGTCCCAGCACGTGGCATTTGTCACTCTGGGATCCAAATTAACCCAGGGATCTTCCCTGGAAGCACCACAGGCACGAGGGCTGTGAAACTGCTCTGGAACTGGACAGAAATCTGCCTGCTGAATAAAGCAGTGAGCAGCCTGCAGGTATTAACACCCCCAAAATGTGAGTTTCCTTCACCAGACCCCAATCCCACAGCCCAGAGGAAAAATTTCTTAGCCAGCAGGAACAAATGGATCAACCAGCCTGGTTTATCCTCTTCATTCGAGGAGGTTTTCTGCTTGATGAGGAGGAAGCAATAAATTTCATGATTACCAGCACTTAGCAGGGTCATCTTTTGGTGCCACTCTGGAAGATCCATGGGGAAGATCCCCTTTGTCCAAAAAACTTCCTACAAGGCACAGAGGGAAATCAAGAGAGGAAAGGAGGTCAGGAATGAAGCTCCTACCGTTCCTGGCGTGTTCATTAGTGGTGTAAAAGCCATTCCTGACTGGGAGTCGGCCTGTCAGCAGTGCTGCCCTTGCTGCAAACAACACAAACATTCATTTTTATGCATTCTGTGCTTAATATTAAGATTATTGTAGGAAGTGTGGCAGTGTCCTCTTGTCACAGACAGGCACTAAATCACTCACACTAGAACTGGCAGAACTCCCCTGTCCAGTGAGCCATGGAGACAGCCAGGATCTGATGCATCACCTGAGTTATTCCAGGTCAAATCTGAGTGAAATTTGGCCCCTTGATTAAATTACCCACACTGAAGAGTCATTACTTTGAATAGTCAATGGAGCAACCCTTATCTCTCAGTTATATATATATTTATTACATATTTAAGAGGAAATCCTAGCACAAACTGATTAGATGCTCAAGGCTAAGCTTTCAAGCTTGACTGAACAAAAATCATGAAATACAAAGAAAGAGCTGTCCAGCTTTGACTATACAAGTCAAGTCCTGACTGCAGGGAACATTTAAACAGATGTTTAACTTTAAGCAGTCCCACCACTGGACTTAGGAGGATTTCAGCATATTTGAAATGCCTTTTCTGAGCAAGGACATCATCAACACACTGGAAGTGCTATCCTAAAGGAGAGCCCAAATAAAAAGAACCTGCTCATCGTTTTTGTTCCAGTTCTTGGCAGCTAATCAGGGTTGAGGGAAAAAAAGAAAGAAGAAAGGAAAAACAAAAACCACCTCACAGAAAAAAACAATAAGGAGGAAAATATCTGCCTGTCCCAGACCCAAACGTTCCTTTTATCTCTTGTCCCTACATTCCTTTTATCTCTTGTCGCTGTCCTGAGTCTTGCAAAACACCAGGGTCAAAAGCAGGACACAACCTGCTGCTTTTCCTTGCATGAAAGTCTCACCAGAGCCAACAGAACCAGACCAGAGATGTTCAGCAACAGTTTAGATCCTGCTTTGTTTAACCCAAAATGAGAAAGATGAAAAGAATGCAATGGCCGGGGCTGGAATACACAATGACTGAACTGAAATGGTATAAAAATCCTTTAGCTGGACTGATCAGTGAACCAGTGCTTTGTATGAACTGAAAACTGTCAGTTTTCCAATCCAAACACAAATAAAAAGGGAGCAAAATGCAAGATCAAAGCAGCAAAGCCAATGCCTGGCCCGAGGGCAATCATTGGTTTGGTTGTTAGCTCATGTCAGAGGCTGGCAAACACCCCAAACTTCTCCAAAGGAGATGTTTCTCATGCCTGCATGGCTTCAAACTCCAGCTTACTTACAGGGAGAGCAGAGGGGGTTGGCAGTGTAAAAATCCAGGAAAAGCATCCCTTCTGCAGCCATCTGGTCTAGGTTAGGAGTTTCCTTCGAAGGCTCTCCGAAAGCTCCCAGATCCCCCCAGCCCATCTGTGAAAAGAACACCAGAAGATGTAAAAGTCCTTTTCCACAACCCCATTTTTGGGCCCACGTAACACTTTGATTGTATCCCTTAATTTTTACATTTTTCAGTGCTCATCTCTCTATTCAGCACTTCACAAATGTGGCAAAAATGATCTCTCCCAGCCCTGTGGAGCAGGGAACTCTAACACTTTTCCCTGGTGGGTGGAAAATTGAGGCACAAATGGGATTAAATGATTTATTAACAGGTATTAAAGCACTTGTCAGAGGCCTAGTGCCTTCACTCTTACTCAGCAGCCTGAGGCACACCCAGAGCAAGGAGGAAGAGGAAGTTACACGTGGTTTACTCGGGGTTGTGCAGCTGCCACATCTGAGCCTTCAGTCCCTGCCCACATTTCTTTCTGCTGGATCCCAGCGTTCCACCTCAGCCTCTGGATCTATCCCTCTGCAGAACTGAAAACACAAGGAAAAGGTCTGAACTCAAAACCAGCACTGCAGGAAAAGCAAGGAAGTGTTTTAAAAGCCAGAGCAATCTGCCAGAGGCATCACATGTCTCTGTGCTTATCTGCAGGATGGTGGTTTCACCCTGTTCTTCCTCCTAATTCCAAGGGGTCACACGCCACAAGGACCATAAAAATCCCATCACAGTGTCTGTGTTCCTTGCTGAAAACCATTCCTGGGCAAAGCACAACTTCAGGCAGAAAGTCCTAGAAGGGAACAGCTTAATGAGCCATGAGGCACCACAGGTGCTGGGGATTCTATTGTGCTGTAGAAAAGGCTGTGGATTCCTTTGATCCAGGTGTGTGTCAGGTGAGCAATGGAGGCACAGGGTGGGATGTATCCAGATCCTTAGGAAACCACCTGGTGCCATGAGTTTGGGAAAGAAAATTACTGCAGAGCTGGTTTCTGAGGTGAGGAGTAATTAAAGGGCTCCCCCTGATACTGAGATGTGAAATAAAATGGATTCAATGGATTGCCCCCTGAGTTCTTGATTTTTCTTTATCATCCAGGCAAGAAAGACAAAAAGAATCTCATGTTGCTCTAATTCCACAGAATCCCGGAGGATCAAGGGAAAAAAACCCAGGGAGATGTATTTTTAATGACCATATTAAATAAATCAATAGTTCACAGAAGCTCCAGACAGGAGCTGTGCCTCATGCTGTACCAACACTTCTGGAAGGGGAGATTCACTGCTCCAAAGAGCTTCCTCTGGAAAATTACAAATACCAGTTTGGAGGGGGGAATGTTCCTGAATGGAAAACTGAGATCACAGGATCTGAGGTTGGAAAAGAGCTCCCAGTCCAACCTGTGCTCTAGCCCAACCAGGGAAATGGCAGTGACCTGGACATGCTGGAAATTAATATATTTCCTTATCTTATCTATATGGCCAAGGGTGCAAAACTGAAAAGACTATGAATTAGAAATAATCTGGGATTACTTCTGCACTTTAATAATTTATCACCTTTTGTTTTGCCCAGTCCAGAGAGCCAAAATGAGTAATCACAGAATTACTTTTCTTCTTGCTTAGATTTCCAGGTCACCAACCCCCTCCTTGTCACCAACAATCATTAGTGCTGGAAGGGAGCTCTGGAGATCACCCAGCCCGAGGCAGGGCACGGCAGCAGGTGACACAGGGACATGTCCAGGTGGCTTTGGGATGTCTCCAGAGAGGGAGGTTCGCTGCTCTCCCTGGGCAGCAGCTCAGCGCTCTGCACCTCCATGGGAAGAGCTTCTTCCTCATGTTGAGAGAGAGCTCGTGGTTTAGTTTCTGCCCGCTGCTCCTCGTCCTGTCACTGGCAGCACTGAGCAGAGCCTGGCACTGTCCTCTGTCACTCCTTGGAGACATTTATACGGATTGATGACATCCCCTCAGCACTCCCTTCCCCACACTGCCCGTGCCCAGCTCCCCTCAGGGACACGCTCCACAGCCCTTCTCTCATGTCGCCCCGCCGCGGGGTCACTCCCCGGGGGCGACACCGCCCCGCCACCCGCCGGCACCCCGCTGGGACCCGCCGGGAGCCCCGACTCACGTCGTCCATGAGGAGCAGCAGGATGTTGGGCGCGGCGGCGGCCTGGCCCAGCAGGCAGCACAGGCACAGCCGCCTCAGCGCCGCGCTCGCCATGGCAACCGGGCCGGCCAGCCACGTGACCCGCGCGCCGCGCGTGACCGCCGAGCGCGCCGCACGTGACCAGCGGGAGGGGCGGGGCTAAGATGGCGGTGTGCATCGCCGTGATCGCCAAGGAGGTGAGCGCGGCGGAGACACGGCCGGGAGCGGGGGGAACGGACCGCGGGGCTGGGGACGGGGCGCAGGGGGTGCCGTGGGGCCTGGCGGAGCGGTGAGGGCTGAATGGGAACAGGGGCTGGGCCTGGGGTTGAGGGGAACATGGGATCAGGTGGGGCAGTGAGGCTAGGGAAGCGTGAGGGAAGAGGAGCTGGGGCTCTGGTTTGGGCTATGCGAGCAGGTGAGGTTGTGGGGTGTGGGAGAGGGGAGCGGGCAGATCTCAGGTTGTGGGGTTTGATAGGGGTGAGGGAAACAACAGAGCAGATACAGGGGGAGTGGGGCAGAACGGGAGCACAGCCAGCACAGCGACAGGGTGAGTCCCTGTCCTGTCCTGCTGCCGGGAGAGGAGAAGGTTTTCCTTGGGAAGAGACAGACCCAGAAGAGCAGAGAGACCTGAGCCTTGTGCAGTGCCTGTGCAAACGATTCTCCTGTCACAGGAACAGCAGTGCTCCACAGGTGCTGCAGGGTGGGAAGGAGGCTGTGCTGGGAGCATAAATGGTTAAATAGCTCTGAAAGCAGCATGTCCCAGTCAGTGTGATTTGTTCTCCTCCCAGAACTACCCCCTGTACATCCGGAGTGTCCCCACGGAGAACGAGCTGAAGTTCCACTACACTGTGCACACCTCCCTGGATGTGGTGGATGAGAAGATCTCAGCCATGGGCAAAGCCCTGGTGGACCAGAGGGAGCTCTACCTGGGGCTGCTCTACCCCACTGAAGACTACAAAGTGTATCTTTGTCATGCATTTCCCAGGCCATTGTGGGTTTAGTTTATAACCACAGAATATCCTGAGCTGGAAGGACCCACAGGGATGATCCAGTCCAACTCCTGGCTCTGCAGAGACACCCCAACAATCCCACTTTGTGCATCCCTGAGGGTGTTGTCCTAACACTCCTGGAGCTCTGGCAGCCTCAGGCTGTGCCCATTCCCTGGGGAGCCTGGGCAGTGCCCACCACCCTCTGGGGTCAGAACCTTTCCCTGATATCCAACCCAAACCTCCCCTGACAGCTCCAGCCATTCCCTCCTGTCCTGTCCCTGCTCACCAAGGAACAGCTCCATATCCGCCCCTCACGTTTCCTCTCAGTTTGTCCCTTTGGGCACATTCCCACCTGGTTTAGTGGCTTTGCCAGTCCCTGGTGTGTGACAAGCCCATCCTTAACCCCTGCCCAGGTATGGCTATGTGACCAACTCCAAGGTGAAGTTTGTCATGGTGGTGGATTCCTCCAACACAGCCCTGAGGGACAACGAGATCCGCAGTGTGAGTGCAGCACAGCAGAGCCACCTCGCTGGGTTTGCTCCTTCCAGCTACTCAGGAACTGCTGAGAAACAAAACAATTAATGAATTCACCCCCACTCCCTTTGCAGATGTTCCGAAAGCTGCACAATTCCTACACAGACATCATGTGTAACCCCTTCTACAACCCTGGGGACAGGATCCATTCCAGGTGAGTGTGCTGTCCACATGGATCTCTAGCTCTTTGCCACCTTTCTGGAACTTTCAGGGTATCCCTGCTGCAACAGGACCAACAGAACCTGTGCTTTAAGTGCCTTAATGAGAACAGTGAGGTTGGGTTTGGGCCATTACTACCTCACAAAAAACTGGTAATGTCATAAAAATACACACTGAACTCTAACTCCACCTTAGAAATGGTGTTACAAACATTAAGTTAAGAAAATGTATTTTTTGAGGAGAAAAAAATTACCTGAAAATAGAGGTAAGCAATAGTTGGACTTGATGGTCTTAGAGGTCTTTTGCAAAAACTTAATAATTTTGAGTATTAAAACCTATTAAGTAGAACAGGTTAAAGATAAAGATAACCCTTGTCCAGGGTAAGGTCCTTGTCTTTACTTCAGCTTAATTAAAAGTCATTAATCACTCAACAGCCTGTGCTATCAAGAATAAAACCCTGTGTGTCCAGCTTCAGGAAAAAGCCAGGCAGAGGCAGGGCAAGAAAGTGGTTTTGTTACAAAAGCTGTGCTGTGCAGAACAAGCTGCTGCATTTAATAATCTGTGTTTATTTGCCTCTCCAGGGCTTTTGATACTATGGTGAACTCCATGATGATGCAGGTGTGCTGAACCCCTTCCCATACCCCTGGGAAAACACTCCCTGTGTGCAGGAATGTGCCTGCAGTGCTGTAAATACTCCCTTCTGTGTAATAATTTAAATTTATTCTGTGTAAAATAAACCTGATATACCTGCAAGGTTTACCTGGGTTTGTACTCGAGCAAACCTGAGCACAGCACAGCAATCACTGGTGACAGAATCATGGGATGGTTTGGGTGGGAGAGGACATTAAACCCATCCAGTCCCAACCCCACCATGGGCAGGGACATCTTCTGTCCCAGGCTGCTCCAAGGTCCGTTCCTGAGGTGATTTCTGTGTGACTCAGTGTGCAGTTATCACTTTGCACCTCATCCAGACACTCCACAGTGATTCCCAGCACAGGTACTACATCTGGAATAAATCCACCCAATCCACCCATGGATGAAACCATCAGGATTGCACAGCTGCCTGCCTCATCCCAAATTAATCTCTATTAGCATCTCCTCCCCTGCAGCTCCCTGCTGTTCTAATTCAAGACTCCCAAATCAGTAGCAAGTATTTATATGGAATAAAGCACAAACTGCACTGGAAAAGCATCCCAGCTCCATCCCTCCAGGTTCAGCAGAGGCCATGCAAACAGGAGCTTCTCACACACCGCTCCTCCAAGCACCTCATCAGTTAAAAACCACACAAAGCAGCTAAAAATACCAGAGCTGCCCAGCTCCAGAGGATCCCAGGCGCCTGGAGAAAGCCAGAACTGCACTCCAGGTTCACACAGCAGGATCATTTATTTTAAAAATAAGTAACAGTTACAAATACTTTCTCAAACAGAACTTAAGTACATTTCACCAACAACCAGCTGGAAAATCATGGGAGATTCAAGCCTCTCCCACCATTTCCACAAGGCACAGCTGTGCACTGCTATCCCCAAACATTTTAATATAAAAATCTTGGCTGTTTTCACTCACAGAGACACAGCAGCTCAGTGTTGCCTCTTCCACAAGAGTCCAAACACCCCAAAGTAGTTTTTTATTAAAAAATAAGTCTCAAAAATTAATAATCCTATCAAACAGAAGCCCTAAAAAAAGCTGGTTTATAGTCTAAGCCTAAGGGTAGCTCAAATCAAGGTCAGTCTCAGCAGCACTGAGCACCATATCAACACAACATGAAGAGTTAAGGTCCCAAGCATTAAAAAAAAAAACCTAGCGATCTTAAAGGGAAAAAAAAAAAATCAGTGGGATTTTTAGCCTGGCAATGCCCCTGAGCTGTGAAAAGCTGCTTTAGGAGTCGGTTGCATCTGTTGCATCTGGGTTAGAGGAATCCTAACCAAGGATCCTGAAAGATTAGTGGCAGAATTACATAATAAAACCCATTTCCATGCAGAACTTCCCCCAGGAATGCCTTCTGCTGGGGTTCCCAGCCTGCCCCTTCTAACACAAAGCTTTTCCTTTAAAAACACTTGAGCTTCAGAGCTCATGAACAAAAAATCAGCAGGAAAGGGAAGAGGCAGGAACATTCTACCCTGGTCCCAAGCTCCTGTGGTGCCCTTTGGTCCTGAGCCTCCAGCTGGGCTCACACCATCCCCAAATGTGACTCCAGAGCAGGAATGGTGATGGGAATAAAGAGGAAGACCAGACCAAATTTGCACCAGTGAAGGTGATTTTGTAATGCTGCTACTGCAGGAAATAAAGTCAAATGAGGAGTTGGAAGCACCCTTTGATCCCTGGAGCTTTGGAGTAAAAGCAGGAGAGAGGGAAGAGGGAGTTGCTGACATCCAAAATAAAAAAAGGGGAAGGGTTTTTTGACACCCAGGTCTTGTTTAATTACCACAGAGATCCAGAGACTTCCAGAGAAACGAGGGATGCTTTTTCCTTGTCCTGGATGTACAAACACAGCGACCTAAAACCAGACCCAAACCACATCAGCCTCCATCTTCTTCCCAAGAGGAAGGTCACATCCACAGGGCTGATGAAGAAAAGCTCCCCAGCAGTCAGGTCTGGAGCTGCAACCCAAATCTTTCTCCATTGATTTGGGACAGATAACAGTCTTTAGGATCTTTGGAGAAGACAAAGCAGCATCCAGTTGCTGTAGCAAGGGCTGGCAGAGCTGAGGGAGGTTCATAGCCAAGCATGGAGGGCATCCAGCCAGCCAGGAGCCAAACCAAACCCTCCATACTGCCCTTTTCCATGGGATAAGAAGGAGACTTGATGGTCTGGGAGAGCTCTTCCCTTCCCAGGACTGTTCTCTGGAATGAGCCTGTTCTCTGGCAAACACAATCTCCTGGGCAGAGCTGAGGTGGGATGAGCTCGCCTGGGATGCTGGCAGGATGCAGCAGATCCCATCTTCCCTCCTGCAGCCCAGCACGGGGCTCACCAGTAATCCTCACGGCCAGGCAGATGGCATTTTTAAAATTAATCTGGTTTTTGGCTTGGGTAGGCATATTTTTAAATCTCTCCAATCCCATCTCCTCGTTTCAGCCCCTCCGGCATCACCAGGCAGTCCAGCCTTTCCTAGTACGGAAAATACCAAGGCAGCAGCCTTGCCCGACCCCTAAACAGGAACAAAACCAACATCCTGAAGCACAGGGGCATTGCTCAATTCCTCACCCCTCCAAGGGCTGGGATTCCCCCTTCTGCACAGCTACCCAGGGCTGCACCCCCAAAACCAGGGCAATCCCAAATCCAGGCACAGCTCTGGGGCTGCTCAGGCTGGGAATGCAATACCCACCCACCACTCCCGGAATTCCTGCAGGGACAGGGTGACAACACCAAATTTCCTTCCTGCCAGAGCCCTTCTTCATCCTCCCAATCCACACCAGGGTGCGAGGGGCAAAGCTGAGACACTGAGCAGAGCTGGAGCAAGGAGCAGGGAACCCCATTCCTGGGCCATCCTGCTCCACACATCAGCAACCCTCTGACCCAGCGACTCACCTGTAGGTCCTCCCCCGCAGCCTGGGGTGCTGCCCCCCGTAGTAGCCTCCCCAGCGGCCCAGCCCTCCCCGGGAGTGGAAGCAGCCCCGGTAGCCCCCGCGGTCAGTGCTGCTGATGCCCGGCATGTTGGTCCTCTTGGGCAGCACCTGGAAGGTGGGAAGGGGCTGATGGAGCTGGGATTTGGCACAGCCCCGAGCACCCGGGGGTGGCTGCAGCACCCTGGGGTCAGGAGGGGGTGGCTGCAGCAACCCCCAGTTCTCACCTTGATCACACGGCCCCTGAACACGCTCTCATCCAGCTCCACTGCAGCCTTCACAGAGCTCTGCTCCTCAAACTCGATGTAGGCGTATCTGTGGAGGAACAGGGTGAGCAGAGCCAGCCTGCAGCTCTGGGAGAGCTCTGGAGACCCCAAGCCCTCCCTGCACACAGCACTGACCCTTTGGGGTGGCCTGAGAACTTGTCACAGAGGATGGTGACCCGGTTGATCTGCCCACAGCTGTTGAAGTGAGACTCCAGCTCTTCTGCTGTGCCCCCATAATCCACCTGCAACGACAGCCCCAACCCTCAGCTCGTGGGTTTGGGATCCACAGGGCCCAGCTGGCCCCACTCACACCTCCCCACCACAGCTTCAGCCTCTCCTGAGGGTCAGGAGACCCTCCCAGCTGAGTGCTCCAGCCTGGAAACACAAACTCAAGAGACAATCAGCCCTGTTTTGAGGGAACAGGCAACACCACACAAGCCACAGCTCCCAGGGGATATTTTGGGGAGCTGAGACGTGTAACAGATGATCTGCAAGTGGTGGATGCTGAGCCACATTCCCAGGCTGGGCTGGGCACAGAGAGAAGGAGAAGCACTTGGGATGGGAACAGGCAGCCTTTGGTGGAGGGCAGATGGACACCATGGCAGGGATTTGGGATTTACACCCAGCTGGGCACAGAACACTGGGAAGGGCTCTGCTCTGGAGCTCCTACTTACATTGCCCACGTAGATGGAACGTTGGTCAGCCTCCATCTTCTCCTTGGTTGTCAGTGGGAAGAGAACTGTGGAGAGGAGGGATTTGTCATGGACAGAGGGACAGCTGTCTGTCCCCAGCACAACCACCACTGAGCTGACACACTGCAAAGCTCCTCACATCCCTGGTCACATCCAGGTGTATCCAAATCCCCACACTGCTGCCTCCTACTCCACCCCCTTGCCCCTTTTCTCGTCACAGTGACTCCTCTATTGGGAAGGTTGGTGAATTACTTAATTAAATTAATTTACTACATCTGGGCCCACTAAGAGCTGGTAGAACCTGAATTAGCACTACAGCAGGCCTGGGATCCCCCTCAGCCACCTCACCTGTCCAGCCCCAGGTGCCCAGAGAGGCAGAGCTAAATACTCTGGATCCAATTGTCACCCTGTGCCCCAGAGGTGTCCCCAGGGGGACAACACATACCTGCCTCTGCATTCATGAACAGGTGGCTCTCAGCTTCCAGCTGCAACTCCTTCAACCTCTCATCCTCTTCCTCTATCTCCCGCAGTTTGGCTTTGATGGCCTCCAGCTCCTGAATGCCAAACCAAGAGTTGCACAAGCAGCACACGGAGCAGGGACACCCCAGGGGTAAAAAGGTCCCCATTTCCTTTGGGCACCAGGGAAAACTGGCTCCCCACCAGGCAGGCACTCACCGGGTCCTGCACTTCTGGCTCCTGCACATCCAGCTCCTCCGTGCTGTTCCCCTCCTGGTGGCTTGGATCTGAGCTCTCATCTGCTGCCTTACACACAGCTGCCACCTCTGTCACATCCCAGGACGCTGCCTCCGCTTGCAGGGATGGTGGGTCTTGCCACCAGATCTCTGAAGTGTCCAGGAAGAGAGGACTGGGCAGGACAAGGGGCAAAAAGGCATTTAAGCAACAGCCATTTAACGTGGAAGCTAAAGCACAACCTCAGCCACGCAAAGGCTTTCTGGGTGTTTCCAGCAGAAGGATGAAGAAGTGACATTAATGCAGCTTGTGCTCTGTACAGCAAAACCCCAAAACTGCAGGAGTACAACCAAAATGTCTCCAGCTCATACTGAGTCAATTCCCAGCTCATGGAGGCTGCAGAGGGGACATGGCAGCAGCTTCCCCAAGGTAGAAAAAAGCCCCCAGGTGCGCATGGCCAGCTAGCAGAGAAGGGAAAGACGAAGGAGGACACGGCCACCAGGCATGGCTACCAGACTGCAGAGAGGGAACAGCCGGGAGCTCTGCCCCCAGCAGCGAAGGCAGCGCCGCACCCTCCCAGCCTCGAGGGGCTGACAGAGGGACACACCCTCCCGCCCAGGAGAACGCGCTCTCCCACCCGCGAGCGGGAAGCTGACCCCGCGGCAAGCCCGGGGAGGCGCGGCGGCTGTGGCCGAGCCGTTCCCCATCCCGGAGCCCCCGCGGCCCCGGGCCCACCTGGCCCTGCTCCCGAACATGCTGCGCGCCGCCGGCGGGACAGCGACCACGTGCAGCTCTCCCGCCACCACGAGCTGCCCGCGCGCCGCCGCGCCGCTTTCGCACATCAGCGGCCAATCAGGGCGGGGCGCGCGCCAGGCCACGCCCCTCCCGGCGGGTCGGGGAGCGGGGGAGGTGGGATCCTGGGATCTCGGGTTCGAGACCCGACAGCGACGATCACCTGCGGCTGGCACACCTGGGCAGGGTCCCCTCCAACCCTCCCCGGTGCACCGACCCCGCCGGTGTGTCAGTAGTGCCGGTAGTGCCGGTGGTGCCGGGGGCTGCAGCCAGCTGGCAGCACGGGGGGAGCAGCAGGGCACCTGAAGGGTGATTGAGCAGCAGGTGGAACACATCGCCTTGAGTGCCCTGCGGACGCAGCTGAGTTCTCCCCGCCGTGGATCACTCCTCCTTGGCGGGGATCGACCCCAGGGCTGTAAGGAACCCCTCAAGCCATCCCCAACCTTCCCAGGCCATGCACTGAGGACTTGGGGTGCACAGAAACCGCCTGGAGGGATGCACCAAGACCTCCGAAGAAGAGCCCTGGGAGGATTCACAGAGATCTCGAGGTGCACAGAAACCCCCCAGGGCGATGCACCAAGGTCTTGGGGTGCTGTAATGAACCCCGCAAGCCAGGGCTGGTGGCACAGACACTACCAGGATGGGGTGGAGGGCACCCAGCACAAACCCAGGCTACGGAGCCGCCGATTGATATTAAATTGTCTTTATTACACAGATACAGAGTTAAGAACAGACATAACCTGAATCATAAAGTTTACATCTTCCACAGGTCAAACATACAGTACACTTAGAGAAAGCGGGGAACAGCAAGGGGGGGACAGCATGCCGAAGGAAAGTCCTACCACGTCATCTCTCTGGGCTGGCCCCACACCCCACGCCTGGCCCTGGCGGGCGGGCTCTGGTTTCCAGCCCCTCAGGGTCCCCCCGTGCCCCGCTGTCCCCGTCCAGGGCTGGCAGGGCAGCACGGGCAGGGCTCAGCTCCGCACGGCACCAGCCGGGAGGGAGGGGGGACACCGGCACTGCGTCCCTCCCTGGCCGGGGCGGTCGGTGACATCGGAGCCCCCAGGGCTGCCACCGCAGCGGGGACACCCCGTCACAGTGCCTGGCACCTGGGAACACAGTGGCATCTTGTCCCCAGCCTCAGAGCCACTGAGATCCAGGGAGGGACCCCGAGGAGAAGGGGGGACTCCAGCAACCCCCGGAGGAGGAGGAGGAAGAGGAGGAGATGCTGCGCTGGGGTTGGGGGGCTCTGGCGGTGATGGGGCAGAAGCCAGGCGGGTGTGGCACCCCCGCCCCAGCCTCGCCGGGATGTGGCACTTTGGTTTCAGCTGGGATTTTGGGTTGGGAGCGTGAGGAAGCGGCTGGAGAGAGGACCCCGCTGGCACCAGAGAGCCACATCTCTCCTGCCACCTGCCCAGCTTGGTGCCACAGCAACACCAGCCGCCCTGGGCTCTGCCTCCCTGACACCCTGTCCCCATGTCCCCAGCACTGTCCCCAGCCGCGATAGGAGCAGGAAACCCAGGAGCTGTGGGTGGCCGTGGGGACCTGATGTGGCACCCCGTGTCCCCACGCTGCTGTCCCGCAGCCCCGGGGTGTCCCTGCCCCGGCCAGGCTGTGCCAGCACTGCCGCTCATCCCCTGCCACCAAAGGGGCACAGCACGTGGCACATGTCCCTTGGCCCCACACACACCCCAACAACACCATTTCGGAGCAAATGCCGCCCCAGCATCACTCCAGCCCCGCGGCCCCTCCGTCCTCCCCGCAGCATAAGTTTTTTTTTTTTTTGGGAAATCTCACATTTAAAGCTGTCGTTCTGGTTTGGCCACCCGCTGAGGCTGTGCCGCCGGTCACCGCAGTCCCCTCCCTCCCTCCCTAGGCTTTTGGTTTCGATGCAAGGTTCTGTAGGGTAGTTTTATTCTCACTTTGAAAAGGAAAGAAAAAAAAAAAAAAAAAAAGAGAATTAAAAATAAAATTTAAAAAAAAAAGAAAAAATAAAAAGAAAAAATCATAATAGTTCCAAAAAGCAAACCAGCAGGGAGTGGAAAGGAGAGCAGCCCCTGTGGAAGTGCTCTCGCCCGCGGTTTCCCGGCGAGGTGGAGGTAGAGAGGCAGAGCCCCGGCAGGAGCAGGGCAGGGGACAGGTGGGGACAGGTGGGGACAGGCGGGGACAGGTGGGGACAGGTGGGGACAGGCTGGACACCTGGGCGAGCAGGGGCATCTGCAATACTCTTATATATTACCTCTTCTCAAGAAACGTAAGAAAAATAGACAATGTCACGTATGTCACACCATAAATAAAGTGAACAGTCATGGGAGGGGCACCCGGCAAAGCTCCCAGCGTTGGGGGGCACAGAAACCACCCAGGGGGTGCCCCGAGGTCTTGGGGGGCACAGAAACCTCCATGGGGTTGTGCCAAGGCCTTGGTGTGTCCAGGAATCCCCTGGGGAGATGCACCTTGGGGTGCAGAGAACCTTCCCAGGGGATGCACTGAGAACTTGGGGTGCACAGAAACCACCTGGAGGATACACCAAGACCTCAGCAGAAGAGCCCTGGGAGGATTCACAGAGATCTCGGGGTGCACAGAAACCCCCAGGGCGATGCATCAAGGTCTTAGGGTGCACAGAACTCATCTGAGGTGATGTACCAAGGTTTTGGGGTGCACACTAGCCCTCTGGGGTGCACAGAAGCCCCGCTCGGTGCAGTGGCACAGGGCTGGTGACACCACCTTGGGATGTCCCAAACTGTGGCCCAGCTCAGCCCTGGGTGACTGGTGACACAAGCCCCCCAGCCCCAAGCCCTTCCCTCCTCTTCCTCCCCTACAGAAAACACACAGGATGGGTTTTGCAAATGCGGAAAAACTACAGCTCCTCTCGATGCCAGGCCTCGCTCCGGCCAGCGCCACAGCTCCACGCTTCCTCCTCATCCTTTATTTGGCAAAAGTCTCGTATTATTATCACTATCATCATTATTATTATTCATTTTTGGACCTCTGCAGACACTATTTACATTCACATTAGCGCACAGCACTGCTGCCTCCACTCGGAGCCGCCGGACTTTCCGTATTGCACTTCCGTCCTCTGCGCCGCTCCAGCGAGGCAAGAATCCCAAATAATCCACATCGGCCTTGGCCGCCTCCTTGGCCGGGAAGAAGGTGGTGTTCCTTTTCCTTTCCTTTTCCTCTTAAAAATCCTTGTGGAACAAATCCAGCACGGGGTGTGGGAGCAGCCTGGCAGTGAAGGGATGGGGGGAGGATCCCCCGACAGCTTCGGGGAGGGAGAAACCCAAAAATCTGTCTTTTAATTTTTTTTTTTTGTAATTATCTTTTTTTATTATTCTCTTTTTTTTTTTTTTTTTTTTTTTTGTTAAATTCTCCTTTTTGTATCTCCATTTGCAGGGCGGTGGCGGGCAGAGGTAGAGACGTGCCGGCTCCGGCTGCGCCCACCCGGGCGGTTCTCAGCCCCAGCTCCCCCTCCCACACCTTGGGGGTTGGGGTTTTAGTAAAAAAACACCTTTTTTTGTTTTTTGCTTTATTTTAATAGAAACTCTTTAAAGCCCCAGGGGCAGGTCCATCCATCCTTGCGGGGAGGGGAAGGAAGCGACAACAGAACGAAACGAACTTTGGCAGTGGAGAGACGTTTGGATCTTCCTTGGTTTTGGATTTCCTTTGGAGCAGAGGTGAGTCTGGTCTGTTCTTGGCTAGCTAGCAAGGTAGTTACAGGTGAGCGTCCGTCACGCGTCGTCTGGTTTTTGGATTTTTCTTTTTTTTTTTTTTTTTTTTCCTTTTTTACAATTTCTTACTTAAAGCCAAAGAGTCCGACGTTTTCTTTTTTATTTTCTTTATTTTTTTACAAAAAAAAAAAAAAAGGTAAAAAGAAGAAAAAAAAGGAAGAGAGATGAAGAAAAGTAGGTTCTTTCCTCCTCCAAGTGAGGCCCTTGGCAGCGCTGATGTGGGATGGGATCGAGCTGGTCTTTCCCCACAGCACTGCGTGGTGAGGCTGGAGCCAAATCCCTCATCCAGAGAGCAAAAAAGGAAAAAAAAAACCAAAAAACCAACAACCAAAAAACCCAAAAAATCCCAAACCACAATCCCCCAACCAATAGAAAAACCAACCGAAAAAAAAGCCAAAACAAAGACTGAAGAGAGAACAGAGACCGGTATTTGCCTTAACTCCACTTAAAGCCCAGTTTGAGGATCCGTGAGGGTTAGTTGTGAGAGCTAGAGAGGTCGTTTCGGAGGTCACACGAGTCAGGTAGCTGAGGAAATTGCACCGGGCGCAGTCCGTGGCTCCGGGCGGCCAAGGGACGCTCAGCGGGACGCGCTGTCCAGCGGCGCCGGCGTGGCCGGAGTGCCGGCGCGGGACGCGGCCACCGAGCCGGCCTCGCTGGGGCTGCTGGCCATGGCGGGCACCCCGTCGGGCTGGCCCGGCCCGGGGGCGGCGGGACCCGGCAGCCCCTGCAGAGTCTGCCCGCAGACGTGGTGGTGCTTCTCCCAATCCTTGTGCTGGCAGAAGGAGCCGCAGTAGCGCGCCGTGTTGCAGCCGCTGCACGTCTCGCTCGCCTTCCGGCCGCAGTTCCAGCAGCTCTGTGGGGATGGGAATAGCGTCAGCTCTGGAATGTGCTGTGCACCCACCTGGGACCGGACGTTCCAGCATCCCAGACTGCATTGCAGCATCCCAGACTGCACTGCAGCATCCCAACCTGCACTCCTGCATCCCAGACTGTGCACTGCAACATCCCAATTTGGGCACTCCAGCATCCCAAACCAGGCACCCTGTCCTGGACCATCCCACACCACGCACATCCATCCCACACCATGCACATCCATCCCAGACTGTGTATCCCCATACTGGACCAGGCACAGCCATTGTGGACTGTGCTCCCCTCTCCTGGACCAGGTCCAGCCCATCCTGGAACATCCATCCCCATCTCAGTGCAAGAATTCCCCTCTCCTCCCATTCTCACCCTCGCACGCAGACGCTGCAGCCTCGATCGCAAGAGGAGCAGGTCCCACACCCCAGCACTGCCACCAACCCTTCCTGTCATGGTCCCCACCTCGCTCGAGTCCTCCTGCTGATTGATGACAGTGAGAGCATCCTCGGACGCCTGGCGCTTGGCCTCGGCCAGGGCTCGCTCCATCTTGGCCCGCTCCGTCGTGATCAGCTCGTGGGCTTTCCGCTCGGCATCCGACACGGCCTTCTGCAGCTCGGACATGGCCTGGCGCTTTACCTCGTTCACGGCTTCTTCTGGAAGGCAGCAGCCGAGCATGGCCGGGGTGTGTCGGCATCCCAGCATCCCCCTTTCCCACAAAACCACCCCGAATTCCTCCGGCATCCCAACGAGGGGAGCTGGGGCTGATGCCCACCCCACACTCACCAGCCTTCCTCCAGATCTCCTCGGGCATGTACCCAGAGAGCGGCCGCGGCGTGAATTCCCGGTGAGCGTCTGCGAAGGACAGAGGAGACACCCTTAGGAGATGCCATCCCCTCGGAATGCACCCGGGAAAACCAGAACCCCCGGGAGAACGGCGCAGGCACCCTGCAGAGGGGCGCACAGCCCCGGGGGTCAGTACCTAACTGGGGAGCCTCGGCGGCGGCGGAGGAGTTGTGGGGACGAGCGGAGGGGGGGCTGCCTTTCTTCATGTCCTCGGCGTCGCTGTAGCGCCGGATCCAGTGGTTGAGCTCCTCGCGATCAGCCTCCTGGCAGCGCCGCAGCACCGTCAGCGAGCGCCGCGTCTTCTCCACCATGTCCATGATGCAGTTCAGCAGCTGTGGGGGCAATGGCAGGGATGGGGAGGGGGCTCTGCTGGAAGCAGCCAGGGGGCTCCGGTGCCCGGCGATGGGCAGGGGAATTCGGGCTGTGCCAGACTGTGCTGGCTGCAGAAGTAGAGGATGCTCGGGAGGAAAACCCCATGAAGGGACATGGTGGGGATGGAGAGCAGAGTGGAGGGACACACACAAGGGACAGGTGGGGACACTACGTACGTTGTTGAGGTGTTTCCACTCCTCTGCCCACTCCCGGTCGGTGAGCCGGTGGTCGATCACCTCCTCCTGCCGTGTCCCGTGCACGGCTGCAAGGCAAGAGCGGGGCAGGGTCAGACCCCTGCAGGACCCCTCTCCCTTCAGGGGGGTCCCAGCCCCCCGTTCCCCCCGTGCACGGGGACGGCAGGGCTCACCGGCGGGCCGCTGGCGCTCACGGAGCTCCCGGGGGTCGGGGTGCCGGTAGGTGTCCCGGTAGTGGTGTGCCATGGCCATGTCCTCCAGGCGGTAGTGCTGGGGCAGGGGGGGACCGGTGTTGGGGTGCCCCAGGCCGTTCGGGGGGTGGCTCAGCCCGTTGCTGGGGCTGTAGCGCTGCGCTGGGCTCATGGTGCACGGCCGCTTGCTGAGGTGCTCGGGGTGCAGGGGGTCTCGGTCCAAACCGTTCTCTTTGGTCCTGGCCGGAGGAGAGGAGCTTGGTCCTCACTGGGCCCTCGGGAACAACCTCCCCATTTCAGGGATGTGTCCCTCAAAAATCCCACACACCCCACCCCGGCTGGCACCTGTCTGGCGTCCTCCTCTTGCCGCTCTCGCCCACCTCCAGGAGCAGCTCGGAGGAGTCGATGGGAGAGGAGGCATTGGCGTCCAGCAGCAGCTGCTCGTGCTGGGCCAGGTACTGGGCCGGGGTCTGCTTGGCCATGCGGGCGCAGTGCAGCAGCTCCCGCTGCAGCAGCGGCAGGTTGGCCTGCGAGGGGGTGACAGTGCAGTCCATGGCCCCGCAGCCCCCCAGAGCCACCCTGCTGTGCCCCAAGCTCGCCACGGGCAGCCATCTTCCCTTTGGGGTCCTGCTCCCCCTCCCCAGGGCTGCCAGCAGTGTGCCCAGGAGCCAGCTGGGCTTTTAGGGGACACACGTGTGACACCCTGCAGGGGTTCAGTCATAGCTTCAGAGCCCTCCTGCATCCTGGCAAGGGCTGCAGAGCATCATCCCCTGGGTGAGATCAGCCACCTTGGCCACCCTGTCCCCACTACTGCTCCTGCTCCCTGGGGACTGCATCTCTGGGAGCCCCCAGCCACTGCTGCACCCACAGCTGTGAAGATCAGCCGTGAACTCCCCACCCACCCACCCACCCACCCACCGTGTCCCTTCAAGGTGCTACAACCCCAGGAGCAGCAGGAATTAAGCAGCAGAACCCCCTTTTGCCCGGCGCTCTGGCTGCCAGCCCTGGATTTCGCCTTAGGCAGCTGAGCCGCAGCCAAATCCCATCTGTGGGACACGTTAGCGCCCCAGCCGGGGCTGCAGTTGCGGTGAGCAGGGTCGGACCCTCCCTCCCCTTCCCTTCCCCTGCCGGGGGGGGAGCAATCCCACAAAAACAGCAAGTCCCCAGTCTGGGAAGCACGCCGAGCCTGGCTGGTTGCAGTTAGGATAATGAGAAACATCTGGAAGGGGCGGTGGGAACAGCTGGGAGAGGGGTGCCAGGGCGGCCGGCGCGGCGGCCACGCTCTTGGCACTGGGACAGTGGGGATGGATCCCAGCCTGCCTGGAGCCACAGGGCCACCAGTGCCTGCCAGGGCCTGGGGGTTCACCTTTCCCTGCTCCCATGGATCCCAAAACCCTGCAAACTGGCTCTGCTGTTCCCCTACAGCTTAGCCTGGAGCAAAGCACTCCAGTAGATTCCTGCGGCGAGCACAGACCTCCACTCTATGGAGCCCTGCTCTGGGGGGGCTGGGATGCAGAGGTGGAAAAGGGGCTATTTTTGCACTTTTTAATTATTCCTTTGCTAACGAGGGACAGGGGACACCGAGCTTGAACATCTGCCAGCAGCGCTGGTGCTGCCAGGCATGCCAGCGCCAGGTGAATCCCTGCGGAGCAGGGTGGCACTGCAGAGTCAGCGCAAAATTAAAAGGCAAATAAAAAAAAAAGAGGGGAATTTTTAATGAATTGCAAATGGCAACCAGCTGGGCCGACCCCTCGCTTTATTGCAACCAGCCCCGGGCCTGTGTGACTCCACACGTGTGGGGGACATGTGCCTGGGGGGACACGGGCAGACCCCCAGGCAGCTGGCAGCCCTGACCCCAAAGCCACCCCCAAATCCCCTGTGCTGGAATGCTGCTATGAATCCCTCCATGCCCAGGCTGGGGCACCCACCTTGAGGAAGGGGATGACGAAGGGTCGCAGCGGGAAGTTGGTGGCCTCTTGGAGCTTGGCGTGGAACTCCTCGATGGTGAGGGTGGAGTTCTGTGGGGACAGCCCAGGCTCAGCACCCCTGGCACAGCCCCTGCACCCCCAGGGGACACTTGGCTGTTCCTCCCCCATTCCTGTTCCTCTGCCAGCTCTGCCACACTCACAGGAAAACCACACTCAAGGGAAAGCCAAGCTCAATGTTTCACTGGTGATGCCAGCAGGCAAGACCCAACCCTGCACCGCGCTGTGCAGATCCCAGGAGACGCTGGGAAAACAACCCCCTTTTCTCCAGGATTTAGGTCAATCTCGGCCCCTCTTTCCCTTTTAGCAGCATCTGCATCCCCAAAAGGAAACCCAGGATTCTCAGAAGTGGGGATCCCGCAGCCAGCAGACGTACCACGAGCCCCAGGACGAGGGTGCGCACCCGCTCCCCGATCTCGGGGGAGATGTCGTTCCCGAACTGCTGCAGGGTGGTGAGGAAGCGCTTGAGCTTGGAGAGCTGCCGGGCGCCGCAGGCTGGAGGGAGCTGGTGGGTGGACAGGGAGGCGCTGGAGGAGGTGGCCGGCCCGTTGCTGAACCCGTTGGGGGTGGATGGAGCCCCGTTGATGGCGGTCGGCGAGTGGCTGCTGCCGTTCATCACTGGGGAGACAGGGATTGGGAGGTCAGAGAGGGTGGCTGTGACCTGGCACTGTGGGGACAAGGCTGGGATGAAAGGATCAGAGCATCCTGCTGGGTAACGTGGGGCTGGCACCCCTGGAAGGCTTCAGGATGCTGCTGCATGCCTGGGCAGCATCCCAGACTGGTCCTGGTGCTGTGGAGGCTGTAGGCAAGGAGGACATGCAGAGCATCCCCCAGCATGGCAAGGGCCTGATCCAGCCCCTCAACAGCCAAGAGAAAGAGCTCCATCCTGCCCCTCTGGAGCTGCTCAGCGCTCCCTGAGAGAATCCCTGAGCCATTCCCCATGGAGCCCAGCCTGGCCTGCAGCACGTTGCCACCTCTGTCCCCACTGCCCAGTCAGGAAGGGCAGGAGCTGCCTGAACACCCCACAGCAGGAGACCCCGGGGGGTATTTTGGGGTACAAACCATCAGCGTGGCAGACCCCTCTCTCCTGCTGGCCCAACGTGAGCACAGGGACCTTTCCCTGGCTGGCGCTGGTGACAACACGTGTCACCCACATCCCGAGCGCGTCACCCCGCGGCACCCAGCATGCCCTGTCCCCGCTGGGATCGCACTGACCTGGGGGTGCTGTGCTGCCCTGCCAGCCCTGCCTGCTTTGGGGATCTCCCGCTCGCTCTCCGGCCGAGCAGCGCCCGCCGCCCGCTGAAGAGGTGCCGAAAATAACCCGGCGGCCACAACTGCTTTTATTCCCGCGACAGGTGCGTTCCTAAGTTGGACACCACACATGTCCCCGGGCCGGGATGGGGCTGGGGTTTGCATCCCCGTGACCCTCCAGGGCAGGGCGAGGGGCTGGCGATGGGGAGCACCCCGGGGGCTGAGGCTGCGCTCGGGTCTCTCATGAGAGCGGGTGTTTCATTTTACTTACAAAGACAGACCATCGACCATTTCAAGCAACCATGAAAACGGCCGCGAGGCAGAAACGTCGGAGGGCCAGCGTCTCGATCTGCAAGCAAAATAAAACACGCTATGATGAGAGAGCAGAGGGGGCAGCTCTCGGCCTGGGGTCTCTGCTCAGGATGCTCCTCATGGTGGTCACGTGTGCCATGGGCAATGCCACTGGATCCACCAGGGATCCATGTCCCTGTGTGCCACTGCAGCCACAGAGAGGGTTCGGGGGGGGATGCTCGCCTGCCTGGTAAAGTAGTCACATTTGAGGGACCAAATAAGGTCCCCCGAGGCCAAGGACAAACCAAGAGCACCACCGAAATGCCGTGGTGCTCCATGCCAAGCTGCTCCATGCCCTGTGTCCCAAACCCTGTTCCGTGCTGAGCTGTGAAGGAAAGGCTGCCTGCACCCCTGTCCTGCATCCCAGACTTGGCCAGACCTGGGCTGCCGCATCAGCCACAGGGTGGGATTGAAAGCCAAACCCCTCTGAGAACAGCCGAGCACAAGCTGATTTCTAGAGTCTGTCCAGAAGTGCTGCTGGGGGCTGCAGGTGTCAGGGGATGAACCTGGGGATAGTTTTTGGGTGTTTCTTTCCTCACTGGGGTTTTACTAAGCATGAAACAGCTACAAGCAAAACCCTTGTACACACACCTGCCCAGGACATGGAGCTGGAGCAGCACACTGACAGTGGCCACTGCCAGTCCTGCCAGGGGGACCAGCCCGGTCCCCTGCCCTTCTGGATCCTGCCTTGTCCATCCACGTGCCAGGATGGTGACACCGGCACAGTGACCAATCCTTGGCGCAAACCCTGTGGGTGTGCAATGAGCCCACATGCCTCTGGTGCAGCCACCGCCTTGGGTGGCTGTCCCCAGCTCAACTACAGACAGAGACTCCCGCCTGGAGTCCCCTCATGTCACCACTGGGTGCCACAAACAGAGGGACGGACATGTCCCCACATGCCTGGAACCCACCACAGGGCCAACTCCAATCCACAGGGACTTCTCCAGCTGCGTGCTGCTCTGTGCCAGCATTTGGTGACCACGTGGCAGGAGAGCAGGATGTCCCTGTCCCCAGGGATCTCGCAGCGCACTGCTGGCACTGCAAGATGAGCAGGATGTCCCTGTCCCCAAGCACCTCACAGGGCACTGCTGGCCACGGGCAATGCCACAGTGCTCCAACATGCACACGCACGAGCCACGGCTTGGCAATGTGTCCCCAAGGAGCGTCTCCAGCCTGAGGACAGGGAATGTCACCCCATGTCACAGCCAGCACCGCGCTGAGGTCTCTGTGGCCCTGGGTGAAATGAGGGGAGCTGGGCAGCCCCCAGGGGTACTCACTGGTGCTCGGTGTGAAGGAGGGGTGGCGCGTGGCTCCCTGGGTGACGGCCGGTGGCGGCGGGGGCATGCTGGGCGGCGTGGAGCGAGCCTGAGTCTTCACGTCGGCCGGCGAGTCGGGCATGGTGGCGGCCGGAGTCTCCGCGTTATCTGTGGGAAGAGGGCACGGGGTGGTAAGTGGGGTGTGCCAGGCTGGGCTGCGATTCCCTGGCAAACAGGGGTCAGGGGGCAGAGGGGACACTTTGGGGACCTCAGGCTGGTCTGGGCATTTCTGGTCCCAGTGTGGAGCTCGGGTAACAGGGACAGTGCTCGGTGCCTGGTGCCCTGTGTGCCCCAGGATGGTGGGGAGGGTGATGGACCTGCTGTTCATCTGCACGGAGGTGGGGACAGTGCCCTGTCCTCCAGTGCAGGGACACAGGATGGTGGCACCAGGACCAGGCACCGCTCTGGCCCTGCAGTGCCAACGCTGCCCCAGCCTGTGCCACATCCCTGCTGCCACAGCACAGCACCCTTCTGACACATCCTGGGAATTCCCACTGCCTGCTAACCCCTCACCATCCCCGGCAGCATCACCCAGCTCTGGCACAGCCCCAGGCAGGGATGACAGGATCATTACAGCAGTGTTGGGTGGCAGTGGCAAAGGCAGGACCCACACATCCACCGGTGACTGTCCCCCTGCAGCCCCGAGTGGCCCTGCAAGGCCAGACCCTGCAATCCAGGCAGCATGGAGCCCCTGGCCATCACCCCACCGGGCATCGTCACCTCCCTGCCACCTCCCTGTGCTCCCAACCCAAATGACACCTGGCAGTGCATGCTGGGAGGAGCATGCAGCACCATCCCCTCTGGCCAGCACTTGGCCCTGGTGCAGGCTCTGGGCCCCACGGCTGCCACGCTGGCCGTGACGGGTGGCCACAAGTGCCAGCAGCTGTGGGGATCTGTCACTGTGCCCACGCCACCGCCGGCTCTGGCTGAAGATGGAAGTGGCCACCATGGCCACCCCTGGCTGCAGGGTCCCCCTGTGCCCAGCATGGTCCCCACCCGGTTGGGCTGATAACCACTAATCCAATATTCATCCTTAATCCAGGGCAACTGCGGGCAGATTAATTGAACCTGGCCAGAGCACACTGTCCAGGCTAAATAAAACCAAGGCCTCATCCCTGCAGAGATGCTGTCGGGGTTGTGCCATATCTGGTGGCACACGGAGCACCAGGACATGGTGGCAGGAGCCAAAATCTCAGGTGCTCACCCACAGCATCCTTCTGATGGCTCCAGCACCATGGATATCCCTCCCTATCCGTGCTATACTGGAATCCTGCAGACTCCTGGGTGTGCATGCTCCAGTTTCCTGTTCCTTGCTCCCTTCTCCCTCCTCAGCCACAGGAGAAATCCCAAGACTATGCAGCTTCTCTGCCCCCAAAACATCAGTTTCCTTGCAGGGCCTGCTAGAATAAATGGTTTGTTTTGAAAAACACCTTTTATTTTCCTTTTCATGGAAATGTCCATCTCTGGGCAAAGCTTTTCCAGCCTCCCAAACTTCTCCCATCACTCAGTGGAGCAGGATCCAGCTCCAAGAGCAGAGGATGAGGTGTGAGTGTCACAGAGTGACCCTGTGAAGTATCACAGCTGCAGCACCTTGATCCCACACAATCCTTCCTGCATCCCTGCCACCATCCCTGCCACCATCTTGCCAGCATCCTCATCCCAGCTCTGGTCCCCCTCACTGCCCTGACTCCATACACATGCCCACACCAAGGGGAAAACATGGATTTATTCATCCTGGCACTGACATGGCTTTTCCACAGCTTCCCATCAGCAGGAAAGTTTCCATGAAGCTGAGCAAGGACTCAGGCAAATAGGGCCTGGTTGTGTTTTCTCTTGTGTTTTCATTTTTTCTCTAAGTTATAAATTTTCCCTGAGGTGTCTGCAACCCAAACATGGCTGGACAGGCACAGAAATGGTCCCAAATCCAATGGGATAAAGAGCTTGGAATGCCCAGAAGACACAACCATGACTGTGCCACCAACCCAGATCCTTTGCAGGATGGGATGAGCTCCATGGGGGAAAAGGAGGTTTTGGGGGGCAAAGTGCAGCCTCCCCTCAGCACCTCCAAACAGCGACTCCCCAGCACAACTCCAACTCCGCTGGAATTATTTTTCCCTCTATTTTTTTCTCTCTTTGGGGTAATTTGTCCCAGCCGCTCGGGGCCGTGTCTGTTTTCCTCCATCTGGTTTCCATTAGGTCTGTGCAGCCCAGATGAATAAGTAATAATATAAAAATAAAAGGATTAGTATTTTCTCCTGGGCTGGCTGGAGTGGGTGTTCCCCACCCTGCCTCCCGGGGCCAGCGGATGCCGGACCCCCACACACCCTGTGTGACCCCGAGCCCCCCATTTGTCACAACCCAGGGTTTAACCTGCCCGGGCAGGGTCCCCGCTGGGGTGACACTGTCACACAGCCAAGCATTCCAGTGGGCACACGGCATCCTGCAGCCTGGAGCCGGAGGGACAGGACCAGTGCCCGAGGGATGGGGCTGGCAGCCATCCCAGCCTGGCATTCGCTGTTTCCCACAGCCCCAGGCAGCTCATCCAGCCACCTCAAGCTCGGGGTTCTGCCTCCTCCCTGGGCAACAAGTGGGATGTGCCAGCTCCGGGATGAGCCCGATGACCACCAAGCACCTGGGCTGGCTGCTCCGCTCTCCATTCCCCAGGAATGGGGATGAAATGGGCAGGGAGCTGCCCTAGATGTGGCCACTGGAAAGCTCCTGCTCCCTGCAGGCAAAGCTTCCCGGGCGAGGAAGGGGTTAAAGGGAATTCAGCGCCCAGCATCCTTCATGCTCTCCAAATGGCCACAAATGAAATCCAGATGCTGGAGGCGACGTCTCCCCAAGCCAGGCTGCCTCCGAAACAAAGGCAGGGAAGCATTCCTGCTCCTCAGCTGCCGCAGCCAGCGGGGCCAAGAGCAACTCCCCGATAAGATGGCAGAGCCGGAGCTGTCCCAGCTGGAGCACATTAGGAAGCGTGCAGTGCCTGAGGCCGGGCAGCAGAGCCAGCCACGGGCACCAGAGACAGAGCTGGTGGGACCTGCCAGCACCGTCAGCTCCCTGCAGCCCTGCACCCATCCTGATCCCTTCCCCGGGATCAGCTCCCTCCAGCCCTGCACCCATCCTGATCCCTTCCCGAGATCAGCTCCCTCCAGCCCTGCACCCATCCTGATCCCTTCCCTGGGATCACAGTGACAACAGGGAAATGAGGAACTTGGAGTTCATCCCCAGCTGCACTTGGAGCAGGAGAAAGCAGGAGAGCAGCTGTGGGATGCTGACAGAAGGTGGTTTAGATGGGATATTGGGAAGGAATTCTTTCCTGTGAGGGCATTGAGGCCCTGGTACAAGGTGCCCAGAGAAGCTGTGGCTGCCACTGGATCCCTGGCAGTGTCCAAGGCCAGGCTGGACAGGGCTTGGAGCAACCTGGGACAGTGGAAGGTGTCCCTGCCATGGCAATGGAACAAGATGAGCTTTAAGGTCCCTCTCAACCCGAACCATTCCAGAATTCCATGATTCCATGATGATGCTGGAGGGATGCTGCCCACCCACCACCAGGGTGTCCTGGATGCTCATTTTTGGGAGCCAGCCTGGCAGGGAGCGATCCACACCCCAGCGCTCATCTACACTAATGAAGCCCTTTAAAAGTAAATCCAATTAATTAAACTCTCTGCACAACTTGTAAAGGAACCCAGACTCAACCAGCTCCACTCTGGGGAAGCCCCTGCAGGTCATCCCCACATTTCCCATGGGCATCCCAAGACAGATCCCATGCCACTGGCCCGGCTGGGACACTTGCCACCAACACAATTCCAGGGTAAAGCAGGTTTTCCCATGCCTCTGGTACATCCCAATTTGCTTTCTGATCACGCTGCCTGCACCCACATCCCAGAAATGCCAGCGCTGCAGGGAGATGCTCCACTGGAAAAGCTCCTTCTCAGCTCCAGGCCATCAACTCCCAGCAAGCCCCAAGGCCCCTGGTCCCTTTCCAGCTCCCGCAGCGTGGCAGTGACAGCACAGCTCCACATGGGACATCAGCACCCGCAGCCAGGCTCTCCACGCACCCCAAGCCACAAAATCCCACTTTTCAAGCCAAAACCATCCACCCGGGGACCCAAACCAGCTGCCTCGGTGCCACCAAGGCAGCGCCAGCAGCTCCCGCTCGCCCCGAGCTGGCGTGGCCAGGGGTGGGGGATGGGGATGGGCTTGATTTTTCCTCGAAACAACAAAAAAAACAGGGGAAAAAAAAGCGCCCTCTCTGTTTTACAAGCCTTCATTTGCTATTGTTTATGTAAACAGGTAAATTGTTTCGTATCTCAATTAAAAACATCTGCCACATAAATGAATACCAATTAACTCATCCTGTTTTTAATTACTCTGTTAATTACACACAGGCAGCAAAAAGGATGGCAGGGGAATAGGGAAAGCATGCTTACACCCCCCTTCCCACCTTGCTCTTGGCAAGGATCCGAAATGTGCCCAGATAATGATGGATTAAGGTGAAAACCGTGGCTCCTGGCCAGCTCCGGTGTGGCGGCTCCCTCCCGGTGCTGCCGGGGCGCCTCGCAGGGGGATTTCCCGGGACCCTCTGGGAAGGTTTTGGAAACCCCAAACCCCATGGGATTCACCAACGCCGCCTGCGTCATCCCCCGCGCCGGGCGGCACAGCCCCGCTGGCATTGCCGGTGCCAACCCCGCGTTCCTTCCCAAAACCGGAGAGAAACTTTGGGATGGCGAAGACGGCGGAGGAGGCAACATCCTCACGGACCGAGCGCGTCCTCGAGGTGCCCGTGTGGCCCCCGGGAGCCCTCCTGGCACCGAGGGTGAGCACGGCAGCACGGGGTGGGTGCCATCCCTGGCGAGGGACCCCGGGCGCCGCCGGCCCCCCCGGCTGCGGGAAGCTTTCCAAGCGAGCAGATGCGGCAGGGGAGCGGCGGCAGGAGGAGGAGGAGAGCAGAAAAGGCTATTTTCTCACGCTACATATTTTACAAGTCGAACATTTTGTGCATTTCAGCCCTGCCTGTAAAAGCATCTCGGGCTCAGCCGCGGCGCTCGACGGCGGAGCCTGTGAGTCAACAGCGGCTGGCGGCGACGTGGCTGCTGGCAGGGGGACGGGCCGGGAGGAGGGGTCCCCCATGCACAGGGACAGTTTGGGGGTCCCCCTGACCTGTTGGCCAGCGACACCCGCCAGGGGCACAATATCTGCCTCAAACGCCGCCGCAGTGCCGTGCCCGGTGCCACCGTTGGGGTTCATCCCGCCGGGTGGCACGGGGAGCTGGGCACACCCCGCTGCTCCCCAGCTGCCTTACACTCCTGGAAATTAAATATCCTGGCTAAACACCAGGAGTAAACAGTGCCGCGGGCAGCCCGGAACACCTGGAGAGGAGCGGGGCTGACCCTGCCGGAGCCACCCAGGGAACACCCACGCGTGGGCTGCACCGCTCCCTGCGCCATCCGCCAAAGCACTGCCGAAGGGGCACCCCGAAACCAGCCCAGCGCCCCACTGGGGGTTTTTGCAGCCACGTGCACAGGGATGCTGTACCCAAAGGTGGCCTCGATGGCCGGAGCAGGGACAAGTGCCACACTTGGGGATCCGGGGCGTCCTGGAGGCAGAGAGTGGCTGGAGAAGGGAAAGCTCCCTCTTCACATCCCAGCTCCGGCGGGGAGCTCCCGGCGAGGTCCTTGCAGCGTGGGAACGCCGAGGCGCCGGCGGCTCCCCAGGGACCCCGTGCCAGCCCCTGCCCCACCGGCGCCAGCCCGGTACCGGCTCCGAGGGGGTGCCGGATCCGGCCGTGCTCTCCCACAGCCTCCGGGCTGCTGCCTCACCGACTCTTTGTCTATTTTTGAACCGCGGGCTCCATTTCAAGGCGATTTTGCCCGTGTGAAATTGAATCGAACGGCACAGGAAAAAATATTAATGAGAATTTTGCAAAATAAACAGGAAATCCCTCGGATGTTTTCTGGAACCATTGGTCAGCATCTTCCGAAGGAAAGCTGTGGGTTTGTCAAGGTGGGGTTCCCCCTGGGGAGCCTGAGCACAGTGGGAGGGACGGCAGAAAACAGCGTCAGGAAATCTAAAAATAACCCCAAAGCGGGCAGTGGCACTAAGGCCAGCCGGGCAGAGGGGGTGTCCTCTGTGCCACCAGTCTGTTCTTGCCTCTGGCCGGCAGGGATTGATCCCAGCTCAGGGACTCCTGCCGTCCCCATCCTGCCGGGCAGCTAAATCCATCTCCCACGTGAGATCCAGCTTGGAAAGCCCAGGTCAGGCTGCAGCATCCGACCTGCAGCATGGACCACATCCCGAGCAGCAGCGATTAAACCCAGCTTAACCCACGGGATGTCCCTGCTCCCTCCCTGCCCCAGCACAGCACCCAGCCCTGATCTGCCCCAGACTCTGTGCTCACTGTGGCCGTGCTGCTCTGCCCGGGGGCTGAAGGGGGTCAGTGCTCCTGTGAGGGGAGGTTGTGTGTCCCCCCAGGAGGGACCCAGCTCCTGCCCCACTGCCAGCATTCCCTGGCAGCTTTGCACTTCCTGGTTGACTCACCGCCAGTCCACTGACTCCGGGTAAGAGATATAATAACAGATATTTATGGGGTGCCTCTCCTCCCCGGGGGTCCCACAGCACCCAGACACCTTCTCCAGGTGGCTGCAGGACAGGGAACCTTGCACAAGCACGGGCAGAGCTGAAACACCTCCAGACTTCGCCGGGGATTTACGATGGCTGCCGAGACCCCATTTCCACGGCAGAGCCAGACTCCCACAGCCACAGCGCCTGGATCCTGCCTGGGGCTTTCCACGCGTGCAAACATCCACGGCTCAGAAGCAGAACCCCGGGAAGGGACGTGGGGGACATCGGCAGAGAGCTGCCAGCCCCGAGTTCCCCCGTGGGACCTGCCAGAGCTCCCTCCTGCCTGCAGGCAGCCCACCCCTGAAGTGGGGCTGAGCACCGGAGTATTTTTGTCTCTTGCAGCCTGGGAGTTCCCGATGTAGGAGGCAAATCCTGCACCCACACGAGGCCTCTTCACTGCCCAAACCCAGCACGCAGCCCATGCCAGCACCCAGAGCCACGGGAGAACAGCCTCTGCCCCGCCGCATCCTGGATTTTCCCCCCGACAAACCAACATCTGCACTCATTTTCCAAACAAAACACACCCAACGTCTGTCTGTTCCCGGGTAAAACCTTACCTGCCAGCATGGGAGGCAGCCGGCAGGGAAAACCCCTTGGCACAGCCAAGTTCACCTCCGCTCGCCTCCCCAAGCATGGAATTTCTCCCCGTGTGGAAACTCTCAGTTTGCCTCACAAACCTCCGAGGATCCAAGAGCCCACCCCAGGCGGCAGCTCTGCTCCATGGGGCTCCTCACCCGAGGACCGTGGCTGTCAGCATCCTCCCTGGCTGCTGCTCCGTGTTTGCCGTGGCATTTCGGGATGGTTCCCCCATTTCTCCATGCCCTGTACCACAGCAGAGCTCACCCCACCGCGGCGCCGAGCAGACGGATGTTTGCAGAGTGTCTTCAAGTCGCTCGACAAAGGAGCGGGGAATTAATATTCCTTTTAATTAAAGGCAGAAAAATCTCTTTGTTCCTGAACAGAGAGAAAACAACAGAGGGAAGAGCTCAAAAGCTCTTCCTAAGCTGGAGACGAGACCATCGCTTGGAATCAAAGACACTGTCAATGCACACGTGACCTCGAATTAAAAAAACAAAATGAAACCCAGCAGCGGCAGTGGCTCCTCTCCGACAGCGAAGGAAAGTTGCAAAGTTTTTCTTGGCTAATAGAGGGAAAAATAAAGAATTCCAAGAAAAGGTGTGTTTAACTAGAGAAACGCTCTGCAGTATCCGAAGGCACCATCCAGCGGCGAGGGAATGACGGGAAGAGCTGGTTGTGCTCCGGCTCAGTGTCGTGGAGGAGCCACGGAGGAGCGTGGGGCCAGCCTCGCTCCATCCCTACGCTGGCAGCCTTCCCTTGGCAAAGCCGGGCTGCCCAGCTTAACGTAATTCCAAAGGGAAAGCAAGAGCAGGCGGTGATGAATGGCAGCGCTGGAGGCACCCGAGCCAGCCTTCCTTCCAAATCCACATCCAAACAAACATCCCCCGGCACGCGCGAGGACAGGGCGAGTGTCCCCGCCACAGCCCGGTGTCCCCACCGCGGACCCACGTCCTCTCACATAAACACAGAACGACGCTGCGGAAGCTGCAACTTCCCAAAGCAGCCCTGGAATTCCTCCCGCAAACTCTCCCGAGCGGGTCAACTCCTCCTCGCCACCAAACACGGCTCCGGTTCCGAACCCACGGCAGCCGGAGCGGGATGCGGAGCTCGGCTGCTCGGCGGGCAAAGAGGAGGGATGCAGGGGTGACAAAGAGTTGGGCTGCGGGGCAGGAGTCGGGAGCCACAGCCAGGGAGGTCTGCTGAGGGGTGGGCACACACCCGCCTGGATTCCCGGGCTGTGCCGCCCCGGCGCTCGGGAAGCGGCGACCGCGGACGGGGAGGGGAGAGAAGAGGGGTCTGCACCCACCGCCCCCGCGGCAGCGCGGTGCGTGGAGCCGGGCCCACGGGCGACGCGATCCGCACCCGCGCTGCCTCCGCCGCGGAGCCGCTCCGAGCGCTGCGCCCGCTCGCCCCGGCTGTGCCCCGGCTCGCCCTGCCCCGCTCCGCCGCGGCGGCGGGGACCGCGCTGGCTCGGGCACACGGAGCAAGCCCGTCCCCTGAGCACTGGCAGCTCCCCCGACACCGGGAGCCTCCGACTCCCCTGCGCTCCGGGAGCGTCCCCCGAGCACCGGGAGCCGCTTACTGCCCTGCGCACCCGCAGCTTCCCCGACACCGGGAGCCTCTCCCGGGTACCGAGAGCGTCTCGGACTCCCGCACAACAGGAGCGTCCCCCGGGCACCGGGAGCCTCCCCGCCTGCTTCGCGCCGGGAGCATCTCCTGAGCATCAGGAGCACTCCCAGCCCCTTTTCCACGGGAGCTTCCCCGGGCATCGGGAGCTTCCGATTCTCCTGTGCATCGGGAACGTCCCCCGAACACCGGGAGCGTTCCGAGCCCCGCTTTCACGGGAGCCTCCGCGGGCACCGGCAGCCTCCCCGTCCCCGTTCCCGTTGGCGGACGGCACTTACCGTCCTGAGGTGTGGCGGAGGCGTGAGGTAAGTCCCAAGGCAGGGGCCGGCGGGCCCGGCAGGAGCGGGCAGAGCCGGCAGCGGCCCCCGGCGGCGGCGGCCCCGGCCCGCTTAAGGCCGGCGCTGGCGGAGCGCGGCCCCGCGGCGGCGGCCGCCCCCGGCACCTGCCCGCCGCCGCTCGCCGCGCCCGGGGCCGCCGCTCGCCGCCAGCTCCGAGGGTCGGGGCGCTTCCCCTCCCCCCGGAGGGGGGCACCGGAGAAGCGGGGGAGGGCGGAGAAGCCGCGGTGAATCCGCGGGGCCGCTTCACCCCCTGCGCGCTGCCCGGCGGCGCATCCTCCCGGCGCCGCGTCGCGGCCGTGGGGCGCCCGCGGCCGCGCTCCGTGCCCGGCCGGGCCCCCGCCGCGCCGCCGCTGCCGCCGCGCCGCCCGCCCGGCCCGGAGTGAGCGGGGCCCGCCCGCGCCGCTGCCTTAGACCGGGGGCGCCGCGCCCGCCAGGGGGCGCCCCGCCGCCGCCGCCACCGGAGCGAGACCCCCGGGATGAGCGAGCGGGAGGGAAACGGGAACGGGAACGGGATGGACGGGATGGACGGGACAGGGAACAGGATGGGATGGGATGGGATGGGATGGGATGGGATGGGATGGGATGGGATGGGATGGGATGGGATGGGATGGGATGGGATGGGATGGGATGGGATGGGATGGGATGGGATGGGATGGGATGGGATGGACGGGACAGGGAACGGGCGGCATCGGCAGGGGGAACGAGATGGGATAGACGGGGATACGGGGCTGTGCGGCACCAGGGAGTCTGCAGGTCACCGGGGGACTGAGTGGCACGCGGAGCTGGGTGACACCAGCATTCCGCACGGAATGATGCGAATGATGGGGCTGCCCAGGTCTTTAGGGGTGCATGGGACCTGGTGACACTTTGGGGGCTGGAAGGCCATGCAGGACGGTGTATGGGGTTTGGGGGATGCAGGGATTGGGGTTTGCAAAATCTTCAGAGTTGGGGGTGCTAAACATCGAGGGTTGCAGAGCTGAGAGTGGGAGGTTGCACAGGCAATGTGTTTTGGGGATCCGCAAGGAGCCGGGAGTTGTTTTGGAGGAGGTAGAGGGACTGCAAGAGAATGGGGCAGGATTTGTCTGGGGCCACGGGAAGAGTCAAGGGATTGGAGAAGGGTGGGGGTGTCTGCAGGGCGCTGGGGGTCTGCGGGGGGATGGAGCTGTGGTTGTTCAGCTTCCCCTTCCAGCGGCCCAAGGGCCGGGGTTGCACCGGAGCAGCCACACGTGCAGCCACAAGACCACAGACACAGCTTTCCACATCCCACATGCCCATCCCAGCCCGGCCTTGGAGTGCCCCCACCCCGCTGGGCCTCGGGGGGCTCCGAGGGCAGCTGCGTGCTGGGAATGCCGGTGGGACCCTCCTCGGCAGCGGTGCACACATCTGGCTGCCTGGCACGCCCTTCCCGCATGCCCCGTGCCAGCTGAGGGGGGCAGCATTCAAATTTTCCCTCCCCAAGTCCTACTACAACACTGCTGCCTGTCCGTGCTCTGGGAACACAAACCCCGCGAATTTCCCTGCGAATTTCCCTGCAAATTTCCCTGCGAGCCCCAGCCCTGCCTCTGTGTGTAATTACTGTGCCTGGCAGCTGCTTCCCTCTGCGACTGCCCTGTGCTGGGTGTATTACTCATCCTTGCCCGCTTCCCAGGGATTGGGAGTGCAGCAGCTCTGCCAGGCACAGTCACCCTGCACAACCGGGGCTTGGGTGGCACAGAACAGCTGTGTGGCCACTGGTGTGGCTGAGGCATGGCCACTGCAAGGGCACTGTGAGGGCAATGCACAGCCCTGGCCTGGTCACTGCACAACTGCTGCATGGCCTCAGTGTGACCATTGCATGACCAGTAAATGGCTATCATATCATATCATATCATATCATATCATCATATCATATCATATCATATCATACCATATGTGTGACTACTGCATGACCAGTAAATGACCACGGTGTGGCCAGTAAATGGTTTTCACATGGCCACTGAGTGACCTTCCTATGGCCAGTAAATGACCATCACATGGCCACCAAATGACCACTGCATGGTCACTGCACAAGCTCCCCCCACTGATGGGGTCACAGGAGGAGGTGCTGCCAAATCCTGACCCAGACTCTCAGAGCCATTCCGACCCCCAGCTCCAGTTTTCCATCTCTCACTCCCAGAGGGCTCCCAGAGGTCCTGCTGTCCTCATTCCCTAGGGACCTTTCCCCGTGAGCCTGGTGCAGGTGCCATGGCCCCACTGGCACAGGGGCACTGGAGGAAAATCCAGCCCTGCACAGCTGCATGCCTGCCTGGCCACACCCCGGCTGTGCATGGATGGCAGCGGCTGGCACATGCAAATGCCAGCACCACCTCTGCTTTGGGACACGTGCACTTGGACATGTGCATTTGGACATGTGGTTCCTGGCAGATCCGACATGTCAAGGTGTTGCAGACCCCCAGCATCAGTGGGGCAGCCCAAGAGTATTCCCAGAGTTCTGGGCTGCCAGCACAGGGCTCCTGTGGGCTCTGACCACCCACTGGAGAGCAGGGACTGCCCACAGGGGTGACCACGCTCTCAGCCAAGCTGCCTGTGTCACACACCCACGTGCAAAGCTCCAATACATCACAAAACCCTCCTGTGAATGTCTAGCTGCTGCTGTGCCGTGAGCCCAGCGGTGACCAAAGCCATCCCTGCTGACCTGCCTGGCCACCAGCACATCGCAGGGACCTGCTGGGAACAGCCACCACCTCTCCAGCTCCTGGTTAACTCAGGAGCAGCTGAAGGATGCCATCAAACACCCCCTGCCTGGCACCTCTTGCCGCAAGAGCCTCAGGTGCCATAAGGACAGGCAGGCGGCACCACCGTCCCTTGGGACAGCAGCAGGGGACAGAGCCACCGCATCCCCCCCGGCGGCGTTCGGGTGGCAGGGGCTGCCGCGTTCCTATTCCACGCACGCAGCCTGTAATTTTGGTCTATTGAAGTCATAATTCACTACTGTGAAAATAAACATTTGTGTTAGCTTGCTTTATTCGGCGGGGTTCGGCTGAATGTTAATAATTCCCTGCCGGCGGCTTTGCACATGGCCTGGGATGCTGGGACAAAGCCCGAGGGCCAGTGGTCGTGGCCACCTCCTCACAGCTTTGGGCGAGGAGTCACTCTCCTTTGTGCCATGTCCCTGGGATCCCCCGGATCCCGACGGAGATGGGGAAAGAAGAGCCACTTTGTGCGAATCCAGCGATAACGAGGAAGATAAACGTAATTCTTAGACAATATTTGGAGTCCAGCACCTACTCAGACCCCTCCCCGCCCATCCCTGTCACTGGTTTTGTGCCCTTGTGCTGTTTTACGGATCCTCCCACCACATCAGAGACACCCCATCACCCACGCCGTGCCATCACTATGCAGGAGAACGCCTGGGCCACCCGCCGGGCTGTCCCCAGGGCTGTCCCCAGGTCTTTCCCTGCTGGGTGCAGGGGGCTGGTGCTTCCCCCCGGCATTTGCATCTTCCCAGCCTTTATCTTTCTGCCGGTCTCTGTATTGCTGCAATTACAGACACTTTAAAACACAATGATCTGGCTGTTAGCGTGATGGATGACAGAACCTTTCTGTCTGGTTTAAATCATTGCTGAGAGTGAGCAACCTTCCCCGGGTTAACCCCTTCCTGCCCCAAAGCCGCTCCCTGCCCAGTCTGGGACTGCCATGTGCTCCATGGCCACCCATCCATCACACGCGGGTCCCATGGATGGGATAAAAAGGGATTCTGGCATCCTTATGGGACAACATTCCCTCATCCCTCAGCTCTCTGGGGTCGGTGCTGGTGGGAAAACACCCCTGTACCCCTCAGCTCGCTGAGTGCCTGGGGGCAGCCGATGGGCTCAGCCCAACTCCGGCAGAGCCGATCTGCTGCTCTGCGGTGGGAAATTAACGGCTGGCCGGGAGATAAGCGCCTGCCAGAGCCCGATAGCCTGCTGGATCCATCCCACCCCTGGGCCTGGCAATCCTTCCCCCGGCAAATCTGGAGCCGGGGCAGGATGGGGCCCCAGCGCGTTCCCACCCATCGGAGAGGGTGGAAACTCCTGTCGTGACTCGGTGTCGGTCACACCAGCGAGTGATTGATGGCGCGGTGAGCCCGGCATGGGGATGAACCACACACGTTGTGGGGATCCACCATCCCTTTGTTTTGGGGAGCTGGCATCTCCCACCGCCGTGCATCCTGCCCAGTGCCCATCCGTGCCTGCCCACCCCACGGGTGTCCTTGTCCCTTGGGAGAGTGTCACTGTCATCTGTCACTTCTTCTCACGGTGTTGGGTCATCCCTGCTGAGTGTGCACTTCATGGAGTGGTTTCCCCAAGGACCTGCCCCAGGGCAAGGGACACCCCAAGGCACAGCCTGGGGGAGAAGGGGAGCACTGAGGCCTTGGCATGGTGTGTGCCAGGAGATAAAGCACTCACTGAGGGCAGATGAAGGCAACTGGCACCAAAACCTCACAGGAAGTGGTCACCACCATGTGCCATGCAGGCCCCATATCTGCCCCTGCACATGACCCCTGCCTGCTCTTGGGACAACGTGGTGGCTGCTGGGCTCACACTGCCCCCAAGGCACCCTCAGATGCCTCCTCTTGCCTTGCAGCCGTGTTGGGGACCCATTGCAGACCTTGTGGGTGCCCAGCCATCAGCAGTGACCCACTGCTCCCGCCGAGGCCCATCCTGAGCCTGGCACTGCACCTTCCTGCTCTCCCAGCTCCCGCTCAGCCCCGGCACTTCCCAGCGTGCCACTGTGAGCTGATTGCTATTCTGGCTGCATCCCCTCCCCGCAAGCCTCAGGCTTTTTGAAAAAGCCCACGGTGGTGCTGGTTTGTCACACCTTCCCCACAGCCAGGCCGGTGACTCAGCCCCTGTCCCTCCAAGGGCACCCTGTGCCCTGCTGGGCTCCTGCCTCCACCAGCTCTCACGGGACTGTGTCTGCAGGCGAGGGCACCGAGCCGTGCCGGCGCTCAGCCCTGGGGTGCCCCAGGTTTCCTGTGTCACCCCCAGCCAGTCTGGCTTTCCGTCTGGGTTTCTCAGTCTCCATCTGTTCCCTCTCGGGGAGCAGAGCATCCCTGGGTAGCTCTCTGAGTCCTCGCTGGGTGTGGCAGGGCTTGGGGACAAGGTGTGGCCAGGTGCTCAGGAGCGGCTGCAGTGACGCAGAGCCCCACACGGCTGTGGGGTCCCCAATTCCCGCGGGGACCCATTTGCTCAGAGCATCCCTGCAGGGACAGGGAGCTGCTGGGCCGGGAAGGTCACTGTGACCACGGACGGTCCCATCGCTGCAAGCACGGATGTGGTGGCCCAAATCTCAGTGCCCAAATCCACCCCCGAGCGAGCACCGGCAGCCAGGCTGCAGCTCCCGGCGCTCTTCCCTTGGCATTTCGCTTGCAGCAGGAGCCCTGGCGCTGGATTTTCCTGCACGTTAATCCATTGGGGAATGCAGCAGGGAGATAAGGGGCTGGTGGGGAGCCAGCGGCCGGGGAAGACGCTCGCCTGCCCGCTGGCTATCGCCCGCCGCAGCTGCATCCGCCCGGGGACATCTGCTCGGCAGGAAGTGCCGTGCGCCAGCCTTTCCAAGGAAAGGGGGTTCGTTTGTGCCTGGCTTCCCTCCGTGACCACTCCTGGCGGTCCCCAGACTTGGGTTCAGCCACCCTGCAGCCACCGGGCTGGAAGGAGCAACCCCACTGGCTATTGAAGCAGATCCAGTGGCTTTGTGGCTTTCCCACAACTTCCATATAGAAAAAAATTTTAAAAGTGCATCTCCCATTAAAAGAAAAAAAAATTAAAATCCTGATTTCCTTGCTGACAGATTCGTTCCTGCTTCGTGGCACTCAAAGGGAAACCCCCCCCTACTGCTTATCATCCCGTTCATCCTGCATCGCCAGCTCCGGAAAATCACTGGCTTGCCCTAAAAACTGGGAGACTTTTGGATACAGCACCATTCCTCTGGGTGCTTCCAGGTTTTGGGGCTGCTATGGGCCAAGTTGCCAGCTTCTCTTTGCCATGGAAAGCCTGGGAAGTGTTTTAATTACAAAAGGAAGATGACCATGTGCTGCCCTAACTCCAGGAGCTGCTATTTTGGGGTGCACAGAGACGCTGCTGGCATCTCCATGGGAGCAGCACCCACTGGCAAGTCCTGCCAGCCTCATCCTTGGCCAGCAGGAATTCATTGGGAGATGCTGAACAAAATCCCCCGAGCTGCCCTTGGGTTCACAACAGCTCCACATTCCCCTTTTCCCATCCTAAAATTGGGGACCAGCTCCTTTCTGGCCCTTCCCATCCCAGAGGCTGCAATTGCCTGCACAGGGATCTTTAATGACGTTGGGAATTGTTATTAAATTGTTATGAAGGCATTGCACTTCCAACACCTCGCATCCCTGCAAAAATCAATGTGAGCTAGCAGGAGGTGGTGTGAGCCTGCACGGAGACCCAAGCCCTGGGGCTGCTTTCAGAACCTTCCCAGGGCCAAAATCGCCCAGCCTGGGGTTCTGGCTGTGTGTATGTCAGTGCCAACCTGTGCTGTGCCAGGTCATGCCATGGGGAGGCACGGCCTTGAGCCTGGTGAGGTCTGAGATTCGTTACAAGGTCCAGATGCACGGCAGCAGCGGGGGATGTTGTGGCTGTCTCTGGCCACCTGCATCGCTTCCAAGTTCCCAGGCTAAAAGCAGGGCTTGTTATCAAGAGCAAAAAATGTGCCACCTCTGTTGTATTTCATTTCCCTTTCTCCACCTCTTCCCTGCCCGCTGTGCAAAGGAGATAACAGCTCTCGGTGCCGAAGCCAGAGAGCGGGGCCGGCAACGGCCTCGCCAGCCCTATCGCTGCCTCGCCGGCCGCAAGGAAATCAGGAAGTTTGCAGAGATATTCGGCCAACAAAATAAACATTTCTCCTGCCAAAAGCCTAACGGGCAGCCCGGCGAGCCCGCAGCAATCTGCTCGGCTCCCTGGCTGCAGCCTTCCGGAGCGCGGTGCGCGCCGAGCCACACCGCCTTATCCCGGCATCTTATCACTGCGTGCCCGAGCCTGGGATGTGCCCACTTTGGGGACAGGGACCCCAGCGCGGTTCCCACCCACCGTGAGGCGGCACAACGGGTGCAGCACCCACGGTGCACCCAGACCCTGTCCCTGTGCTGTCCCAGCCGTGTCCTTGACCCGCGGGCAGCTGCCGGGGTGGGCAGGGGGCTGCGGCCGGAGCGCGGTGTGGGGTGGGGGAGCGAGGGGGAAGCGAGGCACAGGGCCAGCATTGTTCACACCGGTGACTCAGCCGGCTCTGCTTTCCTGCCCGCGCCAGGCACAGGCCCAGCAGAGCCCCCTGGGCCCCCCAAAGCTGCCGCAGCCCCTCGGTGCCTGGGATGCCCCAGCATCCATCCCCATGGATGGAGCTCCATCCCCACGGAGCACTGCAAATGATCAGCAGCACCTGGAGAGCCCGTGGGGTCAGATGTGAGCTGCTGATCCCGGAATGAGGAAAAACACCCAGCAAACTGAGGATTGAAATGCTGGAAATAAAACATCCTCGGGGCTGATTAGTTCTTATGGAAAGGTTTAATTGCAGAGTGGGCTCTGAATGGGTCCCTGTGACAGTGAGGCCATGGTGCCCCATGGTGCCTTTGCCACGGACTTGGCCATGTCCCTGCTGCCCATTCCTGCTGGCTGGTCCCCAAGGGGATGCACTGACAGGCGCCAGCCGCGTGCCACCCTCGGGGAGCACCTGCCTGCCCAAGGCTGCGCTTGGCACTGGGTCAGTCACCCGTGCCACCACGGCACATGGCACATGGCACTGCCACCTCCCTCCTGCCGCTGCCTCTCTCACCTTGGCTGGTCCCGAGCGGTGCCCTGGCCCAGGAGTGGTCACTGTCCGCTCTGGGGGTCCCGAGGGGATGGTGTCACCACCCCGGTGCTGTGAGCCCCGCCGAGGCTGGTGCGGCCAGCCTGGTCCCACGTGCGGGCAGGAGCTGTGCCGGGGCCGGGGATGCTGAGCTCCGGAGGGGCGCGGGGTGTCCTGCCCACTCGGCGCCTGCCCGGCCGCCAGGGCCGCTCATGTGACGGCCGGGGCCGCGGTGGCAGCGGAGCCGTGTCCCATGGCGAGGGGAAGGTGAACAGCTGCCGGGCAGTGATAATGCGGCGGGTGGGGGTGGCCGGGCAGCTGCGCCCGTGTCCTTCCCCAACAGGAACCATCTGTGACCAAGCCCAGCTCTGCCTTCCCTATCAGCCATTCCGGTCTGACTTTCCAACAACTTCCCCTTCGCGCCGGCTTCACTTCCTCACTGCGCGGGGTCGGCGCGGTGCAGGGCTGGCACGGCACGGCACGGCACGGCACGGCACGGCACGGCACGGCACGGCACGGCACGGCTGTCGCGGTGCACTCGGCACTGGTGGCACCGCGCGCAGTGGCACAGCCAGCACGGCAGGGCTGTCCGTTTGCAGCCTGGCACAAACACAGGGCTCACCCCGCCTTGCTGCAGCCCCTTCACCGGGATCATCCACGGGATGAGGTTTTCCCACGGCTGCTGCTGCCCCCTGATCTGCAGCTGCAGCATCGCCCCGACCTTCTCAGCACGTGGGGTGACCCCATCCCTGCACCCCCCGGCCAGCCCCCCGGCGCCGGGCTTTGGGCTCCCCGAGAGCTGTCAGCGAGAGAGAAACAACTTGTTAGAAACCCGAAAAGCAGCTCTGGGCTGCAGGTGGGAGGGAGGAAACGTGTCCTAAAAATACAGCAGCGCCTGCACGGTCCCCGAAGGTGGCTGAGCAGATGGCGTGTCTCGGCGGCCACCTGGGCTCCCGCAGATGGTACCCGGGGCTCCCCGCTTTGTGCCCCCTGCCCAGGGCTCGGGGGGGCTGGGAAGGGATGGGTGTAAGTGGGGAGGAGGGTCCCGGAGTGTGGGGGTGCTGTGCTGTGGGGGCACAGGGCAAAGCAGGTGTCACCAGCAGGGTCTCTGCCCTCTGGTTGCAGCCTTGAGCCCCAAGGGACATCAAGCACGGTGTGGGTGCTGCAGGGAGATGAGGGGAAGCCCCAGCACAGGGCTGATGTGCTGGGGAAAGGGCCATGCACTACAAACTACAGCCTGACCCTTCCAGGACTGTGTGCTCGGGGAAGATGCACTGCTGTCCCAGCAAGGTTCTGCCCCAGACCCACATGCTGCATCCCAGCAATGCTGGGACATCCCAGCTCCATTCTCCCTGCTTTGGAGATGTCTGTGCCTCACCAGCACAGACACAGCAGCCTGAGCATGGACTGAGGGCTGGCAGAGGTTTTGGCAGGGTTTCCAGCTGTGTTTCAGGCTCTTGCTGCTTCCCCTTTCCTTTCTGGCTGGCCCAGGTGGGCACAGTGTCATCGCTCGGGGTTTTGCCAAGCTGCCCCTTGGCCAGGGCCAGGCTCACCACAGGACACGCAGAGTGGCCGTTTCTGGGGAGTGTCCCAGGGCAGCAAGTCAAAACAAGAGGGTTTCAGGGCCGGCCAGGAAAATCCCACCCAGCTGCGGCCCCGTGTCCCCGTGTCACCCTCGCGGGAGGGTTTTCTCCGCCAGGAAACAGAGAGCACCTGCCCGGGCAGCTGCAGGCGCGGCTCTGCCGGGGATAGGGAATGCCCCAGCGTGGGGAGAGCTCTGAGCTCTGCCCCACTGTGCAGGGAACCCCCGGGGTTCTGGGGTCTGGCTTGGTGGAGGGGGAACCCCTGGGGTCCAGAGTTCTGCCTCACTGTGGCAGAGAACCCCCGGGATGCCGGGGTTTGGCTCCGCGAGGGGAAACATCCGAGGTGCCAGGGTTTGGTTTAACACGGAGAGGAGCCCCTGGGGTGTGAGGCTCACCCCGGCATGGGGGAACCCCTGGGTCGCGGGGTCTGCCCCGTCACAGGTGACCCCTCCCGCCCACGTCGGGGAGCCCAGCCGGTTTCTCTCTGAGTCAGAGCTGCTCTTGCTGCCGAGCAGAAACTTCCCCCTGCTAAAGGAGAAGCAGGACGGGCTCCCACCTCCCCCACACTCCGAGCGAGGTGGGGGAAGGAAGGCAGAAAGCCCCGGGGGCAGCTGGGGTCTCGCTGCCTTCGTAGGTACCATGGCTGTGCCAGCCCTGCGCTTGGCGGGACATGGCATAGCATGGCACGGCACGGCACGGCATGGCATGGCTCGCTTCCCCAGAGCTGGGAAATGCCCCGTGCCCATGTGCCCCACTGCCTGAAGCGCCCCACTGCCTTCCCCTTTCCATTTGAGAGCGATGGGTGGGGGAACAAGGGGGGAAAGGAGGCAGCAGCAACAAACGGTGAGCAAAACATCACCGGCAGCTGCCGGAACCAAAATGAGACCATCACCTCCCAAAAAGGGCTGGGATGGGGCTTTTTATACATCGATGCTTAAATCTGCCTCTTCCAGCCCTGGGAAATGGGGATGCAGGAGCTCAGGCAGGAGCTGGGAATGGAGAGTGATGGCCAAGCCAGGGAGATGGGAGCTGCCGAGAGTTCACAGGGAACACAAAGACAAATTCTTTAAGAAAAAAAAAGGGAAAAAAAAGAGAAATCAAAGGGATGTGGAGAGGGAGATAAGAGGGAAGACAGAGCAGGGAGACGGAGGGAGCGGAGAGGACGCGGGCAGAGGGAGGCAGGCGGCGCGGGGAGGCGAAGCGGGAGCCGGGGGAGCTGTCTGGCGCGTCCCTATCGCCTCTCTCCATCGCGGGAGCCCAACCTCAAGTAGTTTTTCACTGAGATTGGAGTGATCAGGTAGGGCTGCCCTCGGCGGCAGCTGCGGGGCTGTGAATAAGCACCTGCTTATCTCTGCCCAGCGGCTGTGCGCGGCTGCAGATTGCGGGGGGACGGGAGCTGGCTGCCGGCTGCGATTTCCATATCAGCGCCCTGCAGCCGCCTGCGCCAAATAAACACAACAGCCCCACGGACAAAAGGTTAATTATCAATTTTCAGAAAGGGAGAGAGAGGGGAGGGGGAGAGGGGAGCGCGGCGGCCGTCGGCAGCCGCGGGGACGCGCAGCCGGGCCCTGCCGGGGCGCTGGGCTCTGCGCCCCGGGCACAGCATCCCCGAGCACCCCCGGGGCTCTGCCGGCACCGGCACGGCTTTGGGGAGGGGCGGGGATGGGGGCGAGGATGGGAATGGGAATGGGATTGGGAATAGGAATGGGGAAGAGGAGGAGGAGGAGGATGGATACAGAGACGTGGATGGGATGGGGATAGGGATAGGGATGGAAATGGGGATGGGGCAGAGATGAGAATGAGGACAGATACCGGGATGGGGGCAGCGACAGGGATAGAGATGGGGATGAGGACAGGGATGGGGATGGAGGTAGGGATGCAGACAGATACCGAGATGAGGACAGAGATGGGGAAGGGGACAGGAATGGGTCTGTGCATGCACAGGAGCAGTGGGACTGAGAGAAAACAGGGGGGAAGGACCCCTCTCAGTACCCTGTTTCAGCCCTGTCTGGGCAGAGGCAGGACTGGAAGAAGGCACATCCTCCTCCTCCTCCTGGGCATGCAAGGCCCTGCTAGCTTCCCACAGCCACATTTCTGTATTCAACAGCTTTCTCCTCTTATCAAAGCGACCATGAGCTCCCAGCTCGGCTGGGCCACGGGGCTCAGGGGGCGGCAGGGAGGGAAGAGGTGCCCTGATGGCCCCAGCGCCGGGGGGAAGGAGGGGCTGGGTGGTGGCGTTTCCCTGCTTGTGCTTAGACCAGGTGAAGCCATCAGGGATCCTCGTGGGCTCTTAATCACTGTGCTTGGGGTCAGGCCTTGTCCCTCTCCCCTGACACTCAGGAGCTGTTCAATATGGCAGGGGGTGCTGGGGCTTCCCTGGTGTCACCCACCCTGGAGTCACCCACCCTGTGCCCCACGTTCACTCGGGGCTGAAAACTGCTCTCCTGCTGCAGCCATTCCTGCTCTGGGATGATTTTCCCATCCTGCATGTCCTATGCTCAGCACACCCTGGCCAGGGAGCACTGCCCCGAGGGTGCTCATGATGCTCCCTGCTCCCACCAGGAGACACAGAGCCCAGAAGAGTCTCACAGGGCAGCAGCCGTGCGGCCAGGAAGCCTCGAGCCCACACGACACCAGATTTAGCCACAGACACACTCCTAAAAATAGCCAGGAGCTGGGAGGCTGCAGAGCTGCATCTGCTGCCACAGGGAGCAGACACAGAGCTCCAGCCTTCATCCCATGGGACTGGGGTGAATGGAACTGGGGTGAACAGAGTTGGGGTCACAGGACTGGGGTGAATGGAACTGGGGTGAACAGAGTTGGGGTGCACAGGACTGGGGTGAATGGAACTGGGGTGAACAGAATTGGGGTGCACAGGACTGGCCCCAGCAGAATTTGACTCAAGGAGACTTTGGAGCCACCAGCATGGAAGGATCCAGCCATCCCTGTGCCAGGGACAGGAGGACATCGAGATGGGGACGAGATGCTCGTGGTGTTGGGATGGTCCTAAAGCACTGGGGAATTAGCTGTGCAGCTGTGGATAAGAATACTGAGGGTTGATAATATTTAGCACCTTGGCAGGGCTTTAATGCAGGCAGGGATTTGCAGCTCCTGTCTGATGGATGCTCCGGAGGGGCAGGGTTGGTGTCCCTGAGGGATTTGGGGTGAGAAGCTGGATTTGGGGACAGAGCCAGGACTCAGAAAGCTGCAGTGCCTGGCTGGGAGCTCTGGTGTGGCCCCAAGCTGCCCCACATCCCAAGAGAGGCCTGACCTCCAGCTGATAAAACACTCTAAAAATACCAGGATAAATATGAGGGAATGCAGGCGGGGTGTGAGCATCCCGGGCTGGAGCAGCCAACCCCTCCTCCAGCCTTGCCCAACCCCCCCCAAATAACCTCAGCCCAAAATACTAACCCGGGGCCCATCTGGTGTCCAACTGATGAGCACAGATGTGTTTGGGATTTCCGAGCCGGCTGGCAGCCGTTCAGACCTGTCGCAAGCTGCACCTGCTGCAGGATATTTTCCCTTCTGGATTTAATCCCCATCCCCCCAGCAGCCCCAGGCAGCCCCCAGGGCTGGGCGGGCAGAAGGAGAACCCCCCTAATGATGACCTTCCTGCTCCATGCCCATCCTGCCATAAATATGGATGTGGAAGCAGGAGATGGGGGAATTAAATGCCCGAGAGGGGTCGTGTGGTACCCAAATCTCAGTCCCACCAAGGAAATGCTGGGGGGAGAGGTTGGATTTCACCACCTCTGGGTGTTTTGGGAAGGTCAAAGTGGATTTCTGGGAGCACAGAGACCCAAACATTTCATTGCAGGCGCTGAGCCTAAGCGATGCTCTGGGGTTTGGAAACCATCCAGTGTATTTCCCAGCCCCCCACCCGTTCCCCCCAAATTAACACACCATTTGTATGTTTTAACAAGGCTCTCCCAGCTCAGATGTTGACCCCTGCGATGATGGTGGAGCCTGCGCAGGGAATAAACAGCAAATCCCCTTTTAAATGAAGGGCTCGCCGAGGGATTAGGAGCGAAGGGGTGGCCTGTTGTCCCCCCCGAGCCCCCCGGGGGCTGCCTGTGCAGATATTCCGGGCAGGAGAGGCCTGTCTGTCTGTCTGGCCCGTCTGAAGTGGTCCTGGGCAATAGGGAGTGATTAGGATTAGACACATCCAGGATGAGAGTTTTTCACCAGATAGGGATGATAATGGGACCCATGGGGAGGATTACAGTCCCGTCTCTCCAGGAGAGCAGCCATCTGCATGTCTCCTGACGGCTCTGCTGCCCCAGCGTGTCCAGCCGGGCTCTCCCTTGTCCCTGCTGGCCCCGGGGATGGCAGCACTGACCCTCTGCACACATCTAGGCTGGACCTCCCGCTCTGTCACCCCCAGGGCCACTTGGGAACAAGGGCTCATGGCCATGCACGGTGGCAGAAGTGCAGTCCTGCAATGAGCACAGCATCCCTGCATCCCTGGGGTACTCAGCATCTCCTTCATGTCCAGCATTGCTGTGCATCCCTGGCGTGCTCAGCATACCTGCATCCCTGCACAACCCTGGGCACTGAGCATCCTCCTGCATCCCTGGGATGCTCAGCATCCCTGCCCACCCCCGGGGCACCCAGCATTCCTGCATCCCTGGGGTATCCAGGCATCCCCCTGAGGTGTCCTGGCTTCGGGCTGCCTCTACACAGCCGGGATGCTGCTGAGGGGACAGGGTGACATATCCGTGTGATGCTTTTATCCCTGGACTTCCCCATCCCTGGAGCAAGACGGGCTCTGCCGGCCCTGCCCCCGCAGGGAAGAGAGCGGTGAGAACTGCCCCGTTCCCATCGGCCGGCATCCCACTCCCTCCCGGCAGCATTTTTCCCTGCTGAAGTCAGAGGCACCCGGCAGAACCCCTGGCTGCTGCCAAGCACAAACATTTCCTATTTGGGATGTTCACGCCGCAGCCTCGGCTGTGTGCATGGCTGCAGGATCCCAGGAAGGGCTGGAGCTGCTGTGCCCCCGTAATTATGGAGAGAGAGAGGGAGAGAGAGTGGCATTTTGAAGTTTGGATAAAACCTTAATTGAAGTCTTGGCTGGTGTTAATTATATTAAAGGCAGAGTGAGTGATGGGCTTTTTATTAGTTAATGAGGATTTTCATTTTCCGGCAGAGGAGCCCTTTGATGTTTCCAGGACTAATGGCTGTTAAATTCAACTTATTCGCTTTGCCGGTGCTGGAGGGTGATGGGGAGCAGGGGCTGCTCCTGCCATGGATCCCTGGGAGCCATGGGCCATTGTGGAGAGAGGATAAGGATTCTCCCAGCACATCCCCACCAGGCTCACGTGGGAACAAAGACTCGTGGCCATCCGGGGTGGGAGATGGGCTGTCCTGCACAGGAGCACAGCACTCAGTGTTCCTGTGTGTCCCTGGGGTGTTCAGGCATTCCCCTGCATCCCCAAGGAATTCCTGCATCCCTGGGATACTCAGCATTCCCAGGACACCCAGCATCCCTGCAGCCCCAGGGCGTTCAGCACCCCCAGGCTCCCCAGTGCCCATTCAGCTCCCGTGGATTTTTCCACACTATCTCCAAAACCCGTGCCAGGCTGCCTCCCTCCTCCCGCAATTAGCATTTATTATGATTATTTTGCATTCATTACCCGCCGAGCCAGCGCTCTACCCCATTTGAAATCACGTGCAAATTCCCTTTGCATGGCTCTCCCCACTCCTGCAGGGAAGGGCTGCACAGACAGGGAATATTCCGGGCTCGGGGAGTGCCAGTCCTGCACCCAGCCACGTGGCCACACGGCTGCTCCCCAGCTGGATGATTTGTAGCATTAATCAAGACCCAGAGCACTTTGCATTTCAAATGCTGGCAGGGAAGAGCCAGGCAGGAATCTGGGCTTTGGGGAATATTCAGGAAGAAAATGGGGTTTGTTCTCAGCCTCGCCTCGGCCCACGGAGGTTTCGGGGTGGGAACTTGTGGCACTTCGGTGTGTTCTCCCCACATGGCATCACCCTGGGGAGCCCAGCAGCTGTTTAAGGAGTTTTTGGGGTTGACAGTGGGGCAGGATGGGGTGGGATTTTGGGGTCGGTGGCAGGAGGGCTGGGATGCTCTGCAGCAGCACCATGACAGGAATGAGAGATGTTCACAGGGCTGGGGGGCAGTGGAGCCCCCAAGGCTGGGGCAGGAGTGGTTGTCATCCCCCAAAACCCCCCAAATGGCAGCTCAGCCCCTCCTGGGGGACCACTCTGTGTGTGGCTGCCGTGGGGCAGGAGGGGAGGGCAGGGGGGCTCTTTCCTGGTAATTACCCCTCGTCCTTCCCAGCCAGGCTCATGGAGGGAGCCGGGGGGGACACAGCTTAAGCTATCAATGGTCCTGCCTTGATGGGAATAAAATATGCACTGAAAGACATGAAAATGGAGTAAATAAAAGAGATAAAAATGGAACGATCAAGCCAGCAACTTCTCCTCCTCTGATTAAAAAGAGGGAGTGGGGGTGGAGAGGGGATGCGCTGAGCCCTTGAAGAGGCAGCTGCTGCCGCAGCCGCAGCCCTGATAAAGGGGCTGAGCAGCCTGTTTGGGAGAGATAAAGTGAAGTCCCAGCGTTTCCTGTCCTCAATCCAAGCCTTACCATCAATATTAATACAGCCTGACAAACTGGCGTTTAAGATAGAATAAATATAGACTGGTGCTGCTATTACCTAGACCTTATTAATCTGCTTGGAGGCATTTAAATGCCGTTAAAAATATGGAGTTTACTCGTTGGCACTTCAATAGCTTTACAATCCATCAGCGTTTTGTTTTCCACCCTCCTCCTCCCCTTCCCGAGGTGTTGGCTTTGGGTGCCCACTGACCTGCGCTGCTCCGGGCTGGCAGAGAGGAGCCAAGGGGGAAACTGAGGTGGGAGCTTGGCTGAAGGATGATGATGATGATGAGTGGAAGATCAGCCCAGGGCGTGGAGGCACAAACCCCTTGGAGCCAGCGAGTGGAGCATCCCAGGATGGAGGGGCAGGACCCACATGCCCAGATGATGGAAATTTCACCTGGCTGAATTAATCACTAGGAGAAACTCGGGGCTCCCTGGTGCAGCAGCCAGAGCCCCCAGCCACGGGGGGAGCCCCAGTTACCCCAGTTAGCCTGTGGGATGGACAGGAATCCAGCAGGTGCTTGGGAAGCTGATCCCCATCCTGTCTGCTCTGCTCCTGCAGCATAGATGTTGTGCTGCCATATTGTGTGGCACCCACATGCTCCTTCCCTGCCAGCCCCACGCCAGGGACACTGCTTGGTCCCCAGCACCCTTCCTGGTGCCATCCTATTGCCTCAGCATCCGCAGGGTGGTAGGAGCAGTTCTGGATTGGTGAGTGCCAGGCTCACAGCAGGGCCACCATGGTGTGGGGATGAATCCATGCATGCCAGGGGGCATGGCAGGGGAACCCGGGTGTGGGGCAGGAGCCCTGGGTGCCAGGCGCACAGCAGGGACATCTCTGTGTGTGACAGGACCTGTGGGTACCATTTGCACGGCAGTGACACTCCAGTACGGGAATGGGGCAGGACCCCTCGGTGCCAGTCACACGACAGGGTGTGGGGCAGGACCCCCGGGTGCCAGGCGCACGGCAGGGCCACCACCCCCGGAGGCGGCGGGCGCAGATGGGGCGAGCGGGGCGTGCGGGGCAGCGGCGGCGCGGGCGGGCGGCGGGAGCGGCGCTCATTAGATGTGTATTATTCATCGGCAGCTTCTGTCGCCTGCCATCTGCTCCGGCTGCGCGGCGGGCGGGCGGCAGCAGCCTAACGGGGCTGCGCGGCCCCACTCCTGCTGTCACACCTGGGCTGCCGCGGGAGGTGGCCCTGCGCGGGGGTGGCACCCCGGGCGGCCGGGCGGGGTGCGGGATGTCCTCGCTGCCCCCCGGGGTGATGCTCCAGGGGTTGGGTGCCTCGAGGAAGGAAAAGAGAAAGGAGTTTGCACCCTGCGGGTCGTGCCGTGGGTGGCCCGGCTTGTGGCACACCTGGAGCTCAGCCCCGGGCAGGGTTTGGCTCTTTCCAGGCTGGAGGAAGCTCCGAGGTGCTGCCCAAACCTGGGGCTGAGCTGTGCAACCCTGCCCGGAGCAGAACACTCGTCCCTGGAGCGCGGCAGCCAAGCTCATCCTGTATCCAAGCAACACCTTCATCCCCTCACCTTTTAATTAAAACACTTGATGAACTTTATAATGAGATCGTGGCAGCCCTGTGGGCTCTCCAGAGGAGCTGCCCGTGCAGGAGGTGAGGTCCCAGCACGGGGCATGTGCATTGTCCCACTGTCCCTTTGCTGCCCCTCTGCTGCTCCTGCAGCTCACCGTGATCCCTGGAGCACCAGCCAGGCCAGGAGCTCGCTGCTCTACATTGATAATTGCCAGGTTTAATTACTTTGCAGCCAAATGACCTCTTGCATCTTCCAGCGAGGCCATGAAACGTGTCCCTGAGTGGGAGCAGCCGTGCAGTGGGAATGTGACAGGGCTGACACGCCACCAGCTTCACCCAGACGGTGTGACAGGGACAAGGCCAGGGTGAAAACAGGATTTGAAGCCTTCACCATCCCTGGGGACAGCTGGGAACTGTCTTGGGAGGGAGCATCCCTGGGGCAGAGCTGGCCCTGGTGGCCCCATCCTGGCACAGGGTGCAGCTCCCTGGACATGGAGGGTCCCTGCTGCCCCTTTGCTCCCACAAGCTGCCACTGGAGCAGCCTCGCCCCTCCTCTTTCCCTTTCCTTCTGGAAATCAGGCCCCACGGCTCGGCAGAGGCAATGCCAGCCCACAAAGCGGGCACAGCCCCTGCCTGCACCTCACCCCGAGTGCTCTGCCAGCCTTCGCCTCTCCCTCCCGCGGAAAGGAGCCCTTCTCCTGGTGATAATTACGGAAAAGTTCAGTGCTGAGAGAGGCGGGGGGAGGGATGTATTAAAATGCATGCGCACAGCTTGGGCCTTGCAGCAGATGTTGGCATAATTAGAGAGGAAAAAATTATGAAATTAATTTGTGGTTCAATGTAAATTTTGGCGTTGGGGGGAAAGCTGGCACGTGCTCCCTCACTGCCACCGGGACCTGCTGGGGGGTCTGGGGGAGCAGTGAGCCCAGCCAGGGGGACAAGGGGGTGGGTAATGCCTGCCCTCGGTGAGGATGGGGTTTGGCAGTGCTGCATCCCAGCTCTGTCATGGAGAGGTGGGGGACAGCCTGGGGAGGGGGTGACCAGCCCAAGGACATGGACCATGTGCCCGAGGAGATGGATCATCAGCCCAGGGAGATGAACTGCCATTCTTTCCAAATGAGGAGGCAAACAGAGGAGGGTTGGGGAGGAAAAATAAAAAGCAGGGTCTAGCCACAGCCATGGTTTGGAGTTCTGTTGATTCCCACAGGTACACATTTGTTAATACACTCAGTGTCACCAACAGCCGTGTCCCTTCCCTTTAGGGGGGACACAGTTGGGATTGTCCTTTAGGAGGGATGCAGTTGAGGTGTGCAAGAACCATGTTTGTGCACAGTGGTGTAGAGGACAGGTGGGGATGGACCAGACCTGAGGTCAGGGAAGCTGCTGCCTGCTCAGAACCTCCAAAACTCAATGTGCCCCCAAAATGGAGTGGAAAGCCCCCAGCATGGCCCAGAGCACCCCTAGGAATTCTAGGGTTTGCAACTCCCTGCTCTGCCCAGCTCCATGGTGCTGGCTCCCCATGGCAGCCCAAAGCACCAGCACCCCAGGGAGGGCCACAGGCAGTCCCCATGGGTGCCAAGCCCTGGCTGTCCCTTCTCTTCCTCAACAGCTTCACCAGGGCTGGCCCTGCAGCCTGGGAGTCATTCCCACATCCCAGTTAATCTGTGCAATAAGTGGAGGTGCATCCTTAGGACTTAGCGATGCTGTTGGTGTGGACAGGCGTGGTGAGGTGAGAGGAGAGGGGGTCTCCATGTTCCCCACAGCATTAGGGTGCTCTGGGCATCACTTACTGGGAGAACTGGGATAGAGAAAGCCCGGCAGAGACCCCCCAGCACCCCCTCACCCTCCTCCCGAGGGGCTGAGCAGAGCGGGTGCGGCAGCCAGGCACGGGCACCGCGGGCACGGGCTCGTCCTGGTGCCCGTGCGCTCCTGGTGTGACTCCATCTGGCTCCATCTGCTCCCGCCCGGCCTCGGCGGGACCAAATGTGGGTCGTGGCGAGCACGGGTGACACACCGCGGAGCGGCCGGGCAGCAGCTGATCCCCCCGGGCTGTGCGGGCTGTGCCGCCGGCCGGGATTACCCAGCTGCTGCCGAGCTGGCACGGGGACCGTCTCCTCCGAAAGGTTCCCTTCCAGGGGATTACGGATAATGCATCTGGAGCAGCACTCGCTCATCCAGGTTTGTGATTTATCTGAAAATCAAATTCCAGTAATCTCGCCTGCCATCTGGCCCCCGCGGACGCGCGGCCGCCCCGGCGGGCGGGAGGCAGCGGGAGGGTCGGGGCGGGGGGGCTCCGTGTGCCTCCCCGAGCATCCTCCGTGGGAAGGACAGAGCGGGCTGGGGGTGCCCGGGGGTGGAGTGAGGCATTCTGGGAAGAAGATGCTCCGGGAAGCATTTTTGGGATGGTGCGGAGTGCCAGGATGCGGGCAGGACCTGGAGAGCTCAGCCCCTCGCAGGGATGCTCGATATCCCCTCGCAGGGATGCTCGATGTCCCTGTGTCCTTAGCCCCTTGCAGGGATGTTCCTGTGTCTCACACATCCCTGGATGTCGGGATGCCTGCAGCACCCGGAGAGCTCAGCTCCTTGCCGGAACGCGGGCAGGAGGAGGCGATGGGGAGGAGGTGACGACCCCTGCCCTGCCCGGGGGACATCCTGGCAGCAGGGATGTCCTGTGGCCCAGCAGGGAAGGCAGAAGAGAGCAGGATCCATCCTTTCCCCTGGCAGGAGTGGCCCAGAGGGGAGCCGGAGCCCCCAGCATTCCCCTCCCTGCCCCTCATTCCCAGCTCATTAAGGCTCTCCCATTATTCTGACATTTTGTGCGCGTCACGTAGCGGGAAGAAGTAATTTACTTAGAAGAAATTAAAAGTTCATTTTAATTGAGCGCACACTGCAGTATGCAAATGCGGGCGCATTATGTACACTGATGCGGAGACAAAGGCTGTAATCAACTGTTAACCCTTTCCGAGCCGGCCCCGCGCTCCTCCGCAGCGCCGGCACCGCTCCGGCCACTCCGGAGACCCCACACCCGCATTTGGGATGTTCCCCTTCCCCGCAGCTCCGCGCTCCTGGAGCAGGGGGCAGGATAAACCCCCCGCGCATCGCTCCGTGCCGGCCGGGATGCGGGAGTCAGACAGGGATGCCGAGGATGGAAGTGTCCCCAAATCGCTGTGACGCACTGGGATGGCTCCGAGCCAGCGAGACGGGGTGGATGGTGGGGCAGGGGGTCCCCGGGGGTGAGGAAGTCATTCCGGGGAGTTGGGATGGAGATGCAAAGGGGATATCCCTGGGGATACAAGTCCAAAGGACAAAATAGGGATCGTTGCAGCTGTAACATCCCTCAAATCCAGCGATACCTGGATGGTGATAGCTGGACTTGAGGGTGGTCCGGCTGAGATGAGCCCGTGATATTCCCGACATCCTGTTGCTATTTTTTAATGTTGGGGTTTTTTTACTACCTGTCAGACCTGAGATTTTTTTAATGGCAGTGCAAATGGAAGTGGCTCACAGATGCGAGATGACAGCCCACTGCAGGAGACAGACAAATTACCTCCAACCTCGGCTCAAGACGCCCACAGACTCCCAAACAAAGGGAGATGGCGTTTGGGGGGGATGCAATGAGCTGTTGGTGCTCAGCCAGGCTGCCCACCCTGGTCCTTGGGTGCTCGCTGTGTGCAGCATCTGTGGGGATCCCACAAACACTGATTCCATGGGTCACTCCTGCTGCAAAGGGATTTTTGGGGATGCTCATCCAGCATCATATTATGGGTGGATGATGTTAAAAATCAGGGAGACATGAGGGCAAATGTGTCCCTTAGAAGGGGACACACCGAGAGTGACAGAGCCACCCTTTGCAGGAGGGATGACACTGCTGGGAATCCCTTCTCCCGGCTTTGCCAAGGATGGCAGCGACAGATCCGGGATGGGACCCTGCCACCCTGAGGGGGTTGACAATGGCACTTTCCAGCCGGGAACCACACGGGGAGGAGGGCTGGGGGGCACTGCCACCTCCACCTCAGCCGCCCTTCATCTGCCCCGTGCTGCCGGGAGCTGCAATCCCAGTGCTCCCAGCGAGCTCCGGCAGGCAGCCCGGGTGGTCGGGAGGATTTAATTGCTGTGTGTAACCTTTGCAGCCCGTCCCACGTGCCGGCTGGGCGCCGGCTCCACAGCTCCAGATGGCACCCGGGAAAGAGTTAAGTCCGCTGTGATCAACAGCAAGAAGCAAGTGGTAAACAGTTTTTCTCTCCCTCTGCTAAATTAATATGCAAATTCCCCCCCTTCTCTCCCCCCCCCCTTGCTTCGAAATTAGCGAGGTAGAATGCTTGGGCTAATTATGCATTCAAACGAGCAGGCTTCGTTAATGTGGCACTAAGAGGAGCCTGAAAATGATTGTGAGACGATGAAATTGAAATTGGAGCACGGCACTTCTAATGCATCTGGAGTCACTCTTGCGTGCCCCGGCAGACGTAACCTGGCAGTGACCGGCAGCACCCGCAGCACCCCAGCACCCCCAGAACCTCCTCAGCTCCTCAGCCCACTCCAAAACCAACCCCTTGACAAGGTTTCCCAGCTCAGCTCCTTGGGGATGGAAGGGTGGGATGGCCCTGTGCACCCAGAGCTCCCGGTGTGGGATGGGGATGGGGATGGGGCAGATAACTCTGAGCACCCCCAGGATGTGGAGAAGCAGGACTGGCATTAGGACTGATGGTGCTCCAGGGGAGCAAAGCAGCTCCTGGCTCAGCCCTCGGAGTGTCCATGCAAGTGCTCTGGGTGATGTTGACATTCTGTGCTCCCATGGTCTGGAGCATGGCTGGGAGCACATTCCTCCTTCCCAGGCAGAATCCTGGCTCCCAAGGCATCCAGCAGGGCCTGGGCATGTTCAGTAAAGCTCCACTTGTGCTGGTGCTGGCATGGATAAACCTCTGGATGGATAAACCTCCTTTACGCGGGGGATGGTGAATCCTGATGACTGCAGGAGGGTCACAGCGGAAAATCCCAGCATTTCTGGGATTGATCTGAAATCGATCTGAACAATCAATTGAACAGATCTGAAATCTGCAACATCCCAGTAGATTTGGAGCTCAGCAGTTGTTGGCACATCCCAGCAAGGACCAGGCTGGTGGCACTTCCACATCCATCACATCACGTGAGCCACAGCCCCAGGATTGTCCCACAGCAGGGATGGGTGGCACATTTGGGGTCAGGCTGGTGCTGCTCCTATGGGACTGAGACCTGCAGGGGAAAAGCAGGAGAAAAGGTTAAGGGTGACAAGACAAATAGGGAGATGTTTCATTTTGGGGGATGTTTTAGGTTGGGGATGAGCAGCCACAGGCAGTGACGGTCATATGGGATGATGAGGGATTCATGGGAATACTAGCTCAGGATGTCACCAGCCCCAGTCTCCACTGGGATAACTGCTCCCTGCCATATGCACGGGCTTGGATGCAGCCACCCAAGGGCTAAACCAACCTTCCCATGAGACCCAGCAGCACCGTGGGACCAGCAGAGATGGATGTGGGTGTTAAATATTCATCAGAGGCGTGGAATTTACTGGAAGCATCCATTAGGAGGTACTGCCCGATCCACAGCGTGCTCCCGGCAGCCGGGCCATGCCGAGGTGGGCGGAGGGCGGCGGGGGAGGAGGACGGATGCTCCGGAGGAGGCTGCAGAGCTGTAAACCAGATGCACTGCTAGGAATCAATGAGGAGCTACAGACTTGAGGCGCTCAACCACCGGGAATGAAGAGAAGGAATAAACAGAGAACGAGATGAATAACACCCCGGAAAGCAGGGGAAGGGATGGGGGAGCAGCAGGGATACACATCCTGAAGGAGGCGATCCCTGTGAGAGGGGTGGGATGGAATGGCACGGTTTGGTGCAGGGGGTGCAGGGCTCCTGGGAGCGATGGTGAGCATTCCAGAGGGGTCTGAGCACTCCTGAGGACACACACCTTGGCAGGGGAGGCTGTTGGGCTCGGAGCGAGCCGTGGTGGGCTGGTCAGGGCCAGGGCATCCCACAGGCACCCCACGGGCAGCAGGACCTGCAGGACCAGCCATGCTCGGCAGCGAGCCCCGGGGTCGGGGCTGGCACACGGAGGGGGTTGTTTTCCTCATCTCTCCGGTAATTTTTCCCTCTGACTATGATGCATAGCGGTGCTAATTCGGCACGTTGCCATTAATTCCAGCACAGCTGCCGCTCTCTCCCTCAAGGCATTTTGCTAATACTCGGCTTCAGAGCCTCTCAGCAAATTAACATCATTTGTTCTGCAGAACATGTTTTATTTCTACACTACATGCATAGCTTATTACTCCTCCAGAAACTCGGGGTGTGCAGGAGGCAGCGCCATGGGCACAGCCCTCCAGAGCCAGCCCTGCTCCCCATCTCACCGTGCCCATCCCTGGGCAGGCACAGGGACACAGCACAGTCCCTTGTGTCACCCCGCACTGACCCGAGCTGGGGCTGAAGGGATTTTCTCCCCGTAAAGGGATGCTGCGGTGCTGTTGGAACACCCAGGGCTGGTGATGTGAGGTGGGATGGTAGCAGCATCCCCATGGCATGACGCCACATTTAGGGACAGAAGTGACAAGCGGTCCCGGGATCTCGGAGCCAGGCTGAGGCTTGCTGGATGTGACATGAAAGGAACCAGGAGCCCCCAGCACCAGCAGAACAGCTCAGACCCTCTGGTAGCTGTTCTGGAATGGAGCAGAGCATTTCCACTGAGCCCCCGGAGATCCTGGGGCTGTCGGCGGGGGCTGTGAGCTGGGCAGGGTCTCAGCAGCCAGGCAGGGTGTCATCAGCCAGGCAGGGTGTCACCAGCCAGGCAGGGCGTCCTGCCCACCACCCACCACCCCGCAGCCCCCGCCGGCAATAGTTTCAGGTCTTTCGCTTTGATTAAGGTTATTTAAGCTTTTTACCAAAACATAAAACCTGATTGTTTGCATAAACAACCTAATTGGATTATAGTGCACAGCATCGCTAATGCCGCGGGCTGGCTGGGAGCCGGCGGGAGCGGGGAGCACCGGGAGCACCGGGAGCACCGGGAGACGGGATGGGCAGCGGATTGGTGAGACCTCTCCGTGCCCCACGCCGGGCTCTGCACCCACCTGCCCCCTTCTCCCTCCCAGGGACCCTCCTCGGGGTGGGTGACAGACGTGTGGGGACACCACACGTGGCTCTGGCTGTGCCCTCGGTGTTGCCTCACCTGCAAGGCGAGAGGGGACAAAGCCCCGCTCTGGCACGGCTGGTGGGAGGAGGAAGAGGAAGGTGGAGGTGCCGAGCGGGAAGCAGGGGGCCGGGAGCTTTGCAGGAATGCTGCCTGCGCAACGTTTCCATGGCTGGGAGCTGCAGAAGGCTTTCATGGCAAGAGGCGGAGAGGCTCCATGAATATTTCATTAGGAAAGCAATGTGGTGTGCTGCAGAGAACATCTGGCTGGAGTCCCTGGAGACCCCTGCCTTGTGCAGGAAGCAGGAACTGTGAAATACGGAGGAAAACGAGGGAGAGGGGGAGATGGGGGGATCATCCCGTGACACGGGGAGCATTCCTGCCCTCCTGGCTTTGCACTGAGCAGCGTGGGACAGGAGTGGGGAGCTTCATCCTCTGGTGAATGACGGGAGGTGGAAAGGCTGTGGTGGTGCCACCCAAGTGGAGGATCCTTCTCTGGACATTTTGGAGACCAGGCTGCAGTGGGTCGCTGTGTTTAATCCCAATATCTGATGCAGGAATGGGCAGAGCTGCTCCTCCAGCTCAGTTAGGGCAGACAGGTGCCATCCAGTCAGTGATACTGGGACATTGGGATGAGATGGGATGGGATGAGATGGGATGAGGCATCTCCTCTTGCCTCACTCCACATCACTCCCAGGGAGATGCTGAAACTCGATGCTGGCGGTCCTGCCCTGGCTCCTGCAGGTGATGGGTGCTGAGGGAGGTTTGTCCTGCTGGGATTGATGCAGAATGGACATCCCTGGGCACATGGGTGCTGGTGGGCACAGCCAGGGTCCTTCAGGTGTGCAGAGCAGCAGGAATAAAGATGGTGTGAAATTTGGGATTGCCAGCATCCCTGTTTCCCTCCAGTGCCAGCTCCTTCCCCCGGCATGGGCCAGGTTTGATGCCTGGGGACTCTTTTGGCAGCCTCTCCACATGGTGCCAGTGGAGCGGCGGTGCCACAGTGCTCCCGGCTTGGGAATGGCTCCAACATTGCTGCTGCACGCCGGGCAGGCAGGAGGCTGCAGGGCACAAGGCAGCACCAATCTCTGCCCTACACCCTCAACCCCCCTCCCCAAGGCTCCTCACTCCCCCGCACCCCCGAACCCACACAAACCCCCATTCACACCCCATGTCCCTCACCCAGCACCCTGTGGCCGTGACCCCAGCACTGTGTGGGTCATGGCCATGGAACCACGACCTTCCTGCACTCCTGCCCTTCCCTCCTCCTCCTCCCCAGCACGGTGATGGATGCAGGAGCTCTCTGCCCACCCTCCCTTTCCCTTCTCACCCAGCCCAAGGCTCTGCTCCGCGGCAGCCCCGGGCTGGGATCAGGGCACATTTCCCACGTGCCAGTGCTGCTGGCGGCAGGACTTTGGCTCACACCTCCCTTCCTGCAGCCCCGCCAGCTCCGGCTGCTCCGCCGCCACCAGACAAAGCCCAACCGCACAAAGCCATAACCTCCCCAGCCAGCCCCGCGTGCGGCAAAGCCTCTGCTCAGCCCCTAGCCGGCACCACAGCCTGTGACTGCCCGGACCAGGCTGCAGGGCAGGCAGGGAAGGGCTGTGGGCCAGGCCAGGCAGGAGATGGCGGGACAGGCCAGGCAGGAGATGGCGGGATGGCCAGGGAGGCCGCGGGCAGCCTGAGCAGAGCAGAGCCGGCCGGGATGCAGAGCCCGGCGCAGACACATGCACGCACACGCACACCCTGCGAAACGAAGACAAATACCTCTGTCCTCTCCGGCTCCTCCAGCTGCCGCCCGTCCTGCCTCGGCCACGCCGTGCCTCTTCCACGCTGCCTGTCCTCCATGTGCCCGCGCCGGGACGCGCTGCCAGACCCTCCTCTCCGCCGCCGGTGGGTTTTGGCCCCCGCTGCCTGCTGGCGTTTTGGCAGCCTCGCCGCTCCAGCGATGGCATGTGTCCATTATTTTTTTTTCCCTCTCTCCCTTTCACAATCCGTCCTCCCCAGCCTTCTCTGCCGGTGCCTCCGGAGCCGCCTGCGGTGCCAGCTCGCAGGGAAATTGGCAGCGAGCGCGGCACAGGGATCCTCCCGCAGCTGACGGAGCCCTGCCAGGCGCAGGCAGCCCTTCTGCCAGCCACCAGCCTTGGCACGGGGGGCCGGGGGGCCGCGGGGGGCTGCCGAGGCTTGGCAGCCCTTCCCCGGCACTGCGCGCCCCAGCCACCGCCACGGCTCCGCTGCCAAATGCCAAACGGGGGGAGGAAAAGGGGAGAACGCGGAGAAAAGAGTTGGCATCGCCGTGCCCGGTGGCAGGGACCCACCAGGGACCCCTTCCCTTCGCCAAGGCCAGCTGGGCGGTGTCCTCGTCCCTCGGCGCTGGCTCTGGAGCCTGTCCGTGGAGCAGGCAGCACATGGAGAGGCTCAGCCCCGTCTGTCCCAACTGGTGCCCCCAGCCCAGCCGGAAAGCCCATCGCAGGGATGGCAAGCGCCGCCGCAGACCGGCGATGCTGCGTGGCGAGGACGGCTCCTACAGACACACCTCTTACCCAGCATCCGTCTGCTGCACAGGGGGGCCCGGGAAATTGGGAAGGGGAGAGCGGAGGAGGGACTTGTGGTGATGGGTGGGGGGTTTTGGGGTGCCCTCTGGCCGTGTGTCGCTCGTCATGGCCATCTCAGCCTTGAACGCACAACATCCCCACCTCATGCCAAAATCCTGGCCCCGGCGGTTCAGTTGTGCCACAACTCCATCCTGGCCAGACATCGGCGTAGCAGCCATACCTTTTCTGGCTCTTCTTCCTGAAATTCCTCCCATTTGAAGGGAGAAATGAATATGTGGGTTGAGCTTCCACTGTAGCGTGGATGCTCCTGGTGTCAATGACCTTGGAGGGTCCCTGAGGCTGAGGGACACTGATGGGAATGGCCGGGCAGGAGGCAGGGAACAGTCCGGAGCCAGCCAAGTTCCTGCTCATTGTCTCCCAAAATAAGTCATTTACTGGGAGCCACAGGGGTGGTGAGGCTTCCCCACTGCCCTCCCCAGCTCTACGGCACAGCCCAGGCAGGCACTGAGAGCACACAGAGAGCCACGGCCATCCCTGGTTAACAGCTTTACCTCCTAATCAGGGAAGTCTTTAATGGGGTTGGCAGGAGCCACCAGGAACCTTCCAGAGGGCAGGATGGGCTGTCAGTGGGTCACACTGGCCCATCCCATCCTCCTGCCATGCTTCACACAGTGTCCCTGTGTGGTGGCACAACCCAACCCAAGGATGTGGCAGCTCCTGAGATGGTAGTGATTGTTTGTGCCACAGGAATATTCCCGAAGCCATCCCAGCGTGCCCTGTGCCCCCGTGCCCTGGTGGCTGTCCCTGGGCTGCCCGTGTGACACGTGCGCCTGCCATTTCCTCAAATAAGCAGCTAATCTCCATCAATCATAATTCCGGGCAATTATCATAATAGGGCCATTTTGCACTTATCCTCGCCACGTGACGCAGGAGCCACTTACAGCTCCACTTCACGCCGAGCAGCTCCGAGCTGCTCCCGTCCCCAGGGAGTCCCCATGGCAATCGTGTCCCCCGCAGGCCCCTGGGGACAGAGCAGGCCCTGCCGGCTGTGGGCAGTGGCTCCAGCAGCAGATGCTCATTCTGGAAGGATGCAGGCAAGGGAGGACCTCTGAAATAGGGAGGAAAATGAGGGAAAGAGGGAGACCTTTCCCCTGCCTCGTGCCATCCCACCGTGGGAGCAGCACAGGTTAACCCCCAAAACGGGGACACTTAATCTGGTTTCTGCCACCACGTGGCCCTGGAAGCCCTGGCAGCCGTGCCGATGGCACGTGGGTGTGGCAGGGGACAAGGGCCAGCAGCCCCAGCGCTGACCTTCCGCTGCCTGGCGGGGAGCAGCTTAGGGAGGCTGGGAAGTGATGAGGCACAAGGGGCACAAGGGGGTGGGGGATTAGGGGCTGGCAGATGGGTGAAGATCAAACATTTCACTGCTCCTTGTTTACAACACCCTCCTGGGCAGCCAGCAGGGACCACAGCATGTGCTCCAGCTCTGTCCTGCATTGGGCTGGGGCAGGATGGGGATAGGGACACGCTTCCTGTGGTTTTGGGGTGTCCCAGTGGGGATGGACAGGCTCCCACCTTGCTGTGCTGCACCTTCACCACAAACAGTGCCACCGTGGAAGCTCAGAGTGACCAATCCCATCCCATCCCATCCCACCCCCCATCCCACCACAGAGCACTGGGATTAGCTCACCGTCAGCCACAATGCTCACCCTGAGCATTCCCACAGCCCGGCAGTGTTTGTGGTGTTTACACCACCCCAGTAATTACTTTCCTTTTTTTTTTTTCTTTTAATAAATACGGATGTGCCACAAGTAAACTCCAGCGCAATAAAAGCTTTCTGCTGGATCCATAATTAATCACCGAGCTGAGCGGGGCGGGGGGGAGCAGGCAGAAAACCCTCCCGCTGGCGCGGGCGGCAGGGCTCACACTCGGCTGGGAGGGACGTGAGAACCCGTGGTGGCAGTTTGGGGACAGCCCGGCGCCCTGGGGACCATGGCAGCAGCCCCACAAGCTGGGCCCGGGGCTCCGTGGGCGGGCAGGGCTGTGGTGCACCCGGCTCTTGGCTTCCGCTCCAGCTGTGATGGCACATCTGGACTGACCCCTCTCTCCCGCCCGGCCTCGGAATCCCGGGATGGCCGCAGCGGCCGCGGCCGAGCATCGTCCCCGGGGATGTGGCCGGTTCCAGATGGCCGGTGGGCACCAGGTGCCGGGGGCCGGAGCGGCAGAGGGTGGCTGGGGTGACATCTGCTGTGCACGAGGCCAGCTGGCCCCGCCGCCTGCCACCATCGGGGGGAGCAGGGCCGTGTCACCCCCACCGGGCGGGGTCCCTGCACGGCCTGGAGGGGCCGCTCCGGACACATCCTTGGCTGTCCCAGCCCTGTCCCCACCACGTGCACGCTGTCCCTGCCACCCCCTGGACCACCACGGGGGTGTTGGCGACCTCCTGACTCCAGAGGCACACACCCCTGGGAGGGGGTTAATCCCTGCAGGGGACCGCGGGAGGCTGGTGACAGATGAGGAGTGTGGAGAATGACACTGGCGGTGGCAGGGCTGGGGTGGGTAGCGGGCACACCTGAACCCTCGGTGGGGAGGTGGCACCTGCTGGCACTGGGGGCTGCTGGGTGTGTGGGGAGCCTCCTGCAGCAGCTCGGGGGGCAGTGGAATGGGGAGGAGGTGTAAAATGGGAAGGGAGTGTAAAATGGGAAGGGAGTGTGCAATGGGGAGATGTGGAACGCGCAGGGAGTGTGCAATGGGGTGATGTGGAGCACACGGGTCTGCAATGGGGAGGTGTGAGAGCTGTGCAATGGGGACGCAGTCGTGTGATGGGGAGGAGCTGGAGAAGGAGGTGTGTGATGGGGAAGTATGCAATCGAGAGGAAATGGGGACAGAGCCATGCCATGGGGAGGGAGCTGTGCCACAGCCAAGAAACATGGAGGGATCTGTGCCACGGGGACATGAGAAATGGGGATGGAGTGGGAAGGGAGCTGTGCCACAGGGAGGGAGGTGTGTGATGAGGAACTGTGCATTGGTGAGAAAGTGGGGAGGGAGGAGTGTGATGGCAGTCATGCAACGGAGACAGAGTTGTGCAACGGGGATGAGGAAATGGGCAGATATGAAATGGGGACAGAGGTTGTGGTGGGGAACCATGACATGAGGAGGGAGCTGTATGATGGAGAGAGAACCCTGTGATGGGGAGCTGTGAAATGGGGAGGGAGCCATGCAATGCATTCATCGGGGAGCTGTGTGACGGGAACTGTGCCAGAGTTGTGCCATGGAGAGCCATGCCATGGAGAGCTGTGCCATGGGGAGCTGTGCAGTGCTCTGGGAGCTGTGCCATGGCGCTCTGGGAGCTGTGCAGGGCTGAGGGAGCTGTGCAGTGCTCCAGGAGCTGTGCCATGGTGAGCTGTGCAGTGAGGAAGGAGCTGTGCCATGGCGCTCCGGGCGCAGGGCCTGCACCAGCGCTGGCTGCTCTCTCCACCAGCGCTGGGCTCCCAGCCCCGTTTCCGCTCCCACCCCGCGGCTGCGGCAGCGATGGAAACACACCTGGGGAGGTGGGTGGGGGTCACCCCCGCTGTGCCGCTTCACGGCCCGCCGGCTGAGAAAACACAGCTCCGGAGGAGGAGCGGGGCTGGCAGGGACAGGCCGTGTGCCACCGCGGTGACCTCTGGGCATTCCCGGAATGTCTGGGTGTCCCCAGGGGGTCTGTGTGTCCCCAGGATGTCTGTGTGCTTTCCACACCGTGGAGGTTCCAGGACTCCAGGCCTCATCCCTGCCCAAATCCCAAATCCTGCAGGCGAGGCACATGGCCCAGAGCCCACGGGGAAGAGATACGCTCACACGACATGGAGGACACCGCGGTGACGCTCCAGGGGGCTGCAGGGACACTCTGCCCCGCCCCCGTGGGCGGTTTGGGGCTAAATCCCCACAAATCGGCTGCGGGGCGGTGGGGGAGGAACAGTCGGGCGCGGAACGTTCGGTGAGGGGCGCGGCGTTCCCGGCGGAGCTGTGCGCTGCAGGACCGATCCCCGTGCCAGGTGAGACCCCGGGCTGCGGGAGGCGGCGGGGCTGGGAGGGCCGCGGTGCGCCCGGGATGGGTCCCGGGATGGGCCCGGTGCCAGGGCGGGCCGGGCCTGCTGCCCTCGGCCCTGTGCACCGGGGCACGGCCCTCCTTCTCCCCGGGCCCCGCTGTCTCGGCTCCTGCGGCCCGAGCCCGTGCCGCCCGCGGTGCCTGGGGAATGCCGGGCGCGGGTGTGTGTGCTGCTGTCCGGGATCGCCGTGAGTAGGCTGCGGGCAGAGAGCCCGAGGTGGGAATCTGAGCCGGGTGAGGAACGGGTAAAGCCTGTCTCTCCCTGTGAGGGTGCTGAGGCCCTGGCACAGGGTGCCCAGAGAAGCTGTGGTGCCCCTGGATCCCTGGCAGTGTCCAAGGCCAGGCTGGACAGGGCTTGGAGCGACCTGGGACAGATAGTGGAAATGTCCTTGCCCATGGCAGGGGTGGCACTGGATGGGCTTTAAGGTCCTTTTCAATCCAAATCTTTCCCTATCTTTTGTTTTGTGAGAAGGTAAGAACAGTCAGCATCTCAGTCATTATCTGATACCTTTTCCAAGTCTCTAAGTTGTTTTATGATCTTGGATGAATAAAGTATTTTTATGATTTTCTAAGAATAAAGTATTTCTTTCTCTCTCTTTTAGAAACAGCCAGGAATACCTTTGTATTCTCATGCCTGTAAATGAGAAAGGGGCAGAATCCTGCAGGTCATATTTACAGTGCTAATTAAATCACCAAGCTGTAATCATAGCTGGAATGACTACATGTATAATACATGTGTTATATATATATAAAATTATTTTTATATATATAATTATATATATTTAATAACAACTCGGTTTGGAATAGCTCAGAGTAACTCCTTTTACTCCAGGGAATGCATTTTATACCTTTTATTTTCAAAATTTGCAGAGGCAGGTGGCACAAAGTGGACAGGGGTCTGCAGTGGGTCAGCTCCCAGTTTGCACTGGTTTTGCTATGCTGGGAGCTGCGGAGAGCTCTCCAGCTGCTTTAAATTCTTCAGTCTTAGGAGGATGAGGGTTTGGATTTTCCCTTCCCAGGCAGCAAAGCCACATCTCTGCACTGCCACCATCTTCCCATGGACTCTAGGGACAAACTTTGTTTTCAGGTGTGCTGTGCCAGAGTTTGTGGTACCCGAGCAAGGAGAGGGGATGGAAAGCACCCCTGGGTTTACTTCCCCCTGTCCCGAGTGTCTGCACACACTGTCACCCCCAGAAATCCATCATTCTCAGGCCTGGCTGAAGGTGCTGCTGTTTGTTGCTCCATTAAATATGAATTGGTGGGAATGGGGTAATGTGATTTTTGGAAGGAGCTGGAGGAACAGAGAGCACTGAGAGCATTGGCCACACTGATCTGGGAAAACAGCTTCCAGCTAATGTCCCTCTTAATGCTGAGGACATTAACACCTCACCACGGCCACAGGTTCAGTTTGGGGTATGAATTAGGTCAGGTTTTCACATTTTAGTCTCTCCAGAGCAATGCAAAGACGTCACACGAGCTCTGCCATCACCTGCTTTGTTTTTTTTCCATGCTGGTGGCAAATGTCAGGAGTTCACACGGTCACCCTGCTCGGGGGTTGAAGCCTCTCTGCTCCCCCAGATGTTTCCACCCTAAATCACAAGCTTTGTTTTTGCAGAAGCAGAAATTGAGGTTTATTTGCAAAAGAAAATCTGAGCAGGGCCAGTGTCTGGGTGGGGAAATGCTCTGAAGGTGGAGGGGAGAGATCACAGAGCTCACAGAAAATAAACACTTGTGCAGCCTGAGCTGGGGGCAGCCTTGGTCTGCTCTTCCCTGTGGAGCTGCCAGGCTGGATCCCCTTTTTTTCCAGCTCTTCCCCACAGTGGGAAGCTGAGCTGAGAGGCTCTTTGAGCTGAGCTGCTCCACTAATAGGCATTTATCAAAAAAATGGTAAAAAATTAGGTTGTTATTGGCGGCGTCAAGGAAGTGTCACGGACACTCTCAGAGAGTGAGAACTTGTCATCCTTTGGCTGTTTCCTCTTCTCATGGAATCTCTCTGGGGATATTTTGGTGCTGATTGGATTCTGTGCAGCAAATCCCTCTCTCTCCTGCCACAGCCCTGTTCACTCTGCTCCCTGTTGCTGAGGGCTCTGTATGGAGACAGTGCTCCGGGCTGTGCAGAGGGTTTTAGGATTCTTCACAGAATCATGGAATGGTTTGGGTTGGAAAGGATCTGAAAGCTTATCTCATTCCACCCCCTGCCTGCCAGCAGCCTGGTCTAGTGGAAGGTGTCTGGATGAGGTGGCTTCCGACTGAAACCATTCTGGAATTCTATGAAAAATGTTTGGGTATTTTTTTTATTTAAGTTAGCTGGATTTTGGGGATGTGGAGGCAGGGAAAGGTCTCTGTGTCCTGTTCCATCGTGGCAGGACCCAGGGATGCTCAGACTGCCCAGGATGTGGCAGTCTGAGGCAGGGACATAAATAATACAGTGGATATTATTCAAATGAAAGCTGCCACTTTCCCTTGGTGGGAATAACCCCCTGGGTAATCCCTGCCCATACTTATCTGCTCCCATAATTGCTTTCTGCAGAATCACTTCAGCCCAGCCGTGCTGGCAGGATGCTGCTCCCCCTGCTCTTCCCTCAGGTGTGCCGTCCCCTCCGCCGCCTCATCCGGGACCTGTCCCGCTGCAGATGGGATGGCAAGAGGGCTGACTGTCCCCACAGGGCTCTGCACACAGCCCGGGCCACCTACAGCAGTGACATCACCCCTGTGTTCACCAGGGCTTTGGCTTTCGGTGACAAAGTGGCCATCATTGACCAGAACGGGGAGCACACCTACAGGGAGCTGCTCAGCCGGAGCCTCCGCTTGTCCCGGGAGATCTGCAGGGCTCTGGAGTGCTCCAGCAGGGACCTGAAGGAAGAGAGGATCTCGTTTTTGTGCCCCAATGATGCCTCGTACGTGGTGGCCCAGTGGGCTTCGTGGATGAGCGGGGCCATAGCGGTGCCCCTGTACAGGAAACACCCCGTGCCGGAGCTGGAGTACGTGATCCAGGATTCCCAGAGCGCTCTGGTCATCGCAGCCCAGGAGTTTGTGGGGAAAATAACCCCCAGTGCTGAGAAACTGGGAGTCCCTGTGCTGCAGCTTCCCAGATCTGGTGGTGATGGATCCATGAGTCCTGCAACTGTGGAGGAGGGTGCCTTGTCAAGCTGTTCCTCGTGGAATGACAGAGGAGCCATGATCATCTACACCAGCGGGACAACGGGGAGGCCCAAGGGTGTCCTCAGCACCCACGAGAACGTGCAGGCTGTGGTGAGTGCTGCTCTCCCTTCTGCCAAGCTTGTGCCAAGGTACAAAGGCTTGGAATCTGGAGGGGATTTGGGGTTGCAAACACACCTTCCCACTGCCGAATTCCTGCAGAGAGCTGTGGGGCTGCAGCTCCAGAATCCTCCACACTGGGAAGGTGAACACAGAGCAGCGTGTGAGGCTCTAAACCTTGGCCTGCTCATGCTGCATCTGCATCCCAAGGGAGGTGGATTCTCCTCCCTACTTTCCTGGAAAGCAGAAGGGATGAGACCTGTTGTAAAAAAACTGATTTCTTTGCAGTTTGCTTTTCTGCCCTGTGACTAGGGAAGAATTTTTGCTCCTAATTGGAAAATATCTTAGCCCAGCCCAGTGCTGTATGAAGCCTGTGCATTATTCAGCTCTGTATCCCCAAGGCAAAAAAAATCCATTAGCTCTGGAAGCCAAAAGGAATTAAAAGTTTGAATAAGCCTGCTGACTACCTCACCACTTGGTTATCAGTGCCTGCAACTGCCAGCCTGCTGCCATTAGGGAAGGAGGGCAGGGAATGCAGGGCTGCCTCTGAGAGCTGACGCTGTTCTGGGTGCTCAGATACTGTAGTGTCCCGAGAGGAATGAAAGCCTTGATGGATAGAGCCAGGGCTTGGCTATATTGGGCAAAGAATCTGTTGCCTTACAAATATGCTGATTATTTGGGGGTGGCCTGAGCAGTCCCCATGCTTTGTGCTGTCTTGCAGAAAGCCTAAGAGCTGCTCCCTGCCCTGTGGAAGAGGTTTGTGAGACACACGACCAAATTCCACTGTTCAGATGCTTTTTTATTTTTAGGTGGCTGGAAATAAGCTTTGCAGTTGCCAGTGCTGGGCTCTGAAGGGCATTGTTGACCTAGAAACCTCATAATTATCCCTTCAGATAATTATCCCTTCAGAGCAGAGTGTTTTGGAAGCTTGATACTCCAGTATTTTTCACTTACATGAAACCTACTTTCTGTTTATCAGCGATTTCCTGCTCCTACTGATTATCCCTTACAGGTGCTAAAAGCCTGATGTCATCGGTGTCCAAACTATGGCAACAGAATTCTGGGAAAATTAGCTTTTTGATTACTGCTTCTGTCAAATCTATATGTGCAGCAACGGATTAATATTTTTGTATGTCCTACTTAAAATCGTTGTTATTTCTCGGTAACAAAGACAGGCTTTGCTGATTTAAAGACATGTGAGGTGTTCTTCTGGTGTTCTCCTGTTGTAGTGGGATTTTTTCTCATGCTGATCCTAAAGGAAAAAATTTATGTCCAGGCAGGCCTGGGATTTCTGCCGGGGAATTTGGGGCCTGAATACCTCGGGAATACCTCAGAGGAATCTTTCCTCCTGCCCTAATGCTGTTTGTTTTGTTCTGCAGACCACGGGGCTGGTTGAGAAGTGGGAGTGGAAGAAGGAGGATGTGATCCTGCATGTGCTGCCTTTGCACCACGTCCACGGGGTGATCAATAAGCTGCTGTGCCCGCTGTGGGTGGGAGCGACGTGCATCATGTTCCCGGAATTCAGCGCCGAGTCGGTGAGCCGGGGGGAGCGCTGGGCCTTTGAAATCCAGCAGCAGGACCCTGGGAATAAGTTCCTAAAGATTCCAGCCCCTTCAGCCACTGGCTGTGTGTGGTTCATAGCAAAGGGTGTTGGTTGGATGCTCAGTCTGGGGTAAATGTGCTCTTCCAGAGGGTGCAGCTTGTGTAAGTGTGACGCTGGAATGGGAATGCTGCACTGCCCCTCCCCAGTCCTGGGCTGAGGGGGTCTGCCTGGGGATGGGTGGGCTCTTCTGTGTACCCCCCCAAGAGCATTTTCACCCAGGATTAGGGTTGCTAATTTTTTTCAGTGTCAAGAGAGGTGGAGATACTGGATTTTCTCACTTGCATGGAAACATGGCTCTTCCTCTGTGGAGAAACAAGAGTTAACAGAGCTGTTGGGTTGGACTCAGAGATGTGAGAGAGAGTTTGCAGATCCAGATCTTCTTGCAGCTTTCAGGAAAGGTGGCAGGAGGGAAACCTTACTGGAATGATGCACTTATAGTGTTGTTTCCTATCTGAGCCAGGAAACACCAGTCCCAGTGTTCTGCTTCTCCTTTGTTCCCTGCAGCAGTGGCACACAATGGAAAGAGAGGAAGGAAAGGCACAAGCAGCAGTGAAGGTGGAACAGGTTCTACATTTCCCAGCCCCCGTGCAATCTGTCCATCCACATCTCCCGGTGTCCTGGGTGGTGTCACTGTTAAGGTATAATTAGGTTTTCAGGTGCTGCTGCCACTTGGAGCAGAAAGGAAATGTGTGTTGTCACTGCAGAAATCCCTGGGAAAGCCAAAGGATCTTGTCAAGCCTGTGCTGAGTAACTCTCCCTGTCTGGGTTTATCCACATGCTGGGAGGGTTTGTCCCACTGCAGGACAAAGTGCACAGGTGTGGGACACACCCGGAAGCCTCAGGCTGTGCTGCTGCCCGGTGAGGGTGAGCCCAGCTCTGACCCGAGTGACTGCAGGGCTGGGTGATTCTTCATGCCTCATTTCCGCTTTTCAGAGCTGCAGCCACAGAAAACGTTCACTTCCTTCTTTCTGCCAGGATGGTCTGACACCTGAGCAGTGATCCTTTGTGAGGGGACAGCCCCAGAACCCCAGAGGGGCAGCTCTGCCCTTCCAGAGTAAATCGGTAGGATGCTGTGGTAGAATGCAGGAAGGTCCCTGGCTGCCTGTGCTCTCTGCCTAGTGGTCACTGCCAAATTGTCCAATTGATCCTGGCTTTAGAATCACCCCAAAGGCTCCCTCCCGTGGCTTTAGGATCACCCCAAAGGCTCGGGGTGCAGCAGGGCTGTGCTGGAGCAGCGCTGAGGTGCAGCTGAGAGGCGGGGCTGGCACGGAGAGGCTGGAGCAGAGCCTCTGGAGGGCGCGGTGCTCCACATCCTGTGCCACCGCTGATTGATGGTCCCTCGTACCCTTGGCGTTTTCCTCTGCTCCCTCCCGACATCTGCAAATCAATGAGCTGACGTTGAGCGATGGGGTCGGGAGCTGGGGAGCAGGACCTCTCTCCTGCCTGCTCTGGTCAAAGCTCTCCCCAGATGTGACACCCGGGGGCACACGGGGACAGCGCCGGGGGTGGCTGCTTGACCCTGGAGCTGAACTTGGGCAGGGAGGGTGGCATGGCAAGGTGCACAGGGGCTCTGAAGGATGGCATTTGCCTCTCTGGTTTTTTTAATTCCCTTTTTTTTACCGAGGGCCTCCCCTGGGAGCTGCAAGTGGTTTGATCGACACTCCAAAGCCAGCACGGGAGGGTAAATAAGGCTTTCTCGTGGAGTTTATTGCAAGCTGCCTTTCAGTTCCACTCTATTTTCACCAGCTGTTTACAAAATGCCCTTTGCTACTGAAATCAGCTTTCAGCAAAGCAGCAGTGGAGGATTTTGCCAAAGGAGCCCGAGTTTTGCCGTGTGCTTTTTTTCCTCGGCTGCACCTTGAGAAAGCAGCCAATTATAGTGTGATATAAAGAAACTCGACTGGCAGCTAAAACACTTGACAGGCTGATCAAAACAAGGCGAGGAACTTACTCTCAACCTGCTGCAGACATATTTAGCCTTGAGTGATACTGGCAAAGGTTCAAGAGAAACCGCAGCAGCACGCCCGATGTGTGTTTGGTTTCTAATCACTAACACTTCATTATACAAAATAAATACTTTATTATTACAGTGTTTATTAAATTACATAATTTGCGGCGTGCCTTATAGTCGTGGATACAGATGGCAGTCTGGTTTTGGTGGTGGGAATAATGCTCTTTTTTTTTTTCCCTGAGAAGACATTCCCAGCCCCAGACCACGGTTTGCTTGTCGTTCCCTGTGGTGCAGGGGTAGGAGGTGGCAGCTTTCAGACCTTTACGTCTGTTTTTGGGAGCTGTCCAAGGGAAGGTTAAAAACCAGGACTGTGGAGTAGCCCCAGTGTCCTGACCAACATCCTTCCTCTCACTAAAACAGCATCTGATGTCTGTGGCTACTGCTGAGGCCACGAGGACTCATTAAAGTGTGCTGAGGTGCCTCAAGCGTGAAAGTTGCTGCATAAAATCAGATTCTTTTTATTAAATGAGGACATCCATTACTCTGCACTAGCTACTGTACATGTTATAATTCACTTTATAGCACCATCTGTTAAGACTGTCTTGCTTAAGCTTCTCATAGCATTTTTTTATTGCAAGTTATTAAAAAATATGGCTGCATCTATTAATCATTTATTAATAAAGGGTTTATAAATGGACCCTTAGTTTCCAGAATTAGTCGACTCGTATGTGATGTACTGAGTCCTCTGGTGCTTGTGCTCCTTGGGGTGCAGTGTCTTCACAGGGGACCCTTCTGCTGCCTGGAGAGCAAGGGAGCAGCACCCTGTGCTCCTGTCTGTTCTTCTGGGATTGGGAATGGCAGGGATGGCTGTTGGGAGAGGCTTTTCAGCTTTTCAAGTGGATATGGAGCAGACAGGAGAACAGCAGTGAGACTGAGGAGTGTCCTGCCAGCAGCTCTGCGGGGCACTGCTGCCTGTGATGTTGTTGTTTTATTAGTTTTCAAGGGTGAGAACTGGGAGGGCAGAAACCTCCTGTGGAGCCAGAGCAAGCTGCAGCCTCAGCCTCCCTGTGCCACCCTCCCACCACAACCTGCTTCCAAGCTGAGCTTACTCTTCCAGCTGCACTGTTCCTGTTGGCATTTCTCAGCTGCTGCTGACCTGTTCCAGATGCTGGAGTGGGAATTTCTTGTCCAGGAGTAGGGATTTTAAAGGTGCTGTGTTTGTACACTTTGGGGTTTTGTGCACTTTGGGGGTCAGAGGAGGGAGAGATGGATGTCTCTGTTAAGGAAGGAGTGCAAGGTGAGTCTTGCAAGCACCCTCAGGAGCATCCATTCCCAGTGATTCCCTCCCTCTATCTCCCTCCCTGCATCAGTTCAGGCTGCCGAGGCTGAGCACAGCCTGAGGTGTGACTGATGCTCCATGGAAGTGTCAGTGAGCCTGCGGGGACAGACCCGGTGAAGCCAAGTGTCGCCTGTGCTTGCTGTGACTGTCACATGCTGATGTCCCCATTCCAGACCAGGCACCCTTGGGACAGCAGCATTTTGGAGCAAGTTGTGAGGTCTGTGTCTGCTTTGCAGGATCCTCTGCTGTGCTTTTTGGCCAAAGAGGATCCGTTTTGAGCTTGAACACAGGAAGAGCTTGTCTTTGCCTTGGACACCCCTGATCTCTCCTTGAGGGGAAGATGTTCTAATGGCAGAAGGTTCCCTGTCAGCTCTCTGCATTGATAAACACAAGATCAGATCCCAGGAGGTCTTCCAGCCTTTTGTGCAGAGTGAGAAATAAGAGTATTCAAAAACCTGAAGGAAGAAACTTGCTCTGCTGAGTGATGGGAGAAGCTTATGGAAATCTCCACTCCGGGTGACCCAGTTGTGGCGTTTGCTGCCCGCTCGGCTCTGCTGGGCAGGTTTTGAGCTGTGATGTGCTGCCTGTGCAGTGACAGCCCTGGCTGTGCCCTGCAACCCCTTCCATGATAAATATGCCAAGATGCAGATTTCCTGCCCTGCAGTTCCAAGAGCTGCTGTTTCAGTGCCAGCCTTGCTGTGTGTCTGACTTAAGGTGCTCCGAGGATCAAACCCTGTAAACACCATCCCCTGTTTTACACTGCTGCACTCAAAGCTGTCAAAATCATCTTGCTTGGACCCTTCTTTCTAGGGAAGTAGGAATGCTGTGTGCTCAAAGGTAGTGGATGATCCCCCATGGCACCTTTTCCCCATGGTGGGAGGGAGCCACAGACCTGGCACAGGATGAGTGGGAGGTGTTGCTCCAGGGTCATTGTTGTGTCATGTGCTCACAGCCTTGAATTCCTGCAGGCCAGGAAAGCCTGTGCTGTATCTGGGAGCAAACTTTGTCCTTGACACTGGTGTTGTCTGTGCGAGGCAGGCTGGGCTGGGTGCTGGGGATTTCTACCTTGGCTGGGCTGCACAGGGAGATCCAGGGCTCAGCAGCCGCTGTTGCCTGCGGGAAGGAGAAGCGTGCGCTGCACTGAGCCTCTCCCCTGGATCTGTCACTTCTGCAAACATCACTCTGGGCAGCTCTTTTGGTTTATTTTTAAAAGAAAAGCAAATCCTAGCAGAGGAGCCTGAGCTTCAATATCCAGGCACGCTGGGGATCGCTGCCCCCATCCAGTTTCAGCTGGAGAGAGGCTGAAAGTCTTTTCATCTGTTAATGGGAGGCTTCAGAGGAGTAATTTTATTTCAGACTCAAAGAGGAGTCGGTGGAGGGAGGAGCAGGTCACTAGTGAATGGATTATGTTTGATCACTTCTCACAGACCTGGCTTTAAAAAGTTAGAGGTTTTCTTTCTCATCTCCCCAGATCTGCCGTCTGTCCTCAGCATCTGTTCCCTAGTAATGGCTTTTGATGTGTGTGGGGAAATATAAAAAATGGAACCAGAGCCTGTCATATTTACTTATATTTCCAGGTCCCAGGGAAAGCACTTGCTCCTTTCAGGATGCCTCCAGCATAGGAAGGGTTTAAAAGCTTCAGCCTGGAATGCAGAGGGGCCATCAAACTGTGCTGATGAATAAATGATTAAAACCAGAGTCACACAGAGCGCAAACAGTTTGGGGTTATAACAAACACGAGATGAAGCCACCGAGGGCTTGATTTCTCTTTGAAGAGAAGAATGTTTCCCTCTCTCTGCATATTGCTCGTGAAGTGTTGGAGGCTCAGTCCTTGGGAGAGAGCAGAGCTCCCCTTGGTGCTCTCCAATCTCATGTGATTTTTTGGGATAATTCGGTGTCAGATGTGTTTGTAACCCCTGCAGTTCCTTTGCTGCTGCTGTTGAGTTACAGGAGCTTCCCACCCTTGTGTTTGGCACAGGGTCTCACCAAACAAGCAGCTGGTTTGGCCACAGCCCTGTTTCTCCCACAGACATTCCAGAAATCACTGGCATCCCTTTTCCTCGACGGTGCTTCCCGCATGGCAGCGCTTGATGCAAAACACAGACCCATCTCCCCGAGCAAGAGAGAAGTAAAGGGCTGAGTTAACCTTGCATTAGAAGGATTGTTATTTCTGAAAAGGTTTTAAAGCATTCAATTACTACTGAAAATGGTACAGTAATTTTATAGAAGAGAGGAGCTGTTGTGTCTGTCAATAGAGGCAGCACCGCGGGCTGGCTGTGATCTGTTTGTGGGCTGATGGAAAAATCCATGCTGATGCTTCCTTTTCAGCTTGCAGTTCTTCTGGCTGGTTTTGGGAGTCTTATATCAGCCAAAATCTTACATGGTTTAGCATATAACTGGTTTTGCCACCTTCTCTTTTCCTTTTGCGTGAGAAGATGCCCAGGTGTTGGGTTTGGTGTTTCTGGCTGGTTCATGGCATTGCACATCTTCCTCTGGAAAGGGAAAAGTTATTCCCTTTTCTCCTCTGTGCTCACATCTCTTCCTCGGGAGAGATTCCTTCCCTTCCCTTTGGTTGGGAAGGTTGCTGTGTGGACTGACCAACCCTTGTAGGTTCTTCCATCCTCATTCACCATCTGTGTGTTGGGAAAAATATGTGGGAAAAATTTCCCAGCTGTGTCTTGCTGCGCTTGTTTTGTACCCACTGGTGTAATTTTCTCCATTTTTTTCCTTTAATGATGGCAAAATCCCACTGGCCAGCTCATGATATGCTTTTGAGCAGTGGGAGGGGAGGAAAATCAGGAATGTCATGCTGACAGGAAGGCTCTTGGGAACATGAGGTCTCCCACTTCTCTGCTGGCACAGGCAGCCCTGACCTGAAGCATTCACTGCTGTTATTGCTGGTGGGAAGCTTTTCCCACTCTTGCTTTCTTGCAGTGAGAAACTTTTTGTTTCTAGCCCTTGGTTATCTTAAAAGGAATCTTGATCCATCTCCTGAGCATATTCCATTGGAAGGCTGCTGCTTCCCTCCTTTGCAGAGCCCGGCAGCCTTGGCACACAGTGCCACATTTACATCCTGAATCCACGGCTTTTTAAAAGCACTTGGAGGCCTGAGGTGTCAGGTGAGCAAAACAAAACAGAATGCTGGACTGCCAATATCCTGTCCTCAGGGAATTCACGTGGTGACAGTGACACGTGGGATAACACAAGGGGAGACAGATTGTGCTGCTCCAAGCCTGACACTGTCAGAGGATGCTGGGTGCTGGAAGGACAAAGCTGGCCCCTTGCACGGGGTTGATTGATTGATTAGTCCCAGGTAATGAGGCTTTCCCACATCCTCCTCTCAAAGCGTGGAGTTTCAGTTAGAAGCCAGGAATAGCTGTTCCAGCTGGCTGGGCAGTGCCAAGCTCTCCGGCCAGCTCGGGCTCCGCAGAGCACTCAGAGCTGCCAGCTTTGTGCCACGGCTTAGTCCTGCTAAAACACATGGGAAGGATCCAGATTTGGCTGAGCAGGAGCAGAGCAGGTGGAGAGGTTTGGCTGTCAGCAGATCACCCCGGCAGCTGGTGGCACAAATCCAAAGGCAGCTGCTTATCCTCAGGAAGGGGCTGTTGCTGGGGCGAGCTGGACTGACATGGAAAAAGCTGCTCCCGTGGCTGGAGTGCAGGAGGGAGGATTTTATCTGAGGCAGGAGTTGAGCTGGCATGTCGGGACAGGGGACTCTGGGGTGCAAGAGAGACTTGCTCTGTTTGGATGGGCTTGGGGTTTTTTCAAATCCAAAATCATGTGACAAAAACTCTGCTGCGTGGCCAGACTGGAAGTCTGCCTGCACTGCCACAGCTGCTCGGGACTTGGGAAGGCAAAAAAGAAAAAATCACACGGCAAGGATTGAACAACCCCTGAGCATCTGTTTCCCTTCAATCCCTTCAGCACTGGCCTGATCCCTGCTTGCCATCACACGTCCTTCCCTGCTCACAGCAATGTCTCTCAGAAGCACCAGGCTGAGGAGAGCAGATTCATTCAGCCCTGGCTTTGGAGAGATCCTTCTCCATCCTGCTGCCTACAATGGGGAAGATATTTGGGAAAAAAGGGGTTGGGAGGAGCATGGGAGAGGTTAGACCCCTCTAAATGCAATTTTACTTAATCTGGCTGGTAGGGATCTTGCTGGTAAGTGGGTTTCTGCAGGGAGTGAAATGTTCCCTCTCTGGACATATCACCCATCAGTGCAGGAGGTCACATTCCAGTTCTGCTTTCCTTTTCCCAGGGGATCTTGCAGCACTAGTGTCCCACCTCCCGAGGTGTCCAGTGGGTTTCCACCTTGTGCATTCCTCTCTCCCCACCAAGGGCCGTCTCTGGGCTGGGAGGCATCAGGAACTCCCTCCTGTTGGGTGGGTCAGTGCCTTTGTGGACGTGTCCTGCTCTATTAACAACAACCACCCGGTGCTGGGAGGGATTTTTTAGGAGCTGATTGTTCTGGAGCGGTGGAGTGCGAGATGCAGGGGGAGGCGCTGCCAAGGAGAAAGGGATGAAACGGAGCCCGAGCGAGCAGAACAGAGGGAAGGGGCAGAGTGACAGCATGAAGGAGAATCCCTGGCTCACCTTCAATCAATCCCTGCCCTGCCTCACTCGTGTGCAGCTGAGCGTGCGCGGGGAGCGCCCAGGCAGCGCTCGGTGTCAGGAGCTGTTAGGGAATACATTTGTCACCGGCGGGGCAGGGACTGCAGCACGGGCAGAGAGGCACCCGTCAGTGGCACCTCTGATTTATTGATGGCTTTGGATCGCTCCTGGCTTGGGGAGAGCTTACCTGGGGGGGAGAGTGGTGAGGTGTGGGAGGAATGGGCTTGATTGTGACATTTACAGCTCTGACCCATTGTTGGCTGCTCATTCCAGAGGTCTTTGTCCATGTCCCAGCAGAGCTGGCTGCTGGAATTGGTCCCTATTCGTAGTTCCCACAGGTTAGCAGGAGCTGCAGCTGAAGAATGTTATTCCCACAGGGAACATTCCTCTCCGGAAGAGTGTGGTTGGTGTAGTGGCCCTCCTGGAAAGCTGCTGTCTCCTGCTGCCACTGGTTTACCTGTGGATTCTGATGGCTCCTCTGGGCTCACTGGGATCTCGGCTCTCTCACCCACTCACCATTATCATGGAAATCTCCCTCTTCCCAACTTTGCCATCCTATTCAAAGCATTTTTGCCTCAGAGGTTCAAGTCCATGGGTTCCTACCTGTGTATTGTGGCTGTGTCTTTCCAAAGAAGAGCTCCCATGCTTTGGAAAGCTGGTGGCTTTGTGCAGCCTTTGAAGAGCTGTGCACGAGAAGGGAATGAACTGATTCTGCCACAAGCTTCCATCTTTGTAAGCAAATTCTTGGCTGCAGCATGGCAGGACTAAAAACTGCCATTTCCATCATCTCAAGGGTGTGATGGTGGGTGGGGGATCTGCTGGTGGGATGAGAGATGAACGTTGTGCTTTGGGAAATAAGGGCGTGGTGGAAGTTGGGAGCTTGTTCTGGACATGGATGAGGGGCACACAACAGCTTCCAGCTGTTTGTACTTCCAGGAAGTCTTAGATAGCAAAGGAGTATTTTTATCCATGTGTGTTCCCTTCCTTCCTAGGTGTGGAAGAAGCTGCTAAGCTCCCAAGCTCCCCGTGTCAGTGTGTTCATGGCAGTGCCCACCATCTATGCCAAACTGATGGAATATTATGACCAGCATTTCACCCAGCCCCAAGTGCAGGATTTCATCCGTGCCTTTTGCCAGGAGAACATCAGGTGGGTGAGCTCTGGGCAGGGGCTGCTGGTGCCTCACTGGATCCTCCAGGTTTTCCTTTCAGCATCACTTCTTTCAGTGCAGGTTGTTGTGCTTTGGTGTCCCTTTGGCAGGAACAAGGGTGACATTATTTAATTATGAGGCACTCTTGCATGGGAAAGCCAGAAGGGGCTTGTTATGTGTGTCGCCCTGTGTAACACATGGCTGAGGGCTTTGTCCTGCAGCCCAGGCTTGTACTTCAAGATCTCTTTTAGGAGAGTGTCCTGGCTTATCTTAAACCCCGTATCAGACAGAGAACGTGAGGGACATCTTTGGTACTGTTAAAAAGCTTTTGGGGCTTCAGGTTTTACATAGAACAAGCTTTCTGTGCCCTTGTGTTAGGCTGCAGATTCCCTGGAGCAAAGGTGATCTTGGATACTCTCTTACTGGCCTTTCCCTGTGCAGGTTAATGGTGTCAGGCTCAGCAGCCCTGCCTGTGCCTGTCCTGGAGAAGTGGAAGAGCATCACGGGGCACACCTTGCTGGAGAGGTATGGCATGACTGAGATTGGGATGGCACTTTCTAACCCTTTGCATGGAGTCCGTGTCCCAGGTAGGAGTCTCCAGAGGGTGCCCATTGTTTGGAGGCATTTCCTGGGGAGTGGTTTGGGGTTTTCTCTGCACAGGAGTGAGGAGAGGCCATGGGAGGAACAAGGGAATTGGCATTTGTAATTGGAATCCATGATGTGGATGTGCTGGATTTCCCAGGGATCAAAGCTGTGTGTGCAGAGCTGGCCTGACCAGGCTGGCACACTCCAGACCAGGCTGGTACACTCCAGACTGATGCTTTATTACATCCAAAATCTTAGTGAATTGAAGGAGCATTTCTTCAGCTCCTGCTGCCTGGAGCTGTATTTCTGGGTGGTGTCACACAGGATTCTCCATGCAGCAGTGCATGTCCAACCCATCAGTGCTGAACACTTAAAATAGGACGTCTGCTCACTCTTATTTTAGTGCCTGTTTCTTGCCTCTTCAGGAATTCAGAATTGTCACACCTCGCTGTACACTCTGGGCCTGTTCTCTCCTTGTCTCCCCCCACTTCTCTGAGCTACACTTTGTGATTCCTCTCCAGAGCTTTACTTTCTGGAGCCTAGAAATAAATCGATCTGAGACGTTGCAAATATAAAATGCCCCCACTCTCCCTGTGGTTGGAGCGTGGCCATCTGTGTGCCCACCCTGTGCCACCTGCCTCCCCACAGGCTGTCTGTGCAGGCATGGCACCATATGCAGCCTCCTGGGGAGCTGGTGTCACCCCAGGGGGGTGTCCTGGGTGTCACAGCTTCCCACAGCACCCCAGTCCCATGGGGTGCAGGAGCTGGGTCCCACAGGGGTCACACAGGGAGAAGCCAAAACTCCCCCTCATTGACTCCTCAGCCTGAGAACAGCTTGAAATACAAGCTCTGTTTTACTTTTGCAGGGTAACTGTCATTCCCTCACCCCACTTCAGCCAGTTTTATCTTCCTCCAGAAGCACCATCCCTGCAGGGAGGAAAAACAAGACTCCCATCTGCAGGAGCTCCAGCTGTTTGTGAGCCCCAGGGTGACAGGGCAGGGATCATGTCACTGTCCCTGTGGCCAGCTGGTATTTGCTTTTTATTGATTTTCAGGAGGGGAAATGAGTGAAGGCTCCAGAAATTCCCCAGGAGACTAAAAGAGAAAGGAAATAAGACTGAAAGTAACATGGCAATGCTGAAGTTGGCACCCAGAAGGGCAGCTCCTTCCCCAAAGCTGCTGGCTGTGCTCCTGAAGCATCATCCCTGTGGGTGCAGAGGTCTGCAGGGGACCTGGGGACAAATCCTCTTGTGCAGCCAAAGCAGAAGGGCTGGGGACTGTCACTCCAACCCCATCCAGGGCCTCCTGCAGCCCCGAGAGGGGAGAGAAGTGTCTCACAAAGGTGGGGATCAGCGAGAGACCGTAGAGAAAGGAGGCTATAATTGAATAGGCTTGATTAATTTATTTCGGGAAGTGTCAGCTGGGAAGCAGATGGGTGAAGCTGAGGCATAATTTACTGGAGCTGTGAAAGAGCTTTTGATCTGGTGCCCTGTGAGAGGCTGGCTGGGAGGTCACCAGGTACCACAGAGCATCCCAGGGTCAGCTGCTGGTGGGCTGGGAGCAGGGGACATCAGCCAGAGGATTTCTCCTGCAGTGGGAGCAGCACACGTCCTTCTCCACTGCTTTGACCTGTTGGAGTGAGCCCAGAGGAGGCACCAGGATGATCAGAGGGATGGAGCAGCTCTGCTGAGAGCACTGGGATTGTTCAGGGAAGGCTTTGGGGTGACCTAGTTGTGGCCTTCCAGTTCCTGAGAGGGCCTACAGTGAAGGTGGAGAAGGACTTTGGACAAGGAATGGAGTGACAGGACAAGAGGGAATGGCTTCTCACTTAAATTTAGGTTTAGATCAGATACTAGGAAGAAAGTCTTGCCTGTGAGGGTGGTGAGCCCCTGGCACAGGGTGCCCAGAGAAGCTGTGGCTGCCCCTGGATCCCTGGAAGTGTCCAAAGCCAGGTTGGACAGGGCTTGGAGCAACCTGGGATAATGGAAGGTGTCCCTGCCCATGGCAGGGGGTGGAATGAGATGAGCTTTGAGGTCTGTTCCAAACCACTCTGTGATTCACAAGCCTCTGAGGAGAGATCCTGGGGCTTCCCTTGCCCACTTTCAGACACTTGGTCAAGCCCTTGGACCCTGCCCATCCTGGCCATGTCCCTGCTGGAGTCATCAGCAGTGTCCCCACTCTCCACCCACAGCACAGCTCTGAAGGGGCAGGGATGGGGGTGTGGGAGCTTTAATTTCCAGAAGCAGCAAAGATGAAAGATTTGAAAGATAAATGTTTGCTTGTATATGGTTAAAACCCTGCTTAAAATGCCTCTGTTTTCACCAGCTCTCATTCTAATCCCCCCTGGTGCTGTTACTGTGAAGGGAGATGAATAATTCATGGCCGGAGAATGCCTCACTGGGCCTAATCACCACTTTAATTGGAGGTTTAGATCAGAGGCAGCTAATAGCTGCTACAGCGGGGACTCCGTGTATTGTTGACAGTGAGATCCTTGAGTGCCTTATCGTTGGCCTGTTCCAATCCTCCCGGGACACCGTGGCACAGAACAGCTCACAGCTACCCAGATACCGAAGGACACAGAGCACGGGGCCAATTAAATCTATCTGGGAAGAGCTGACAACTTTTTTAAACAGAGGAGAGCGGGTGAGGGAAGAATGGTGTCACCCCCTCCTGCCTGCAGCCCGGCGACACAGCGGGCGTGGTGCCAGCATTGCTGAACATCAACGAGCCTGCAAATTGGAGGGATGGAGAGGGACAGGTGCAGGGATTTCTCCCCAATTTGCCCTCAGGATTATGGCTGGGCACAACAGGAAGCAAGTGCAGAGTGTTGACCCCCTTGTGATCACCCTGGTTGTGGTCTCGGTGAAGGTAGAGCCTCCAGTGCTGTTCCTTTGGGAATGGACCCAAATTTCTGCTGACCTGTTGGAGTTGGCACAGGGTGTATTTTGACACGGTGGATGGGCTGGGAAGCTCTAGTCGTTGTTTTTGCCCAAATGCTATTAATCCAGTCAGGTTTGTGGAGCTCTGATCAATGGTATGAGCTTTTTCAGCCTTTACAGATGCTGATTTTGAAGTTTGTCATTTTTCCTAAATACCAGAAAAGCTTCTCCAGACAGAACATAAGGAAACAGCTCTCCCCCAGGGACTTGTTTTACACGCTGGTTTTATTTTAGCCAAGTAGGAGAGGAACTGGTGGGGCTGTGTTAGTATCTGTGATCTGAAACTGCGTGGGGAACACGTCACCTCCTCAGATGTGCCAGCTCTGTGCTGATCTTTGGTTCCTCATTTCCAAAGGCTGGGACCAGCAGTGTGCCTTAATCCTCGAGTCCTGCTGCCCATGAATCACTGCCCATTTCCATGTTGGGGTCAGCAGCTTTCATCCAGGGAAGAAGCATCTTCCAGCAAGGCATCTGGCTGATCTCGATTTGAAAAATTCCAGGTCTGTGAGAGCCCCTGGCAGCTCCTTGCACTGGTATCTGCTCCCTCCAGGAGCTTTCCAGGACTGACTTTGTGGTGTCTGCCCACAAACATGCCATGTTTTGTGGGCAGATTGGAGTCTGTTCACACACGGTGTTTTTCACCCTGAAGAAACTGTTCCCATAGAAGTTTAGAAGGTGGCTGCAGCACCGTTCCCTGCGACACCCAGGGTGTCTTCTGTGACTTGTTACTTGCTTGGAGGCCTCTTGGAGTCTCCCATGGCAGGTGCAAGATTGTTTAGCACACATATGGTGTGATTTTTAGGGTTGTCCTGTGCAGAGCCAGGAGTTGGACTTGATGATCCATGTGGGATCCAACTTCTGTGATTCTGATTCCATAAATACCTCGACATGGTACCTCAGGGCACTTCTGGCTCATTCTCCCTGCTGCCCCTGCTGCATCTCTCTGTCTCTGAGTCCTGGCAGTGTCTGGCCAGGAGGTGAGAGCAGCCCAAGGGTGCTGGTGGTGAGGCTGTGCTGTCCCAGAGTGCCAAAGGCAATTCTGAGCGGGGCAGACACGGATCACAGAGCTGCCACGTCGCTTTGTGTTTATTTCCAGCCAGATTTGCTAATTGTTCGGGTAGTTTCGCTGCAATAAAATCTCACTCCCTCGTAGCCCATCTGCTCTTGGCTGATCCTGCAGGGATGCCATAAATCTGGGCTACGACGACATATCCATTTCCATGGCAACTGACCAATGTAGCAGACAAAATCATGATGTCACGGATAGCACATCTCCAGGGCTTCCACAGGAGAACGAGGCCAGGACAGGGAAAATGCCACTTGAACCCAAATGCCTGAAGTACAAGGGACAAGAGGAAGACAGGGCTGAGCTCCAGGTCCTGCACGCCCTGCTCCAGGGAATTCCCAATGTCAAGGTGATCCTGGCAGACCTGGAAAGCATCAATCGGAGGCTCTTCAGGGGAAAAAAGGGAGCATCCTTTAAAATAAAGAGCACAGTTACCAATTTATAGAACTGCAGAATGGTTTGGTTTGGAAGGGATCCTCAAGCTCATCTTGTTCCATCCCTCAGCCATGCCAGGGACACTTTCCACTGTCCCAGGTTGCTCCAAGCCCTGTCCAGGACACTGCCAGGGATCCAGGAGCAGCCACAGCTTCTCTGGGCACACTGTACCAGAGCCTCCCCACCCTTACAAGGAGGAATTTCTTCCCAATATCCCATCTCTCCCTGCCCTCTGGCAGTTTAAAGCTATTCCCTGTGTCCTGTCACTCTATGCCCTTGCGAAAAGTTTCTCCAACTAAAGTTCAGGCCTGTCCAGTCCTTCTGAGCCACAGCTTGCTGTGAGCTGCTGTCCCCCTCCCTGCTCACAGGGGATGAAGGTCACAGACCCCATTTTGCCACAGGAGCTGTCTCGTGCTGTTGAGATGCCCAGTGAGACCTGCTGAGGCAGCAGCTGCCATCCCACAGGTCACAGAGCAGAGCTGCCCTCTCTGCTGAGCTTTCAGGTGCTCCCTAGGAAGAACAGGCACTAAACCAGGGGGTGGGAATGCTGCAGGTTGGGGAGCTCTGGGTCACAAACCCAGCTTGGAGCTCAGTAGTGGTCGTTGTGACACTGTCAGCTCCTTGGCTTTGAAATTGAGACCTGTGGAAGAACAGTGTGGTTTTGATCCCTGCTTTTCTCCTGTGATGTTTTCTATCGAGTTTATTGATGTCTCCTAAAACTGAGATAATCCCAGGCAATTCTCAGCTGTTAAGCCTTTGCCTCCCCTGTCAGGTGCAGGCTGTAGAGGAGCAGAGTAATCGCTGTGCTCTCTCTTTTCACAGCTTTGTGGAGGTTTTATGTTGTGGAGGTTTTGTGGTGCCTTTTTAAAAAGTTAAAAAAAAGAAAGGAAAAGAAACAGCTCCATTCCTGAGCTCTGAAGCTGTGCAGATGTCTTCAAAGACTGGCCAAGAGAGACTGGAGACATACCTGTTTTCCAAGGTATTTCCAGCACTGCCTTCCCAGCAAACAGCAGCGCCATCCTGCCATTTCCACGCAGACACAGTGGGACCAACACCTTCCTGGAGGGACAGCCCCTGCCAGGACATTCCTTAGTGCCAGCACAGCCTGCAGATGCCACTGATAGACGAGCAGCTGCTCTTTTGCATCCCTGGTGTTGTGATTTCAGGAGGCTGTGCGCCATTGCCGTGCTGTTCTCTCCGCAGGTTCGGTGGGCACCCCGCTGCCCAGCGTGCAAGTGCGCATCGCCAGCGAGAGCATGCGGGGTGGAGCTCGGAGCTACACCATCCACGCCCAGGGGGATGAACACAGCACTCAGGTACTGCTCTGCCCTGTTCTGCACTGCTTCCCTGTGAAAAGGTGTTCATTCAGGGAATGTTCTCCCCTTCCCAGCTCTTTGAAACCCTGAGGAGTGAGGCTTGCACTGGTCGAATTCCCAGGAGTTCTGGATCACTGAGTTTCTGGTACTTGTTTGTGGGTTTCTGTAGCTGTGGTGCTTTATGGACTGCACAAGTGCTGTACATACAGTCGTTGAGTGGATTGGGTTGGAAGGGATCTTGAAGCTCAACCAGACCCACACCCTGCCATGGCAGGGACACCTTCCACTATCCCAGGTTGCTCCAAGCCCTGTCCAACTTGTTCTTGGACACTTCCAGGGATCCAGGGGCAGCCAAAGCTTCTCTGGGCACCCTGTGCCAGGGCCTCACCACCCTCACAGCCAAGATTTCCTTCCTAATATCCTATCTAAACCTCCTGTGTTTCAGTTTGAAGACCAGGTCTAGTGGAAAATCCCTGCCCATGGAACAAGATGAGCTTTAAGGTCCTCCCAACCCAGACCATTCTGTGATTCTGTGGCTGGAAGGACAGTGCTGATGGCCTTGGGGGTTGTACTCATTTTGAGACAGCACTGGGGGAAACCCATCAGGTTTCCACAGAAGTCCAGCTCCATGCTGAGCTCCACATGATAGCTGCACCTGCAGTTCTGGTGTGCCAGAGGTCAGGTATCTGGGATGGGGCAGCCTGATCTGCCCCGTGTTGGGCTGCCCAGGGTCCAGTCTGTCTGTTCCCACAGCAATGGTTGAGCAGGGTCTGCATTCCTGCCACCTCCCCTCCACAGCCTCACTGTGGGTGTTGTGTTGCTGTGGCAGATCCATCCCCCGGTGGTGGCTGGGCTTGGCTGAGCAGATAAATGCTGTGTGTGACAGAGGTGACCCCAGCAGTGACACCCAGCGTGGGTGACACACAGGCAGGCGTGAGATTCAACCTGAAATAAGTTCCTTCACTCATTCCCCTGGGAAATGGCTTCTCATCCAGCCACCTACACGCTGAAGGTCTAAAAGGAGACACTGCTGGTGTGTAAGTACTGCCAAGAGGCTCAAGAAAACTTTTTTGTCTAAATTACGTGGTGGCAGCAGGAGGAGCCAGCAGGACCATGGGCAGCCCTGTGGGTGGGTTGTGCTCAGGTTGTGTTCTGTGTTCTGGTGTTGTAAGAGCTGGATCCACCCCAGACATGTAAAACAGCCCAGGGGACAGCTGAGAGGGACCACAGACTGTGGCTTTTATTAAAAAAAAACCCCTCTTTTCTGCTCTTTACTCTGTGTCAGTGCTGTGGCATGGCTGAGCAGTGGGCAGAGCAGGAGACTCCCCATGTCCTGTTTTTGTCACTTCCCTGGATGAGTTTTATGTTTCACAGGTTTGTCCTCTCATCCCAGAGTTTGCTTTTGGCCTTTTTTTTCCCCCACTTGTGTGGAACTGAGACATGAAATATAACATGTCCCTTTTAATAATGATCCTATAATGCTTTTTCCCCCTCAGGGATCCCTGGGCGCTTTACAAATTAGGTCTCAGACATGAGAATCCCCAAAGTGCAGCTACTTCCAGGATGAAATGTGGATGTTGTTCTACTGAATTATGAGAGGAAAAAATATGGAATGTTATTTTTTCTGCTCAGTACTCCTTCCCCTTCCTTCTCATTGCACTGAGTGACCAGAGAAGGGGTCAGATGATGTGTCTGGTGCTGCAAACCCACCACCTCCTCAGGGCTTCACTGAGCTGGGATTCACATAACTTTTCTCTTTCCTCTGGCTTCAGGGTGCTTATTTTGGGGGCAGAGAAATTGCCCTTTATGCCGTGATTTCTCACATAGATGCTCCAGCCCCACGGCTCACAATTCTTCTGGCGTTGGCTCCCTGCCCCTTGCTGATGGTTCGCTTTCCGTCAGGCTCTCCCTAGGGGATCTTTTGAATGTTCTGGTGAATTCTCAAGTCATCAGGCAGGGAGGGTGTGGGGAGGTGGTAATTTGCTTCTGGGCCTTGGCTCAGGCGTTGGTCCCTCTCTGAAAAGCTGTCCCCATCTCACCCACTGTTCCTCTTGTCCCAGCTTAACTGGGAGTTTCTTCAGGCTAAAGGGACAGCAATGGTCCCATCTGTTCAGGCCACCCTAGGAGAGAGTGGCTGCCTGGGTACCTCCAGGACATCCACAACATTTCCAGGAGCAGAGCAGAGCCAGCTGCCACTGTCCCTGGGACTGTCACAAGGTGGGAAGAACAGTCCCTGCTCCCAGCATGTGTTGGCACAGAGGGATGCGTGGAGATGCCAGGAGTTTGGGTTTTATATGCCCTGGGCACAGAGTGTGACTTCCCCTGGTGTGACTGCGCGGGCGGGCAGGTGGCAGCCGTGGTGACAACACCTCTGCTCCCAGGGATGCTGGAATTCCAGTGCCTCACACCTGCGGTCCCAGGCAGAGCCTCACCTGCTCAGAGCCTGCCCCAGACACTGCTGCTGGCACTGTGTGCATCATGCTTGGTTAATAATTCATGTCAGGAGAGACAACGTCAGTGGAATTTATTTAAAACAAGGCGGATCTGACAGTCCGAGTGCTCATCACGCTCCAGCAGTCCGAGAAAGGCCTGGCTTTGTTTAAATCAGCTCCTCCACGGTGCAGGGGCTGGCCCAGGGCTGGGAAGAGCTGGTTGGTGTGACCCTGCCTGTGCCACCAGATAACCCTGTGGCCTTTTCCTTGCCTCTTATGAGAAGGATGAACAAATCGTTCCTCATCTCCCTCGCAGGAGGTCTCTGAGCCTGGAGATGGCTGAGGGAGATCTCAGGGTCTTCAACGTCCTTGTGAGGGCCAGCAGAGGGGCAGGTATGATCTCTTCCCTCTGGTGACCTGTGGCAGGACCCAAGGGAGCAGCTGGAGCTGTCAGGGCAGGTTTAGGGTGGATATCAGGGATATCAGGGAAAGGTTCTACCCCAGAGGGTGGTGAGCACTGAACAGGCTGCCCAGGGAATGGGCACAGCTCTGAGGCTGCCAGAGCTCCAGGAGGGCTTGGACAGTGCTCCCAGGGACAGGATGGGATTGTGTGGGTGTCTGTGCAGGGCCATAAGTTGGATTGCTGATCCTGTGGGTCCTTCCAGCTCAGGATATTCTGTGATTCCATGATTTGAGATGGGGTGCTGAGCACCCCGGTAGGAGCTGGGCTCTGAGCTATCTCTCCTCCCCGGTCTCCTTCCAGCAGGTGATCTCTGTGCGGGGCTGAGGCATTGTCAGGGCAATCTGCCAGGCGTTCACACCTCGGCTGTGCCTGCAGAGCCCTCCTGACTGCGAGCAGAGAGCTCTGCCTTTGCCAAGGGAATTGTCTGCGGAGCCTCGCAAGGTCAGCGCTCGCGTTGGGCTGAGTTCCTGCCTTCTGCTCCCACCACAGCAGGCGTTCTCGGAGCTGTTCCTTCCCCACTAACACAGTCTCTCCCTTTCCTTTCGTGCCGGTGCCCTTTGGACACGTGTGATCCAAACAGGAGCGGCGGAGGAGGAGGAGGAGGAGGATGAGGAAGGCGTGTGGGTGGCAGGGAGCTGAGGAGAGTTCCTGCTCTGCCATCCGGTAACTGCCTGAGCTTGCAGCAGGGGACCTCTGTAATTTGCAAAGTTGATTCCTGGCACACCCTGAAGATCAATAATCTACTTAGCTGAAAGTTTGCTGGATCTCTGTTCTTCCCTGCATTTTCTCCCATCCCTTGACTGAGTGCTGGATTCCTTTCCCGCACGTGCTCCAGCCCTTCAGTCTCCTCACATCTCAGGAGCCCTGTGCTCTGTTCATCCCATTTGCTCAGCTTTTCAGCCACCTCCTGCTCTGCTTCCTCGGAGTGTTTTGCACCTTGCAAACACTCCTTTCCGGAGCTGGCATGGAGCCACATAGATCGGGCTGGATCAGGCTGCCTGGGGCTGCTCCGGGACTGCCAACACCCAAACAAGGTGCTCCAGCCTGACAGATCTGCTCGCTGCTCTGTCTGTTCCAGCCGAGGATGTGCAGCAGCCTGGGGACCCCTGTGACAGGCCAGCGTGGGCAGGAGGTGACAGTCCCATCAGAGTCACAGGCAGGACTGTGGGGACGCAGAGCTTGGCCCTGGAGAGATGCTGTCCTGGCAGTGCTGGCAGAAGTGCTTCTCCTCCAACACATCCCTGGGGAGCAGAGGTGTGCAGGTGGATGTCAGGGACAAGCCCTTGGCCACTTTGAGTCATCCCACATCTTGCTCCTGGAGCCACTGGCATCCAAAGCAATTCCTCAGCTTTCCACCTTCCTTAGTCTGCTTAGCCCATCTGACCGTTCAGGCTCAGTAATCCTTACCCACAGCCCCAAGTGCTTTTTCCCCTGGGTTTTTTTTTTTTTCCCCTGAAATTTTGGCAGCTCTCCCTGTGGCTCCAGCGCCCAGGAAAGGGTTACAGCTCTCCAGCTCTGAACATTTCAGTTTGCTTTGTTCAATGCAATGCATATTTCATACGCTCAGCTTCCCAGCTGGCAGAGGCCTGGAAACCCTGCAAGCTGTCGGGTATTGTCTCTCTCCTTCTTTACTTGTTTGTTTGTTAGGTTTTTTGGGTTGTCATTTTTGTTGGATTTCTATTTTTTTTTTTTTTTTTTTTTTTTTGCATCTCTCCCAGATTGCTCTCTCTCACGAAAGCCCAGCCCCGGTGCTGACAATGGGGGGCTATCAATAGCTAAATGGCTTCCCAGCTGTAGCCAAGGCAGGGCTGTAGCCAGGGCTTTTGTGGCGAGCAATTTCCTCGTGCCGAGGCTGCAGAGGGACGGATGGGTTGCAGGAGCTGGCAGCAGCAGGACGCTGTGCCATGGGCTTCCCCCCTTCCAAAGGTTGTAATTATCTCGTTGTTTATCCATATGCAAGCTGTCGGCCTGGATGGGAACGGGCTGGGCTATGGCTGTCCCTCCCCAAAGCCACCAGCATCTCTGTCCTTCTCCTCCTCCCCATGTCCCCTGGGTCTGTGCCATCTGCTCACAGCTTGCTGCTGGTTGGCAGCACCTCGGCGGGGCTGGGGGCAGCTGGCACTGTACCCTGTGGTTGTGACCAGAGCTCTTGGCCATTGAGGGACCAGGAGCAGCTCCACCTCACTCATGTTCACCCCAGGTCTCTCGAGGAGCTGTGGGGAGATGCCCACTCAGCTGCCAGGGTTGTTTCCCACGGCTGCTGCCCATGGGTGCTGTGGGTCTGGGTGCTTGGCACGTGGATCCCTGTGGGATTCTCATCCATCCAGGTATTCCATAACAGCTGGTCTGACTGTAGCTGGCCCTTCTCCAGGGGCCAGAGATGGGCATGTGCCAGCCATGCCTGGCATTCCTGAAAATGGCCAGAATGACCATGAAGGAATGACTTGGCCCAGGGAGTCCTCTCTCAGAGGAACAACCAAAGGAACACTTGGATTGCTCCTTTCCTATCCTGTTCAGACCTCAGCCTAGAACAATTCATTCTCTGTCCTCAGTGCTCCCGCACTTCCAGAACAGCTCTCCTCCAATTTTTCACCTGGTTTCTTGTCCCTGCTCCATCCCTTCCTCATATATTGGTACCTCAATGGTGAGCTTTACCTCCAGCATCCCCGTTCCTTCTCCCATGAGCAGCTTTTCCTCTGCTCCATGATCTCTCCCATCAGGCAGTGTGGGGAATGTGTTCTTGAAGGCAATCTGGATTAGATCTGCAGCTTTTCTTCTATCTGCAACCCCAGCCCTCAGGATTTCTGGCACAATCCACCTTTGGTAAAAGCACTGCATTTATTCCCATTTTCCATTTGCCTTGGCTTCTTCCAAAACCTCCTTCCAAAGCCCTCACAGTGCTGGGCAATGCACTTGTGTATGTTCCAGTTATCATTTTTGTTTCCCCATATTTCTCTCATCTCCTCAGGATCCTGTTTTGTGTCCTGCCCAAGTAATTCAAGAGTCTCCACTTTGTTGCCCAGGCTGCTTTTGTTCCTGTATAAACATTTTAGTTGCTTCTCATTGATCACATCCAGTTCCTTACTCAACTCAGGCATTAATTCCATTTTCAGATGTATTTATATCTCCTTCCTTCTTTCTGTCTGCCCTCTGATTTTTTTTTTTTTAATTTGTGGCCACAGCTCTATTTTATTTCTTCCTGTTAGTAAAAGTGAAGGCAGAGGTTACGTTAACATCATGTCCCCTTGTTTCTCAGCTGAAAACTCTTCCCAGCACAGGGACAGCCTCGATCCCAGGAGAATATTTCCTTGCACATGGAAGTTGAATCCATCTGTTGAGAAGAACCCTCTTCCTGCAAGTGTCCCCTTGGAGCTCACCTTTGTCACAGCACCCTCAGGATCTCTGTTCATCTCTTTATTGTTGTTTTATGCTTCCATGGAATTCCAGACTGGTTTGGGTTGGGAGGATTTAGCTTATCTCGTTCCATGGGCAGGGAACAAGGCTAGACTATTCCACTGGACTATTCCTCTTTGTAGCTGAGGGAAGATTTGGGGTGTTTGTGGAAGAGCCCTGGGCATGGCAGGGAGGTGCTGAAGCAGAGGCTGAAGAAGGAGGAGCAGCCTCTGTCCCAGAGTTCTTCCAGCCAAGGGGAGCACAGGATGGCTCAGCTGGGAAGCAATTAGAGGTTGTGGGGCAGTGTGAGTGCAGTCAACTCATCACAGCCTCCCAAACTCCACTTTTAGGGGAGGCTGATGCAAACCAAACCCAAGGTGGGCCACTAGTTGAGTCCTTGCCTGGTCCTCTGCCTGCCCCAAGCCCGGAATCATCACGAGGGCACATCAGGAGCTTTCCCCTAACGAGGAGAGCCGAGGGAGAGGGAGGATGTGCTGACATCTCACCTCGTTTATCATCCCAAGAAGCCTGCAAGTGCAAGGGATGAGAACAGCAGCATGGAGAGCTGTTGGCATCTCTGCAATAGTGTTACACATTTAATTTATGGTGTTAATATAGATCAAGAAGTTTTGTGTCCATGGAACAACTGCAGGGAGGACTGACCTTTCCCAAACTTGGCTTGTTTTCTGTTGTGCTTTTGGGATCATCTGGAGCTAATCAGGCTGGTAACTTTAAAAAGTCAGTGTTGCCTAAAAATGTAGACAATCACTTTTGTTTTCAGTGGAGCAGCATTTGCTGTAAGTAGAGGGTTGGGTTGTTTGAAAGTAAGTTTCAGTGTTCCAACTCCACTGTGCACCAGCCTCGCTTTTAAATTTATAACTCTTCAAAATGAAAAGTAAATGGATTGTGTTATTCCCAGCCCTTTTATAAAAGTTAACATAGCAAAAACAGATGTGAAATGTGGCCTCACAGATTACAGCCTGAGCTTGGGGTTTTTAGGTTGGGGTTTTATTTTTTCCTTACTCTCTCTGTGCTGTGTCCCCGAGGAGCAGAAATCTGCCTTTTTCCAGCAGGAGGAAAATTGTTCTGTGTCTAAATTGCCTCCTGCCAGGCTTGTGTGGATGCTGCAGGACACAGAGCTCCGAGGAACGATAATGCCTTTACAAAAACATGCAACTTAGCAGGGAATTTTTAATTAGGATTGTGCAGGAAAGTTCAGATTGCCTGGGAATTTGGTAATGCTCTAACAAACCTCACAGTCCTAGGACAAGGTGGAGATTGGCAACAGGTTGGATGCAATGATCCTGGAGGGCTTTTCCAACCTCAGTGATCCTGGGATTCTGGGACAAGGCTTTGGGCCACCAAAGGTGGTGACTGACTTGAGGGGTGACTGAGGGGACAGGGAGGTGCTGGTGGCAGTTAAGCTCCAGCAGAGAGTGGGGAGCCTGGCAGGGCATCTGAGCTCCACAGCCTGACTTGGGTCAGGCTGGATGAGTCCTTCAGGCTTTGTTGTATCATTGCCTGTGCTCTGGTGTGTTAAAAAAGCCCAACAAACACCAGGAAAAAGTTGCTTCTCTGGCAGAGCAGTTCAAAGGGTTCCGTCACTTCCACAAACCTCACATACATAAATTATTGCCTTCTATTAGTCACTTAAGGGCTCAGTTGCTTAATTATTTTGATCACAGTAATCATTTATTTACAAGGTGGAGAAAAATGCCAAACACTTCCAAGCCGAGCAGCGCAGCAGGGAGGAGGCAGGGCTGCAGAAGCATTTCTTTCCTCCCCACAAGTCAAAATGCTTTTGCTTCATAGAATTGTGAAGTCCCTTTTGAGGTCCTTCCTGAGAGATGATGCTCTGATCCACAGCCTTCGGTGCTCCCTCAGGAAAGAAGTTCAGCAAAGCCAAGTGCAGGGATGGAGGGACAGGACAAGGGGGAATGGCTTTAAACTGAAAGGAGGTAGGCTTAGATGGGATATTGGGAAGGAATTCTTGGCTGTGAGGGTGGGGAGGCTCTGGCACAGGGTGCCCAGAGAAGCTGTGGCTGCTCCTGGATCCCTGGCAGTGTCCAAGGCCAGGTTGGATGGGGCTTGGAGCACCCTGGGATAGAGGAAGGTGTCTCTGCCCATGGCAGGGAGTGGATCTGGATAAACTTTGAGGTCCTTCCAGCCCAAACACTTCCATGACTCTGTGAGTATTTGGGGGGTGCAGGGAGAAGGTAGAATTCTGGTAGAATTTAAATGTGTCCTTCTAAAACCTGCTCTTTGCAACCTGAAGGTATTTGGGGTTTTTTTCTAAAAATCTGTCTTCCTCCCAGTTCCCAGCCAAGAACACTCTCACCTCCTCAAACCTCACCTTCCAGCTTCCTCTCTGTGTCTGTTCCTCTCTGTGTTCCACATGCTTCTGCTTAGGAATCTGCCGTGCCTTCCCTGCTTCCCAGAGAAGGTCACATCTCTCCGAGCCTTCCCTAATTCCATTAAAGTCCATTAGGAGCTCCTCTGCCGCAGCTCCCGGAGGAGCACGGGGCAGAGACCACATGAAAACAAAGGGCCACTTTGAACAAATCCCAGGGCCCTGTGCCAGCCAGGGATTCCCAGCTCTTTACAAACCACCCTCCTAATAAAGAGGTAAAATGGGAACGGGGGGAAATATGCATTTTCTAATCGCCCAGCTTTAGGCCTTCAAAGGATTTATTACAACCTTTTATTTCCATGCGTGGAAAATGGAATGTTATCTCGTGAGCCGGCTGGTCCAGCTCGGCTGGGTTTAGAGCAGGGAGCTCTCAGACAGCAACCTTCAGGGCCACGTTGTGCCTGGGTGTTAAACCTGCTGGAATGCATTAAAATATGGCACTGGGAGAGGAGAGCTGTGCACTCAGCAGTGTGATGTTTCCAGCAGCTGCTTGTGCCATCGAGCTGTGCGGGAACAACGGGAGCCGCAGGGATTGGAGGGAGAAAGGAAACAACCACCCCAACTGTGTGCTGCCATCCCTGCTCCCAGAGCCAGCCAGTGTGGTGTACCTGGGATTTTAAAGGGATCAGACACGAGGGGTTGGAGGAGACAAATGCCATGAACCTTGAATTTGAATTGCTGCTGTTGGGGAGGTGGTTTGTGCCCCTGTGCCACGCTGGGGAGCAGTGCTGGTGACACTCCGAGTGCAGCAGGCAAAATCCTATTAAGATAACGTCACGGCCTCTCTGTTTTACTGTTTGCAAGCCAGCCATAACATCATTAAATTACACAACAGGGAGGTGCCTGCTGCCAAGGGGCTCTGCTCGAGATAAGATGTGGGTTGAGCCACTGCCAAAATTGGAGTTGATGTGACAAGAAATTTGGAGCGGGTTCAAGGCTTGATTCACCCCAGACACGGCAGTGTGCAGGTAAACACCGGGCAGGATTGATCCCTGGGGCTGTGCAGGTATCCAGCACCGTGGGCTCCTGGGCAGGATGGGGCTGGAGGGGTTTGTAGCAGTCAGATTTACACCTGTTCTTCTGTGCAGCGCTGACAAGAAAAAGCCAAAGCCTGGCAGGATGTGTAGGTGAAGCTCAGGGAGCTGTTTGCAGGTTTTTACCTCTGCCATGCCCTCCCCAGCCCTTTTGGGGAGTGGGAAGAAGCCCAAACACTGCTCAGGGAAGCTGCTTGTTTTGTGATGCCACAGCTGGACCAGCAGGAAAAGGAGTGAGAAGAAAGAGCTGCATAATAAAACTCCACACAACCTCTTAACAGCCCTGAAAACAGCCTTGCTGGTCCCTCTGAGCTGTGTGTGCAGAGATCTTGTCACCCCATCCACCAGGACAGGACATCAAGAAGAAATAACTACAAAATGATGCCTTAGAAGCAGTTCTCTAAGTATTTTCCATTAGGGAAGCTTTGTTTCCATCAGAGGCTGCAGAGAGCCTGCCCTGCCCTAGGACTGGCTGGTGCTCCAGCACTGCTATTAGAGCTTTCCCTCATGGTCCTGTTTCTGGCACTGCTGATTTTCGGGATCCCAGATGGATCTCAGCCATTGCAGCAGCAAGAGTACAATGTGGCTGGGCAGGTGACTGGGAATTCCTGTTCTCCACGGAGGGATGGAGCAGCGTGCCCAGGCACAGCTCACAGCACCCTTCTGTCCCAGCAGTGCTTTTGCTGGGACTGTGGCTTTAAACTGGCAGAGAGTGGGGTTAGATGGGATATTGGGAAGAAATTGTTCCCTGTGAGGGTGGTGAGGCCTTGGAATAGATTTCCCAGAGAAGCTGTGGATCCGTGGAAGTGTCCAAGGCCAGGCTGGACAGGGCTTGGAGCAGCCTGGGATAATGGAAGATGTCCCTGCCATGGCAGAGATGAGCTGTTTGTGTTTCCAACCCAAACCATTCCAGGATTCCCTGATCTTCCCTGCAAAAGGCTTGAGGCTAACACTGTCCCATGGATGCTGTGACATTTGTGTCTCTCTAGTGCCTCATCCCTCAGCCTGCTGCATCCTTTAATTCCTGAGTGATGGATGTGCAGGAGATGAGACACTGGCCATGGCAGGCACGTCTGTGACCTTCCTGCAATCCCCCAGTTTCTATAACAGCAGGATATTTGTTGTGTTGCCATAGAAAACCTGCCTGGGCAGGTTTGCAGGGAACAGGGCTGTCACTGCAACCATTCCAGTGAGCCTGGAAGAGGCCACGTGTCCCTGAGAATAAATCAGAAGGAGTTCCCTGCCACCTCCTCGGGAAGAAAATGAGTGTTAGATTGACAGTTTTGGAAAGTGATGGTTTTTATCTCTGAACAGAGCAGGGAGCTTGGCACAGCCGCAGGAGCATGAGAGGTGGGGTTGTTCAACCTGGAGAAGAGAAGGCTCTGGAGAGACCTTAGAGCCCCTGCCAGTGCCTAAGAGGATCCCAGGGAGCTGGAGAGGGACTTGGGACAAGGGATGGAGGGACAGGACAAGGGGGAATGGCTTCCCACTGCCAGAGGGCAGGGATAGATGGGATATTGGGAAGCAATTCTTCCCTGTGATGAGGGTGAGGCCCTGGCGGAGGTTTTTCCACAGAAGCTGTGGCTGCCCCTGGGTCCCTGGAAGGGGTCAGAAATTATCATCCCTTTCCCAAGAGTATTTCCTGCAGGTTTGCATGTGAGATCTCTCTCCCAGCAGCTGGAAGGTGTCACCTTGGACTGCAGTTCCAGGATGGCAATCCTTGTTTTCACAGAACACAGATGATGTTGATTTCCAGTGCTTTGGGATACCTAAAGCACCTGGATGAGTCCTTCCACCCAAGAAAAGAGGTCCTGCAGGTGGGCAGGGTGTGGTGGAGGCTGGCAAAGGCTGGAAGAGCACGAAATATGGGTCCTGCATGTCCCCTGCACTGACTGTATGCCTGTCCTAGGTGACCCCAGGCCTGGAGGGACAGGAGGGGGAGCTGCTGGTGAGAGGAGCCTCGGTGTTCAGAGAATACTGGAACAGACCCAAGGAAACAGCCGACGCCTTCACACCCGACGGCTGGTTCAGAACAGGTACAGCAGTGGCACAGGGGACAGGGGGACAGCAGCTCTGGGGTGCTCCACAGGGCTGGAGGGGGGTTGGAATGGGGGTGGCAGCTGGGAGTGCAGGCTGGATGTTGTTCAGGATGGGGCTTTGCCTACTTTGGCTGTATGGAGTCACCAAGTAATGGGGGATGTTTGGGGTCCTTTGCTCCCAAGCACAAAACACCGCTGCTCAATGTTTTCCAGGGAATTCAGCTTTGCAAACAGGTGGGATTTGTCTCAGTTTACACAGGGCTGTGTCACAGAATCATTAATTACCAACTGCAGCTCCCTGACAGGAGGGTGCAGCCAGGTTGTGGTCTGGCTCTACTTGCAGGCTACCAGTGATTTGAGGAAATGGCCTCAAGCTGTGCCAGGGGAGGTCAGGTTGGACATCAGGAGGAATTTCTTCATGGAAAAGGTTGTTCATTGGCAGGGGCTGTGACATGGTGGTGCCCTGGAGGTGCCCAGGGAATGCCTGATGTGGCACTCAGTGCTCTGGGCTGGGTTGGAGTCAGGCACAGGTTGGAGTTGATGACCCTGGAGGTCTTTCCCAACCTCCATGATTCTGGAATTCTCTGATATCCACAGCTCTGATTTCCCCATTCCCCTCTTTACTGCATGTTAGCAGTGCAGTGGTGTCAGGAGTCAGGCTGGATTTCTGATGCCTTCTGTGTAACCTGATTTATTGAGGGTTCCTGAAGAAGCTGTGATTTATTCTAATTGTTCTCCCGAAGCAGAGCTCACTCTGCCAGCAGTGTCACCACGAGTCCCCAGGCCAGGCAGGTACCACGGGCTGGGACTGGAGCATCACCAACCCACACGTGGGGTGCAGGGCAATCAGCTTTCAAAATTTTTTTAGTCGACGCTCCTGATGAATATTTCAGCTGCAAAGGAATAGCGTGCATTAATTATTGCAAAGAGATGTCTTTAGGAGAAAATGATTTTGAAATTCAGTTTAATTTCATTGTAATGCGCCGCAAACAGGAAGGGAGTATGTGTGTTTAATTGGCTCTCGGGGGTAAGGCCGGGAAGATGGCATGCCTTTGTCACAGGCCATTAGTGATACAGACTGCATAATGAGGGACTACAATCAGCTCACAGCTGCCGGCTCCTACGGGGAGAGAATGATATTAAATAGAAATCAGTATAAATTAAACTTAACCCTTTCGCCAACCGAGCAAAGCTCGGAGCTGGAAACATGGGAGGGGAGCAGGGACAGGACTGGGGGGTTCAGGGTGGGTCAAGGGGATGTTTGGACAACCTCTCCAGCAGCCAGGTGACCTCCCTGATGTCCCTCTGCCCTCGGGCAGGAGGCTTGAACTCCCTTCCCCATCCCTACCCCCACTCTGCCTTCCTCACCTCCTTTTCCTCTCCTGCTCTGTCTCTCGTGGATATCAGGTCGATGCTGCTGGGTTTTTCCCAAGCCTCATTTATCCTGCAGTGCCAGGAGTGATCCCATGGCCTCATCCTCACCCTGCCTGCCCAGCCTCATCAGCAGCCTCTGGAGATCACTCAGAGGTGGCAAATGTCCTGTGGTGGCAAAAAGCCATGAGGGAATGGAAGGGGTTGTGTCCTGTCACAGGGATTGGGGCTGGAAGGTGAATTATCCCCATTAAGTACAAATTGGTCACTCTGGAGCCAGAACCATGCTGGCAGGATCCAACAGAGGTGAATCCTGGCTGCTGACAGGCTGTAATTCCCAAATTCTGTCACTTCCAGGCCGTCCAGGTGAGTGTTTCTTAAAGGTGAGGCTGAATGCCAGCATGTAGTGTTCCCAAAACCCGGCAATGGCATTCCTGACTCCGTGCCAGCATTCCACTCACTGCTGACCATTGTGTGTGTCCCCAGCAGTGACCTATGGGCCACAGGTGGTTGCCAAGTCCCTCAGGGCTGGGGATTCTCAGAGTCATGGAATGGTTTGAATGGAAAGGGATCTTAAAGCTCATCCCACCCACTGCCATGGTCAGGACTTCCACCATCCCAGGACGCTCCAAGCCCCATCCAAAAAAAAGGGGAAAAAGCCCAGTGACTTTGATGAATTCAAGGCTGTGGCTCTTCTGAGAAGCCTCTGAACTCCTGGTGTTGCAGAGTGGATGTGCTGTTGCTCCCATCCTCTTTATTCCCCAGGATTTGAGCTGCTGTCTGCCGATCCCTCTATCTCTCATTTCCATCCGAGTGGGTTTGATTATTTTTATTGTATTAACGCTGTTGACAGAGCTGCTTAGATCAAAGTCCCCTCCAGCCATTTCCAGGGAGACTGCTGGGTTTCCACCTGCTGTCATACATCCAAGTGGCACTGAGCCCTTGGAGACTGAGCTGAGCCCAAAGGAAAAATGCCTGGGGGTGTCTGGCTGCTGTCCCTGCCCAACCTCCCCAGCTGTGCCAGGTGAGAGGCAGCCCCAAAACACTCCCTGACATGCTGCTGAGAGGGGAGGAGAGGAGAAAAGAGGGCAGGAAGGCATTTTTTGGGATGAGGCTCTGGCACAGGGTGCCCACAGAAGCTGTGGCTGCCCCTGGATCCCTGGAAGTGTCCAAGGCCAGGCTGGACAGGGCTTGGAGCAACCTGGGCTGGTGGAAGGTGTGGCAAGGGATGGAATGAGATGAGATTTAAGGTTTAAGGTCCCTTCTGACCCAAACCACTCCATGATTCTGTGAGCAAAATCAACCACGGGGAGCTGGAGGGAAGCAGCAGAGGAGCAGCAGCTTCCCTGCTCATCCAGTTGTTTCTCCATCCATTTCCATGCCCACCAGCTCAGCCTCTGGCACTGCTGGATTGTGTTATCCCTGCCCAGGAGGCAGCAGGTGGCTTGGGGAGCACAGGGAGGGTTTGGGAGCTTGGTGGATGCTCACTGCCCCTTTCCCCTTGCCCTTCCCTGCCTGCACAGGGCTTTCTCCAGAGGAATCTGCCCAGCCAGCCGTGCTCAGCGGGCAGTGACACGATCCGAGAGCAGCCTGCTCCCCGAGGGAAGGCCAGCTTCCATTCACATTTGCCCATACATCCAGAAAATTAGAATCTGGTGTATTCAGGGAGATTTATTTTCAATTACAGGTTAAGGCTGAGACATGAAATAGCACCGGGTTTGAAAGTAGTGCATAAATCCTGCAACAAATCCATGTATCTCTGCTCCATATAATAAGATTTTATTGATTGCTATATTGTATCTGTCAGAATAAAACTCTCTTAATGCATGCATCAGGATGGAGAAGATAGAGAGCTTGTTGGGAGTAGAATCTGATTCAAGAATCAATGCACTTTGATTAATATGTCGTTAAGAAAATAAGAGTTATTTAACTTGTTTGATGCACATTTTGGAATGATGACTCATATCTTTCAAATTTCTTTCTTTAAGCTGCATTTAAAAACCCCCACAATCTTGGGGCTGTTTTTCACATTGTTAAATCTGGTTTATCAGTGAATTTTTGCTAGACCCTTTTGCACAGGTCACAAACTCCCCTGAACCCCATTAATAGTAAATCCTGTGGCCCAAAACACTTCCCATATCCTGTTGTTATGGCTTTAGAGGGAGAACAACTCCCTGACAGGAGGGTGCAGCCAGCTGGGGAAACTAGGGACAGGATGAGAGGAAATGGGATTAGAAGAGGTTTAGGTTGGAGATGGGAGAACGTTTCTTCCTGGAAAGGACTGCCCAGGGCAGTGGTGGAGTCCCTATCCTTGGAAAATGTTCCAAAAACATGGATGTGGCACCTGGGGACATAGTGAGTGGTGACCATGGTGGTGGCTGAGAGTTAGACTTGGTAATCTTAAAGATCTTTTCCAGCTCATTCCATGATTCTGTGATTTCCACCCCTTCTGATGGGAAAGGCAAAGCTTCCCACAGTTTTCCAGCACAGAGGAATGTGGTGTTTGCAGGAAGGGCCCTGGGCAGGTCATCCTTGGCCAGGCACACCCCAAGGAGGAGAAGGAGCAGGGTGCACCCCCATCCCTCCAGCACAGGCTTTTCCCAGTGCTTGGCTCTCCCCAGGGACCAGCAGGTGTTTCCCTGCCAGGAGAATTGCTCACATCCGTGGGTGGAGCACAGACACCTGAAAGAGAAAATACTTGAGGCTGATCAAGGCAGATTATAAATAGAAATGCATCTGATTAGCATCTTAATCTGCAGGTTTTCTGTTTGTTTGCGGTGGCTTTCCTACTCACAAATCCAGCTAATGCAAATTCTATTTTTAAAGGAATGATTCCTTAATTGTAATGTGTCGAAATTATGTGAGTTACCGGTGTGATGGCACCGGATGGAGCTGGGGCTCCTGCCTGGAGGAGCTTCTTTGGGAGCCACCTGCTGCCTGGGGGAGCAGCTCAGAGCTGGGATCCACCTTCCCCCAAATGACATGAAAGGACACCCCAAAAATGCCAGGGGGACCCCAAACACAGCTCTGCATGCTGCTGTAGGAAGGATATCCCGCTGGATATCCATGGGGCAGGAGCAGAAGCCAGCCCAGGCGTGTGCTGGGCTCCCATTTCCACTCAGCCCTCATTCAAGAGCTGTTTCTAAAATTAAAAACACAAAGATGGAATATTTTCTTGTATATCAGCCTTTATCACCCCTAAATATTCCTTAAACACACACTTCAAACACTTCAGAGAGAGAATTCCCTTTTTCTGCTGCCTGCCTGAGTATTTATTCCTTCTCCTTGAGGATTCAATATTTCCAGGTTTGCCTGACAGCTGGAAGACTTGGGGTCACCAGGACATGGGAGGGGTGGAACAAGATGAGCTTTAAGGTCTCTTCCAACTCGAGCCATTCTTTGATTCCCTGATTCTATGATTCTATTTCCTTGACTGCTGGTGGAACTGATGTTTTCAGCAGTTCAGAGTGACTTGGGATTTTTGTGGCTGTAAATGAGAGCAGCTTTTGGCACAGAATTTGTTTACTCTCTACAGCTCTGCTCTCGTCGTATCAAACATCTTGGATGCCAACCCTTTCCTTCTTGGAGAACCTCTGCTACACTGAGGCTCCTCTTCCAGAGGAGTGGAGCAATTGCTCCCCAGCTGAGAGTCGGTGGGAACAGCAGGCACCTGCAGCTCCAAAATCCAGGCTCTTCCCTCTTGTTCTGTGCCTGCTTTTACCCCTTGAGCTGTGCTGCTCTCACTGCCTGGAGGGAGAGCCTGGAATGAGCCCCTGACTGCTGGGAATTGTTCATCCCATCCCATCTCAACCCATCCCAGGGATTTAGGGACAAATCCTTCCCTGTGAGGGTGGGGAGGTTCTGGCACAGCTCTGGCTGCCCCTGGATCCCTGGAAGTGTCCCAGGCCAGACCCCAGGTCACTGCATGGAAAAGGAGAGGTGATTCTCCCTTTTGCTAAGGTTTGATCATCCCTCAGGGGCTGCAGGGAGCAGAGGGATCTGCTCTAATATTTTTATTATTGCCATTATTAGTTTTTGTTACCACACTCTTCAAAGCTCCACCAGCCCTGTTCAGCTGTGCAGCCACACCTTGGAGCATTGACTTATTTATTACTCTTTGAGTTTTCTTTTTCATCTCGTTGTCTGCAGGGATTTCCATAAATATTTAAATGCTAATGTGAAAAAAAGAAGCGTTTTTCATTTTTACTTACCCATTTTCTCTTCTGGCTGGTCCTCTGGGCAAACCCATCTGCAGTAATTCAGGCTGGAGGAGCAGGGGGGCTCTGCTCAGCCTGCTCGTGTCATATCAGTCACCCATGAGCTCCTGCTAATGAGGGCTGAACCTCCAAACTCTTGGCTGCCTGGTTTGCAGAAACCTTCAAGGTTTGCCTGGTTTATCCACTGTTTCCCACTGGAGCAGTGTGGCCCCTTGGAGCAGCCTGGGGAGAGTTCATCTGCTCTTGTCCTTCAGCTCTGAGGCCTTGGAGAGGCTCCTGGTCATGCTGAGCTGAAGAAATGAGATAAAAACGAGGAGCAGCACCTCTGCCAAGAGCAGGCAGGATCTGGGGGCTGCCAGGCTTTGCCAAGGCTGAGTTTCCATTTGGTGCTGTCTTTTCCTGGCTGGATATACCCAGGACTTGGCTGGCACAGGGCATGTCAGGGTGTCCAGTGCCAGCCCAGGCCAGGGCTGAGCAGGGACCATCTGCAGCACCCCCTGAGCCCCAGAACAACAGCACAGACATTATTTCTTGGTGTTTGGTAGCCAAAGCTGCTGCCCAGTGGGGTGTGTTGGGAAGTTGGCTTGCATGGCATGGGATGGGGAAGGGATGGGGAAGGGATGCAGTGGATGGTGCTTCACCCTCCCAGGGGGATCCTGCATGCAGACACAGTGCAGTGGGACAGTGACACGAGAGGGCAATGCCTAAATGCTGCCCTGCCTTTTCCCTGTGCTCAGAGGAGGAGAAAAATCCTCCTGGGAGCAGGGAAAGGTCTGTGGGGTGGAATGAGCCCACTCAAAATGGCCAGGATGGGGTTGTGGAGGGGGAATTCAGGTGGTGAAGGAAATAGGATGTGCAGACAAGCCAGCAGGGTCAGTGGGCATCACCCTGACTTCTCACCCTGCCTGAGAGGTGCAGTAAATGTGAGCAGCCTTTGGAAAATACACATGTGAGGGGAAGGAATCTCTGATGGATCAGCCAAGACGAGGGGTAGCTGCACTCCTGGGCTGCCCAGAGGCAGATCCCCAAGTCCCTCTGGCTGGAAGCAGGGTGGGCAAAGCTTAGCTCAGGCTTACAGGGTTGAATCAGGCTTGCCTTACCTGCTCCTTTCACCTCCCAGGCACCTGAGATGCTGCCAGCATTCCTGGCACTGCTCCATGTCCTGCTCTGCTGGCACAGCCACACAGCGTGGGGAGGAGAGCCTTATTAGCCCAGCTCTTTGTGAGATGCCCTTGAGTGATTTATTTTTTTTCCAGGTGTAAATGCCAGGGGAGGCTGTTCCAGTGCTTCCCATTCTTTCATCTCGGCAGGGTTTTGCCCTTTCTCCCAGCGTGGCTCTGACAGCAGGCTCAGTGCTGCTGCCTGTGGAATACAAAGTTCCCTGTTACAGAGCATGACAGGAATTCATTCCACACTGGGGCTTGCTTTTTTTTTTTTAATTTCTGATTTTCTTTTTTCCTCATGCTGGCTGCTCCAGGAGTCTCTGGAGAAGTTTTGAGAGCGGGGAGTCCATTGTTTAACACCTTTCTCCTGGGAATAGGCAGCTTGCAGGTGACCCAATGCCTCTCACAGATCAATCATGGAATCATGGAATATCCTGAGCTGGAAGGGATGCATTAAGATCATCAAAGCACAAATCCTGGCCATACCCAGACATCCCAACAGTCCCAGCCTGTGTCTGAGGATGTCCAAATGCTCCTGGAGCTCTGGCAGCCTCAGGCTGTGCCCATTCCCTGGGGAGCCTGGGCAGTGCCAGCACCCTCTGGGGTCAGAACCTGTCCCTGATATCCAACCCAAAGCTGCCCTTACACAGCTCCACGTGGACAGACAGAAAGGGCTGCAAAGCAGCTCTGAGCTGTGACACAATTCCCACCCCCTGCCCAAATCCAGAGCGAGGAGCCAACACACTGAGGCACCTGCATCCCCTGGCAGCAGCCACGAGGGCACTCAGAGGGTCTCTGTCCCCCCTCACTGCCTTTCAGCTGGTGGGAGGCAGGCAGGCACAGGGAGAGGGGAGGATGGCCCTGAGCTACAAATCTACTTGGCAATTTTATTATGTAAATCAATGGTGCTGCACATCCACCTGCTGCTGCTGCTGGTGATGTTCATGGCAAGGTGCAGAAACAAGCAGCGATTCCCTTCCAGGGGATTGATTCCCTTTCTCAGGAGACATTAAATTACCTCCAGATTTCACGTGGGTGGCCAGATCCTGCTCTGCCTCAGTGGCCAGGAGCCTGTGAAGTGTGACAGTCACTGATTGCACTTGGATATTGGTGTGGGAGAGGCGTGGGAGCAGCCAGTGTCATCCTTGGGGTGTTGGTACGTTGGATGGTTCCTCTGGTGCCCAGCAGGATCCTCCAGGCCACAGCAGGAAGGGCTCTTCATTCCTAGGGGGTGAAGCAGAGCCTGATCTGGACCTGGAGGAGGCTCTGGGATGGAGTTTCAGAGAATCCCAGACTGATCTGGGTTGGAAGAGCCTTAAAGCTCATCCAGATCCACCCCCTGCTGCCTTCCACTATCCCAGGGTGCTCCAAGCCCTGTCCAGCCCAGCCTTGGACACTTCCAGGGACTCCCCTCACAGGGAAGAATTCTTTCCCAATATCCCATCTGAGCATAACCCCTTTCAGTTTAAAGCCATTCCCTGTGTCCTGTCCCTCCATCCCTTGTCCCCAGTCCCTCTCCACCTCCTTTGGAGCTCCTTCAGGCCCTGGCAGGGGCTCTGAGCTCTCCCTGGAGCCTTCTTTTCTCCAGGTGAGCACCCCCAGCTCTCCCAGCCTGGCTCCAGCCCTGGAGCATCTCCATGGCCTCCTCTGGCCTCACTCCAGCATCTCCTCATCCTTATGTTGTGGACTCCAGATGGAACCTGCCTGGAGAGCAGCAGCTCCTGCCAAGCTCACCTGCCTGTTCCCAGCACAGGGACAGATCTGGGGATGCAGCTGCTGAGCTGCTCTCCCAGGCCCCGCTGGAGGGTTTTGGCAGCAGATTGGAGTGCTGCTGCCAGCCAGGGCTGCCGTGCCAGGAGAGCAGCTGGATCCAGGAGCACAGTGCCCTTCTCCTGGAGCACTGGCTCTGCTGGGCAGGGCTGGGACACTGGGAAGGCTTTGTCCTGCTCCCAGGGAGCAAGCAGGAGCCCTGGGTGCTGCTGGGGAGAGGGTTTCCTCGTGAATAATTGGTGTGGTATTAATATACATGTGGTTTTTTGAGGAAGTTTCAAACTCTCCCCCTCAGGAGCCTTTGATGCCTTATTAATGATTGCTCTGTGAGCCTCTGTGCTCCACAGAAGGAACAAGGCCTCAGAGCAGCCCCACTATTTTTGGACAGTGCCTTCTGTGAGCCCAAGGAAGGCATTTGCTGGTCCAGGTGACCTGGTGAGGGTCAATGGACTCAAGTGTCCCCTAGGAGCCACTCCAAGGTTGTGACACTCCAAAGGGAGCAGCAAGGTGGGCTGTGGGAGCCTGGCAGGTCTCACCCTCATGGTGGGAAGGGTGGGGGAAAGCAGGAATTAGAGATTTCAGATGGATTGGGATTAACAGGAACTGCTGAACCCTGGGCTGTTGGGAATGCAGCCTGGTTCCAGGGAATGTGTGTGCTGAAGGGCTGGGGTGGATGGGGATGACTGGGGAGAGGAGACCCAGTCTTTCCCAAGTCTAATTACTGTTAATTAGCTACAATTAGTGCTCGTGACCTCTGTTGGCAGCCAAGATGGCTGACAGCAGGGACACACATTCCTCCCTTCCACGCAATAAATCAAGCTAAACTTGCTCAGTTATTTAGCCTATCATTTAGCATTTCATTGAATAGATCTGTGCACATACATCATTGCTGCCGAGGCGCCGTCAATCCCCTTCAGGAGCAGGGATGCCTCCAATCCATCCCAGCAGTGCCAGAGAGGCTCTGGATTGCTGTGAGCTGCACCTTCCTGAGCACCCACTGGGTGTTGGTAACTCACCCCATGCCCAGGATTCAGCCAAAGGGTGACTCTCTAGGGATGCTGCTGTTGGTCCTGCAGGGAGATGTGGCTTGGAGAGATGAGGTCTCACTTGGATGAGGTGGAATTCCCGAGCTGGGAACAGTCTAGAAGGTCCCTGTTGGAGGCTGGATGTTGTTTCAGCTGGGCCCTGCTTTGCCACAGTGTCTTCTCCCATCTCTTCTCCTAGGGAACAAGCAGCAGGACAAGAATAAGCAGCATTCCCTAACAGCCTTTGGGATTAGGGAAGCTTTCCTCATGGAAAGGGCTGCCCTGGGCAGTGGTGGAGCCACCATCCCTGCAGGGATTTAAAAACCATGAGGATGTGGCACTTGGGGACAAGGGTTAGTGCTGGGCATGGCAGTGCTGGGGAACGGGTTGAATAGCTGGTCTTAAGGATCATTTCCAAGCAAAATAATTCCCTGATTCTTCTACTGCCAGCAGCATTCCCATGACACACTTGGAGAAGGACTCTGCCTCCTGCTGCTCCAGGCTTTGTGGCTGGGCTGCCCAGGAGCAGCCCCACTTGCCCCTGCAGCCCCAGCATTCCATGCCCTCCCTCTCCCAGTGCTCCATAAATAAATTCCCCCAGTCCAGCCTGGCACACTGTATCAATCTTGTTTAATAGACTGGAAAGCTTATTGCACGGCGGCAGGTCGCAGGGAACGTCGAGGTGATGGATTGCGCCTTCCCGGAGTCGAGCGCCGTTGATATATAATGAAATATTTATGATTTATTCCAGCTAATAAACTGGAGTGAAGTGTGTGATGTATGTGAGCAGATGGGGGATCTATGGATGCAGTTTTCATGGCATGGGGGGAGGGAAAGGTGGATGTCCGTGACGGAGGAGCAGCGCTTGGCTGCTCGTCCCACAGCCTGACACGATCAGCACTTGGCCACAGAGGGGATGGATTATCTAATTCCTATAAAAAGCCTTTAGCACTTGCCTTATAATCCTTTATCCACCCACGTGGCTTTTCTCCAGCACAGGAGCGTCTGGGAATGGGAACAAACCTTTTCTGTTAGCGTTGGGCTTGGGAGCTGCACAGGGAGCTTGTGCCCAGAGGGATGGGAGGAGAGGCAGAGTGACCACAGGAGTGTCACAGCCCCACTGTGACTGTGCTACCTGCAAAAAATCATTTCCGTGGATTTAGGAGAGTGGTGAGACACTGAACTGCCCTGGAAAGAGCAGGGGAACTTGAAAGCACGTGAGAAATGTGACAGGCACGTGGAGCTTGTGGCGACAGGAGGATTCCAGAGCCTGGGAAGGAGCATTTCCATGGTCTGCTGCTGGAGCTGATCTGCAGGCAGGAATACTGTGCTGGAAGAAGGATGGAGGAGGACCTTCCTGCCAGCTGGGGCCCCACAGCTGCCTCTGAGTGGTCAGAGGGACCATCACAAGCCCTGGTTGAACCCCTGCATGTCCCCATCCAGCTCTGGGTCCTGGCATTGGAGACTCACTCCCACAAAACCCTCACCTGGAAAAAAGGGGTTTGAGCCCTCAGATTTTGGCTCTGCTCTCCAAAGTGGTGAGGATCAGGATCAGGGCTCAGGCTCTTCATCACCTGCCTGGTTTGTTGGACCAATCCAGCCTGGAAAATAAATCATAATCCTAATCACGGAGGTGTGTCTCTGCCAGAGGCTGAGCTCTGCCTCAGCCTGATGGCCCAGCAACATCAGCAATGATTTCAGGGAAGTGAGAGGCAGGCAGGAGTTAATCCCAGGGTAGAGCAGAGATCCAGAACCTCCTGCCCACTGCTCCGTGGTGTGTGAGGTCACTTCTCATCCCACCAGGGTGACTCCTCCGCATCCCACCGAGGCTGTTTGCATCCCAGCACTGTCCTGCCAGCTGTTCCCGTTTCTGCCTAATTAGCCTCTGGATCACTGTGCTTGCAGATCCTCTGCTGAAAGGCACCAGAGAAGGGCAAAGACTGATGATTCCAACTGCCTCCCTGCAAGCTTCCCGGGGGTTTTCCAGCTGGGAGTTTGCTGGTCCCCCCAGCTTGCTGGCTTGTTGAGAGCAGCAATTCCAGAGGCATGCAGGAGGGTGAGTGCACTGCTCCAGCTCTTCCCTCTGGAAATGAGGGATCATCGTGGCAGAACAGCTGACAGCAGGGAATTCCTCATGGAGTTTGGGGGGAAAAAGGTATAAAGGCTCCCAAAAGAGCAAGGTGCACTGCGGGGTCTGAAGGAGCTCCGCTGGCTGTCCATAGGTGGCACAGGGTGACTGTCCCCAGAGGAGTTCTTCTGTGTCCCTGCAGGTCAGTGTCACCTGGAAGAGTGGCTGTGAGACATTCCTGCTCTCCATCCCCACTCTGAGGAGCACGGGGCTGAGCTCTGCCTGGAGCATTGGAAAGCCAGGAGTTTGCAAAAATCAGGAGTGATTCATTAACAGCAAAAAGGTCTAATTAATATTTGAAAGTGCTCCAACCACATCCTCCTGCTGGCAGGGAAGAGCCCCCCAGCATCCCCGGCGCCGCTCCGGCCCCTGGAGCTCCTGACGAGAGCATTTACTGCCTCCAGAGCAGGAGGCTGAAATAATCAACAAAATCATTTGCCTTTCAAAGGGGAGATTTGCTGTTTCTTGGTATTTTCTGCTGTGCAGCACTTGCTCTGCTGGAGCTGTGACTCGCACGTTGCAGCCATGCTGTCACTGCCACCAGGCTGGTGACACATGTGACCAAACAGGCTGTCCCCAAGAGCAGGGATAGTGGTGGGTTTCTCCTGGGGGCAGCTGCAGGGTGCTGACCTCTCCTCACCAGCTGTGTGCAGGGTTGAGATCTTGGATTTACAGAGCCCCATTGTGAGAGCAGCACTATTCCTGGTTTTCCAGCAGATCTGGGATGTTCCTGGCTCTGTATCCAGACCAGGCTGAAGGCACCTGACTTACCTAAAAAGTAACTTTTTTTAAGCATACTTCAGCTATCTCAGAGCTCCCCAAAACCACTCAGTGTTTCATTTCTGCAGCTGAAGTGTTCTCTCGGTCAAGAGCTGGTTGAACCTTTGATGTGGGAATTGTGCCATGTTTGCCAGGAACAAGCTGCCCCATGGGTGTTGACACAGCAGCTCCAGGGAGGGTTTGATCTGCAGCTCAGCTCCAGGAGCAAAGGGGCTCTTGTTCTCCACATCCTGGGAAGCAGCTCCAGCAGCCTGTTGGTCACCACGAGGTCTCAGCACTCAGTGAAGGAGGTGCTCAAACTACAGCAGAGTCTCAAGGGTGCTTTTGTCTTTGCAAGGAGGATTTTGCAACTTGAAGGACCTCATTGCGGAAATCTCTGCAGTTTGAGTTGGTCTCCGTTGCACGTGTCTCCTGCATCTCCCTGTGAGGGTGGGCAGGCCCTGGCACAGGTTGCCCAGAAAAGCTGTAGCTGCCCCTGGATCCCTGGAAACGTCCAAGGCCAGGTTGGACAGGGCTTGGAGCAACCTGGGACAGTGGAAGGTGTCCCTGCCATGGCAGGGGGAGAAACAAGATGAATTTTAAGATCCTTCCAACCCAAACCTTTCCCAAATTCTATGCTTTTAACCAGATAAATATATCTATAACTGCCTGTAGCTCCAGCAAAGGGCAGCCCCTGCCAGCGCAGAGCCTGCTCAATATGCAGCTCAGCAGAGCCTTTAACATTTCGCAGAACAGATGCCCACTGAGCATCTTGAAACAAATCCAAAGGTAGCAGTGACGGCTGCTGTCAGGGAAGCAGTAATCTCACGGCCTCGGCAGCCACAGCTCCACCATCAGCCACGTGCCACAAGCTCTGAGTGGTGACAGGAGCTGGGTGGAGTGGCCCAGGCAGGCAGAGGAGGAGATGGGGTGTCACAGATCCATATTCCCTTTCTGGTGTGGCTGGCTGAGGGGAGGGAATGCTGGTTGTGGTTCTGAGCTGCATCCCGCTGGATGCAGCAGTGTGATGGAGCAGGAAAAGCTGGAGCAGCTGGGATGGATGGATGGATGGAGCACAACACCTGCAGCAGGGCTGCCCACAAGGGCTGGGTGGGCTCATGGGGCAAGGGATCCACCTCAGGACCCCCAAGAAAATGGGCACAGCCCTTGCTGGGGCTGTTGGGACAGCACCACTTTGGAAGTGACACTCCAAACTGCTGGGGACATTAAGCAAATTCATTAAGTCATTAAGCAAATTCAGCATCCTTTTAACTGGTCTTCCCTGGCCTGGAAATTCCCCACTGGCTTGGGAAGCAGGGAGTGCTGGATGTGCCACGGCACAGGCTGCCTGATGTGCTGGGCTGGAAGCAGATGGTGCAGGGCAGAGGGTGACAGGGCTGTCCTCAGTGGATGGCATCCCCAGAGCACTCAGGGCTGTCAGCACGGGAAGTGACAGCCAGGGCCTGATGCTGGAGAGGAGACAGAAAGGAAGAGATGGGGGAAGGAATTAGAGAGCTGGTCCCAGAAGCTCACAATATCCACAATAATAATGTGACATATCCCCTCTCTGTGCTGTGCTGACGATGGGATGGAGGGATCTGCGTGGGAAGCACAGGGATGGAAAGGGAGTGGTGAGGAGATCTGTTCTGGGGATCATTCACCTCATCAGAGCAGAGGAAAAGCAAATGTGGCTGTTTTCCTGTACTTACATCCCAGAGAATGACATGAGAACTGTGTGTCACTGAGCCAGGGCTGAATTCCCTCTTCTCTCCCCATTTTCTCTGTGTGAATAAGCAGCTCCTGCTGCAGGCTCTCCCAGTGCCACCATTTAATCAATGTCCCCTGTCCCATCCTGTGTCAGTCACACACCACAGGTTCTGGGTGCAGAAGGCAGTTCATCACGGCAGCCATGAGTTCCTCCCCACCCCAGCAGCCAAACACCCAGAGAGCCCCAGTTTCAAACTCTTCCCCAACTTCAGAATATTCCAGACAGCCTTCAACATTCACAGAGTGCCAAGGGGCAGGCAAATACAGGAACAATTAATCATTCCGTGGCTGAGCTGAGCTGCTCAGGATTTTGGCATGTGCCAGCTGAGCAGGGACACAGCTCTTCTGGGGAGCAGCCTGGATTTCAGGACTGATTCTCATATTTCCTTACTCTGACACTGTAAATCTCTGGGCATTTGTTGCACCACGTGCAAACTCCACAGTGCTGGAGGTGAGCTGGAAATGGGGTGTGAAAAACTGCATCACTGCTGGCACATCCTGTGGCACCTGGGCTGGGCTGATTGTGGGGTCACACCTGTGGGAAGGACAGGCTGGACCAAACATCTTGCTCAGGACAGGCTCATTTTCCCAGTGTTATTCCCCACCTTTTTTTTCTTTGTGGAATCACAGAGTAGTTTAGTTTGAAATGACCTTAAAGCTCATCCTATTCCACCTTCCATTATCCCAGGGTGCTCCAAGCCTGGTCCAGCTTGCTTTGGACACTTCCAGGGATCCAGGGACAGCCACAGCTTCTCTGGGCAGCCTGTGCCAGAGCCTGCCCACCCTCAAGAATTCCTTTCCAATATCCCATCTAACCCTGTCCTGTGGCAGTGGGAAGCCATTCCCCCTTGCAGCATCTCCAGAGTGCCACATCCACATGCCAGGAAAGGCAGAGGGGGATGAAGGGAGCAGCCTCTGAAGGAGCTGTTTGTTTTCCAGGAGACACAGCAGCATACCAGGATGGAGTGTATTGGATCAAAGGCCGCACCTCTGTGGACATCATCAAAAACGGAGGCTTTAAGATCAGCGCGCTGGAGGTGGAGCGTCACCTCCTCACACACCCCCACATCACAGGTCTGTGCTCTCCTGCTCCCTGGCTCTGCCTGCAGCTCCCTCCCAGCCCTCCCATGAGGGGATGTTCAAATCCCACGGTGCCTGCTCTCCCAGGGCCAGAGCTGAGCCAGCAGCAGCTCCTGTCTGATTTTGGAAATGGGACTGTAATTAAATCTGCCCTGCCCTTGTGTGTGACCCTGCACAGGGGGTCAGAAGTGGTGCCCCCAGCTCCACACCCCTCTGCACATCATCCTCCTCCCCACTGACTCTGAGTTGCTCCAACCACGGAGCTTTCTGCCCTTTCCATGGCAAAAAGCTCTGGTTTTGTGTCAGCACACCTATGGTGTTTTCCCGTGCTGACATCCCATGGCATTTCCCTCCCCACACACCACAGCTGCTGCCCACACATGAACCTCCTTCTGCCCACCTGGATGCCAGGAGCTGCTCAGGCTCCTCAGTGCAGTCCCTGTTGTCCCTGCAGACGTGGCAGTGATCGGGCCCCGGGACATGGTGTGGGGACAGCGGGTCAGCGCCGTCGTGCAGCTGCGCAAGGGGGAGATGCTCTCCGTGAAAGACCTGAAGGACTGGGCCAGGTAAAACCCCATGGGGAGGGACACAGGGAGAGCAGGCTCAGTTCCAGCAGTGTCCTCATCAGGAATGTGTCGTAGGATCAGAGAATCATGGAATTGTTTAGGTGGGAAGGGATTTAGAAGTCCCTCCAGTTCTACCTTCTGCCATGGGCAGGGACACCTTCCACTAGCCCAGGCTGCTCCAAGCCCTGTCCAGCCTGGCCTTGGACACTGCCAGGGATCCAGGGGCAGCCACAGCTTCTCTGGGCAACCTGTGCCAGGGCCTCCCCACCCTCACAGGGAAGGACTTTTCTCCCAATATCCCATCTATCCCTGCCCTCTGGCAGTTTGAAGCCATTCCCCCTTGTCCAAATACTCCAGGCCCTATTAAAAGAGGTCTCATTAAAAGCCTCCTCTTTTCCCATCTGAACAATCCCAACCCTCTCAGCTTTTCCTCACAGGAAAGATGCTCACTATGCTTCAGGCAGCTGCTCATCCCTCAATCTCCTGCCAGGGACGTTGGTGACACAACCAGGAGATCCCTTCATCCCCCACCCGTGGCCTTGGGGATCCCCCAGGCTCTTCTGGGGCTCCCTGGTGCCAGGCAGGGGGCTTTGCTCAGCCCCCCTATCCTCCCCTGCCTGCCTCCTTCCCAAAGTGGTCCCTGCACGTCTCTTGCCATCACTGTCCCCAGCTCTGTGACAGGGATGTGGCTCCTGTGCCCTTGAAAGCCAAGCTCCCGGAGGGTCAGGCTGTGCTCCCTGCTCAGCGCTGGCTCCAGGCACAGCTCGACCCCCGCCTGCCTCTCCCTCTCGCCCTGTCTCTCCCCTTTATTTTTCATGTCACTTACGTTCACTTGGCCCCTTTTCTCGCACTCCCTGGCAGGAGACACATGTCCCTCTTCAGAGTGATTCATTTTGCGGCTTTCTCCCGCGCTGGTGCTCCCCGGCGACAGGCGCCATCCCGAGCTGGCGGCTCCATATGGCCGGGCGCTGGTGGCGGTGGGGGGAGGCGGCCGGCCGGGGCTCGGAGGGCTCGGCAGACTTGGCATCTCGCATCACAGGCAGTGCCAGGGCGCTGCCGGAGCCGGGCACGGCCCCAGGCCGGTGACACACGGGCAGCAGAAGGCAGGAGAGCCTCCCCTCCGTGCTGTGCCAGGGGCACGGGATGGTGCTGGGGCTGTGATCGCTGCTCAGTCGCTGACACACTCCTGCTCAGGGCTGTGATCGCTGACAGGTCCCTGACACACTGGGGAGGTGACTCACCTGCGGTCCCCTCAGGGACTGGCAGCAGCGACACTTGGTGTCCTGCTGTTGTCCCTGTCCTCTGGAGGGTCACTGAGTCAGGCTGAGGAGTCCCCTCCCTGCAGAGGCAGGCTGGGAGCAGACATCCCCACACTGCTCCAGAGGGGCTGGAAGCCCAGGGCTGAGCTTCAGGGGGCTCCTGGGATGTGGGTTGGGGTCCCAGGCGGGGCTAACCGGGGCTGAGGGAAAGCTCAGCCCATCCTGCTCAGGTTAACAACTGCACTGTGGTGTTGCAGGGACATCATGGCTCCCTACAGCATCCCGACAGAGCTGATCGTGGTGGAGGAGATCCCGCGCAACCAGATGGGCAAAGTCAACAAGAAGGAGCTTCTGCAGCGCTTTTACCCAGCCTAGTGCCCACCTCGGGCCCTGGCCCTGATCCATGGCCACTCTGCCCCTGAGGAGGTGCCACAGGGATCATCCCTGCCAGCTCTGGGCTCACTGCAGCCTAGTCCATGATTAATGTCCAATCAAAGTAGGGTTTATCCTGCCTGGCTGAGCTGAGCCAGAGCTGCAGAGTTAGGGTTTCCTTGTGTGGGAGCTCTTTGTAGGAATCACAGAATCCCAGAGTGGTTTGGGTTGGAAGGGACATTAAAGCTCATCCAGTCCCACCCCCTGCCATGGGCAGGGACACCTTGCACTGTCCCAGGCTGCTCCAAGCCCCATCCAGCCTGGCCTTGGACACTGCCAGGGATCCAGTGGCAGCCACAGCTTCTCTGGGCAACCTGTGCCAGGGCCTCACCAGCCTCACAGAGAATGATTTCCCAGCAGAAATAAAGAATAAATCCAGAATCAAACATAAATACTGACTGTATTATCCAGTGCATCCGCCCCCAGCAGGTGATCCCAGTGCACTATTGATAAATCCCTTTATACATGGAGTTTTGTCCCTGTTTGACTCCACGCATGAGCTGCCAGCCCCAGGGGGTTGACAATGCCAGCAGGGCACAGTGGACATGTCTTGTGGGTTCCCAGCTAGTGGGTCCATCTGGTCTGATCCTGTGCAGTGCTTTTTCCCAGCCCTGATGGGGTTGGGCAAGGAGGGAAGGGCAGGAGGAACAAGGAGCATAAATAATTAGAGAGATTCCCTTGTTAGGATCACTAGAGCCCCAAAAATATGGGAGGACATGGAGGGGACATGAAGGGGACCACATGGTGCTGGGCAGGGCAGGCAGGGATGGGATGGGATGGGATGGGATGGGATGGGATGGGATGGGATGGGATGGGATGGGGAAAAAGAAGAAGGGGATATGGATGGGGACAGGCTCTCTCCACTCCATCCCACCCCGCCTGCACAGAGTCATGCACACATTCTGTCCATCCCAACACCCTGCCCACAGTGGCATCTCCTGGATTCCGGTACTTCAGGCTCCAGAGGAACTGCACTGGGGACACGAGGGACACCCAGAGCTCACCTCTCAGTGTCCCACATCCCCAGCACAGGGACACACACGTGGAGCTGAGCACCAGCAGGAGGGCCCGAGCAGATCCTTTGTTAAAACATCAACGATGCAGTAAATTTTTTAACTTACCAAATAGATCAATATCAAATTATCATGTCTCGCATTCATAACTCTTAAGCAAGCAACAATGGAGAGAGACAAGGTCACTGGAGAATAAATAGCAGCGAAAGCTCTTAATGATCTATCATTCTCGACAACCCCGGGCACCCCGCACCAGCCCGGTGACAAGATCATTAATAAAACTCTGCAGGAACGCTATCGATTGCTTTGATGGATGATCACAGGTAGCAAATACTGTAAAACACCTGGTTGTCACACACAAAATGAGTAGTTTGACTCCCACCTCGGCACAGGGAGCTGCCTGGGGCTCTGCCAGGTTTGCTCCTCGGGGATTCCCGCAGGGAGGGTGGTCAGTGGTGACCCCCAGCTTGGGGCTGACATCCATGCAGGACCCCCATGGTCTCACTTCCACTCCCACAGCGTAGTTCATCCCTATAGATGGGACCTGTTAATTAAAAGCCTCGTTAGAGCACCTGGTCACAGTGCCCTGGTTGGGAGCTGAGCTGGATGGAGATGGGGTGACCCAGTGGTGCTGGATGAACCTGGAGACCTCCAGGAGCACCAACACAGCCAGGAGCCCTGGGATGGATGGGGGTCCCAAGGCCGTGGGCTCTGCTCCCCCATGCTTCATCCCTGGGGGTGCAGGGGGGCTCTGTGTGTCCCCCGAGCTGCAGGCACTTCGCTTGCGAGCCACGTCGGCATTGACGGTCGGATCATATGTACACAACCATTCAATTACCCCGTAATGGCTGCAGGCGATTAAGCCATCAATCTTCTTCATTAGGGGCTGCCAGGCCCGGCCCAGCATCACCCAATAAACCATTAAAACAACAACAACCACCCAAAGCAGCAGCTTTAGTGCGTTAACTGTAACCCCAGCCCACGACAGCCTGGGGATGTCCCCAACCCTGGGGCACACGGGGACCCACTCACCCCGAGTGGGTATTGCCCTGCTGGGGTGTCCCTGGGGAGCTCCGGGCTGCCCACCCCTCTGTGCCCCCCGGCTCGGCACGCCAGGACCTGCTCTAGCACTTTATAGCTGACATTATCTTTTATTGCCATATAAAATCCAAGCTCTGGTGGCTTTATGGGGCTGCACCAGCGTGTGGCACCTCTGTGTTCCCAGCTGCTCCCTCCGCCCTCCTGGGCACTGCCCTGACCCCCCAGTCCCTGCACTGGAGTCACAACTGGTCCCACTGTGTCGCACATGAGGGACATGACTGGTGCCACAGTGGGGTCACGATGGGTCCAGCTGCACCCCACATCAGAGACATGGCTGATCCCTACACACATAATGGGGTACAACTGATCCCAACACCCGTGACACTTACACTGCTCTGGGCAGGTCAAGGTGTCAGCTGGGGGGGATTGGAACCCTCCAAAATAGGGTGACCCAGCACCCAGAGCAGCAAGGGAAGTTGTAGTCCTGGGCTGGTGCTGCTTGGACCCAGCATCTGTGGGACCCCAAATCCCTGCACCCAGTGGGAGCCCCGGTTTGGAGGGGCGGGGGGTGTCAGTGCAGGGACAGCATGGGGGCCGCGGGTCCCCTGTCACGCTGCAGCCGTGGCCGTGCCACCAGCAGCCCCGTCCCCACGAGCGGGGCTGGCGCCTTGTCACAGCCTGTCACGTCTGCCCCCCCGCGCCGCGGTGCCGGTGGCAGGGAACATCTGCTCGGCCGCCCCGCTGCCACGGCGCGTCAGGGTCAGGGGCAGCCGCCAGGATCCCCGGCCAGCGCCGCCGGGGCGACTACTCGCCGCGACACTGATGCGGGGTGACAGGGCGGCGGGGCGGACGGATAGGATCGGACAGACAGACGGGCAAGTGAGCGCCGCTGCCCACGCCACGGCCCGGCCACGCCGCGGGTCACCGGTGCCCGACGCTCACCCGCTCGTGACGCGTCCTTGGGGACACCGACAGCCCTGCCACCACCGCTCAGCTCCTGGCTATGGACAGGACACATCCTGCATCCCTGCATCCCTGCTCCCGCTTTCCCCACGCCTTGTTCCCCATCCCCGTGCTGGTGACCCGCACCGGGAGGGCACCGAGAGCGTTTATTCCCGAGGAAGGGAAGGTCCCCGCAGCTGCCGAGCAGGGACGAGGTGATGCCACCAGTGTCACCGACACATTGTACGCCTGCTTGCCAGGCCCAGGACTCGGTGTCCCGGGAGGGCAGGAACCCCTCGACCCCTTCGTCCTGCCCGGGGGGTCACGGCTCTCTGTTCCTGCTGCATCGGGACCCCCGGGACCTCGCTGGCCGGTGAAGGACGCTCCCGGTGCGGCACCCCGGGCTACGGGCACCGCCGGTGGCGGGCCGGTGGCCGGGACGATGCTGCCACCTGGTGCCACGGCACTGCGGCGGCGCCGGGACCGGCAGCGGGGTCCAGGAGAGACACCGGGACCGGCAGCGGGGTCGGGGGAGACACCGGGACCGGCAGCGGGGATCGAGAGCAGCACTGGGACTGCCCGCCGGAGTCGGAGGAAGCACCGGGACCGGACTCGAGGATCGAGGGCAGCACCGGGACCGGGGGGTCAGGGGACAGCGCCGGGACAGAGCCGGGGGCCGAGAGCCTTGCCGGGACTCCCGGAGCAGCCCCCGCCCGCTCCGCCCGGTGGGAACCCACCGGGACCAGGAGACCGGGGGCTCTGCCGTCCCTGTGCCGACCCCGCGCTGGGATTGGCCCGACGGCAGCACAGACTGCACCGGGAACGGCCGGGGATAGACGGGCCAGCTCACCCCGACGGGAGGCGCGGCCGAGCGGGGCGGGAAGAACTGGTCCCAGTCCCTCTCCCTGTCCCTGTCCCGATCCCGATCCCGGTCCACGCCCCTGTCCCACTGTGGGTGTCCGAGCCTGTCTCTGTCTCGGTGCCTGCGCCGGTGCCTGTCCCTGTCCTGGTGCCTGCCCCTCTCCATGTGCCTTTCCCGGTCCTTTCTCCTTGTCCCGCTGCCGGTGCCGATGCCAGTCCTTGTCCCGCTGCCGGTGTCGGTCCCTCTCCCCGTCTCGGTCCCTTTCTCTGTCTCCGTCCCTGTCCCTGTCTCAGTCCCTGTCCCGGTGCCCATGCCGGTCCTTGTCCCGGCGCCGGAGCAGCCGGGGGGGCAGCGGGCCCGGGTCTCCCCCTCCCGCCCGCCCCGTCGCGGCATCCTCGGAGCGCACCCGGCGGCAGCTGCCGCGTTCCGCCCTGCCCGGGGCTGCGCAACCCCGGCCCAGCCCCTGCTCCCCCGGCCCGGGCAGCAGAGACCCCCCCCGCGCCCCCTCGCATCCCTCCACGCCCCCCGCATCCCCCCGTGGGGCCCCCGGCGGGTCGGGCAGGGCAGGGGGTGCGGGCTGCGGGCCGGGGGCGGCGGGGCCAGCTGCCCGCGGGGGGGTCCGGTGCCCGCAGCACATGTGCTGTCACTCAGCCAGTCCCGCCGCTATTTTAGCTCGGGGCCGGCGGCCGGGCTGCGCCCCGCTCCGCCATGGGCCCCCCGCTCCTCCTCGCCTGCCTGCTCGCCCCGCTCTGCGCTCGGGTAAGGGCTGCGGGGACACCGGGCTGCTGGGGATGGGGCGCCGTGGGGCGCAATGGGGACCCCCAGCTCCGTGCCCCGGGGGGACTGGCTGGGATGGGGCGGCTGGACAGAGAGCCGGGGTGCGGCCGGACCCCAAACCTTGTGGAGGCTCATCCCTGGAGGCAGTGGGGATGGGGCTGGGGGTGATGGGGGCTCGGAGCCCCTCTTGAGGCATTTCCCACCCCACAGATGGCCGAGGCAGGGGGGGGCCTGCGGCTCCGGCACATTGCCTGCGCCCGTGACCAGGATGGGCTGAGATGGGATTTGGGGGAGGGTTAGGCACTTAAAGACACCCCGCTCCCCTTTTTCCCACCCCGGCTGTGGTCCCAGACCTCTCTGCACCCCCCTGCCCACTCAGGGCCCCCCAGTGCCCTTCATCCTGGTCTCAGGCCTGAGCTGCATGGGGCCGCTGGGGTTCTGGACTGGAGCCTGCATTGGCTGCTTCAGGGCAGGGGGAGGAAAGGGGATGTGCAGGGCAGCCCCACAGGAACAGCAGCCCCAGAGTCCCTCCCTCACATCCCGATCCCCCCCCGGCTCCAGTGGTCCCCAGGGACGGGCGGGGGTTTCTCCTGCGGGAGGAGCGCACAGAGAAAGAGCTGGAGGCCACAGCGCAGCGCCTGAACCTCGGAATGAGCCCCTGGTCCTGCCCATCTCGTGGGGCTGTACAGAGCCCCCCGCCCCACAGCCCTCTCCTCAGGGACCCCTAGCACGGCCAGCCCCGCTCCCCATTCCTCCATCCCCTTCAGGCTGCACACGCGGGCCCTGGGGCTCCTGGGACTCCCTGGCAGCCAGCGGTGCAGGCACAGCTGTGCACGGGTGTTGGTGCGAGGCTGCTGCTGCCCGGATGTGCTCACTCCGCGGGGAGGGGACAGCGCCTGTCCCCGGCGCCCAGGACGAGAGAGAGGATGGCATGGAGCTGGCGGGGTTCGGCTGCATGCCCAGCTGCCTGCCCCCTCCCCACACTGCCCATGGCTCTGGACCCCCACAGCCCCCCAGTGCCCTGACCTCGGTCCCTCACAGCCCCTAAACCCATCCTTATCCCCACAGCTCCCTGACCCCACTGCCGCACCCTCGAATTTCTGTTCCCCTTGTTTCCACCCCGAATCTCCCCCTCACAGCCCCCAGCTCCTCTCCAGCACCCCGGCTCTGTCCCCCAGGGCCACCCCAACAGCCTGTACTGATGCCCGACCCTCCCACCCTCGCTGCTATGTCCATGTGGTGACAGTGACATGGAGGGAGGGGCCACAGCAGGTGCTGCCAACCCGAGGTTCCCCTCCCCCCGCTCAGGAGTCGTTTGTGGGGCACAGCCCATGCCCAGGGCACCCGCGGGATCGTTTGTGGGGCACCCGTTCCTGGTGATCCCAGCAGGACACCCATCACCATCACACCGGGGTGTCAGGGAACCAATGACACGAAACTCCTGGGGGAGCTGGGTGACCTCTGCTCTCCCCCAGACCCAATCCCAACCCCAGCCCCATCAGGGGGTCCCAGCATTGTGCACTCCAGCACTGTGTACCCCACTGTGCACACCCAGCCCAACTGCAGCTCCCTGCCCACTGCCCTGGAGTTCCACCCCACTCCGGAGTTTTGGGGTCACTGGCAGCACCGTGTCCCCCCCAGGGTGCCGGCCCAGCCCAGCCAGGAGCTGCAGCCCCCCAGGCCTGGCGGCAGCACGAGGGTCCTCGGCGGGTGAAGAGGGCCTGGGTGATCCCCCCGATCAGCGTCTCGGAGAACCACAAGCGCATCCCCCACCTCCTGGTGCAGGTGGGTGGGACTCCCCCGCCCTCTCTCCCAGGTGGCAGAGTGGGGACATCCTGGCGGGGACAAACCTCCAGCCTGGGACCCTCAGCCGTGATTTTCCCGGGGCAGATCAAGTCAGACAAGCAGCAGCCTGGGGGGGTGATCTACAGCATCAAGGGGCCAGGGGTGGACGAGGAGCCCCTGGGCATCTTCTCCATCGACAAGTTCAGTGGGAAGGTCTTCCTCAACGCTATGCTGGACCGGGAGGAGAACGACCGCTACAGGGTAAGGATGCTCCTGGGTGCCACAGCCTCTCCCCGGGGTCTCCAGCCAGACCCTGACCCCACCGCTCCGCACCCGCAGCTGAAAGCCTTCGCACTGGACCTGGGCGGGGTCACCCTGGAGGACCCTACCGACCTGGAGATCATCGTGGTGGATCAGAACGACAACCGGCCGCTCTTCCGGCAGGACGTCTTCACCGGGCGGGTGGTGGAGGGGGCTGAGCCAGGTGGGTCCGGCCGGGGGGCTGGGCTGGGGGGCTGAGCCAGGCCCTGCAGCAGCACCCACCGGCTGCTCCTGCGGCCTCAGGGACCTGCGTGATGACGGTGGATGCCACCGACGCCGACGACCCCGACACGGATAACGCGGCGCTGCGGTACTCCATCCTGCACCAGGGTGCTGTCGAAATGTTCAGCATCAATGCCACCACCGGGGAGATCTGCACGGCACGGCCCGGCCTCGACCGTGAGGTAGCGGGAGGGGGTCACCCGGGTGGTACGGGGGGCACCGGGATGGGGCAGCCACTGTCACCCCACATGGTGAAACCACAGCTCTGCCCAGGCATGTGGACAGGGCGGGTGGGCAGCAGCTGGGGGATCTCTGTGCTCCCTGGGGCCTGGAGGGGCTCAGCTCTGCTCCCCTCATTCCCCACAGATCATGGGGGTGTACAACCTGACGGTGCAGGCGGCTGACATGTCCGGGGATGGGCTCACCACCACGGCCATGGCCGTCATCTACCTGGAGGACATCAACGACAACCCTCCCGAGTTCACCAAGGAGGAGGTAGCAGCCGGGTGGGATATGGGAACGTGCCGGGGTCAGCGCGGTGGGAGCTGCAGCACCCCAAAGGGGCAGAGTTCAGCTCCGCACTGCTCTCCCCCAGTTCTCCATGGAGGTGGAGGAGCAGGCGGTCGGCGTGGAGGTGGGTAAGGTGTTCGTGCACGACAAGGACCTGGCGGGCTCGCCCAGCTGGTTGGCAAAATTCACCATCCTGGAGGGCGACCCCGAGGGCGCCTTCGCCATCCGCACCGACCCTCACACCAACGACGGCGTGCTCTCCGTGGTCAAGGTGGGCGCGGGGCAGCCGGGGCACTCTGGGGGTCTCACGGCTCGGCTGACCCGCGGTCCCTCTCGCAGCCGCTGGACCACGAGGTGCGGGACCGCTTCGAGCTGACGGTGTCGGTGCAGAACGAGCGGCCGCTGGAGCCCTCGATCCCCGCCAGCCCCCGGGCGCTGGCCACGGTGCGGGTGAGGGTGCGGGACGTCAACGAGGCGCCCGTGTTCCGCGACAACCCGCGGCGGATCAGCGTCCTGGAGGGGACAGCCCCGGGCACCGCCATCACCACCTACACCGCCAGCGACCCCGACACGCACCAGATCCAGACCATCAGGTGAGCCCCGCTGCCCTCCCATCGCCCCCGGTCCCGCTGGCGATGTCTCACGCAGCCCCTCGCCCACAGCTACGCGCTGCTCTACGACCCCGCGGACTGGCTGCGGCTGGACCCTCACTCCGGCACCGTCCGCACCAAGCGGGAGCTGCTGCACCCTTCGGCCTTCCTGCAGGGCGGCTGGTACATCGCGCTGCTCCTCGCCCGCGACGATGGTGAGCAGCCGTCCCCGCTGTCCCCTCGCTCCCGCGGCTCCCCCTGACCCTCTGCTCTGTCCCCAGCCGAGCCGCCGCTCTCGGCCACCGGCACCCTGTCCATCGAGATCCTGGAGGTGAACGACCACGCTCCGCAGCTGCAGCCGCCGGCCGGGGTGCTCTGCGGGCGGCCGGGACGCGGGGGGACCCTGCTCCTGGGGGCCACCGACGATGACCGGCCCCCCCACGGAGCCCCCTTCCACTTCCAGCTCAGCCCCCAGCACCCCCAGCTCGCCCGTAATTGGAGCATCGTCCGCTTCAACGGTGAGGGTCCGCCGGGGTGGGGAGATGCTGCAGAGAGGGTTCCGCTCACGCCCTGCCCGCCCCCGCAGTGACCCACGCCGTGCTGGCCGTGCTGGCCGAGCTGCCCGAGGGGCCCTACTCGCTCCCGCTGCTGCTCCGGGACTCGGGGACTCCCCCGCGGGAGCAGCAGCAGCTGCTGAACGTCTCGGTGTGTCGCTGCGGCCGGGACGGCACCTGCCTGGATGGGGTCCTGGCCGCGGCCACCGCCGGGGCTGGCGTCACCCTCGGGGCCCTCATGATCATCCTGGGCAGCACCATCCTCCTCCTCGGTGAGTGAGACCCCCACACCTCCATCCCGCCCCCCTGGTACCCCAGTGTGCTGGTCCTGGCCACCCCTCCCGAACCCCACCAGCACATTCTGTCACCTTGTTCCCCACCCATCACCCCACCCTGGCCCTGGCCATCCCACCCAAGCCCTACCCATGACCCTCAACACCTCCTCCCTACCAAGCAACCACTTCTGACCGCAATGAACACCTCCTTAACCATTTCCCCCATTGCCCACCCCACCCCAATCCCCACCTCCATCCCTATCCCTCCTCCCAGCCCAACTGCATCCCACCCCAGCCACCACCCCGTGCCTCCCGCGGCTCCCCACGCCCACACGGCTGTCCCCCGTGTCCCCGCTGTGCCCGCAGTGCTGGCGGCTGTGGGCGCTGCCCGAGCTCGGGGTCGCCGCCGGGCTCTGCGCAAGGGGCTCCTGCAGCGTTCTCGGGACGACATGCGCGACAACATCCTCAACTACGACGAGCAGGGCGGGGGCGAGGAGGACCAGGTGAGCAGGACCCACGGCAGGAGGGGTCCCGGGGGTGCGCAGCTCAGCCCTGCACCTCTCACCCCCTCCCTCCCGGCCCCGCAGGACGCCTACGACATCAACCAGCTCCGGCACCCCGAGCTCTTCTCCCCCCGGGCCAAGCCCCCCCTGCGCAGGGATGCCCCGCTCACCTCCGGGACCCCCCTGGCCCCCCGCAAGCTGCCCAGCAGCCCCTCGGACATCGAGGACTTCATCAACGAGGTGGGTCAGAGCCCAGCACCCCTGTCCTCAGTGCTCCATCCCTGCTGGGCTGAAGGTGACCCCCTGTCCCTGCAGGGGCTGGAGGCGGCTGACAGTGACCCCAGCGTGCCCCCCTATGACACGGCCCTCATCTACGACTACGAGGGCTCGGGCTCAGTCGCCAGCCCCCTCAGCTCCATCGTGTCCAGCCTGACGGACGAGGACCAGGACTACGACTACCTGAGCGAGTGGGGACCTCGCTTCCGCCGCCTGGCTGACCTCTACGGGCACTAGCGGCGTGGGGGGCAGGAGAAGACACCCCACTGCCCAGGGAGGGGCTGGGTCAGGGAAGGGGCAGCGGGGAGCTCACACACACACACAGAGGAGATGCCCACATGCAGCAGCCTCACATATGGACATGCACAGGACGTCCGGCTGGACAGGCTTTGCACACGCGTGTGCAACGAGAGGGCTCCGTGCAGGGGGTGCACACCCACACACCCCGCAGAGCCCAGCCCAGCACACCTGGGTGAGCCCCACAGAGCTGGGGAAGGGGTGAGGAGAGCCCTGGTCACCCCCATAATAAAGAGCAGGGGGTTGGTGGTGGGTGTGTGACCCCCCGACCCGTAGAAACAAGGCACTTTTATTGGGAGCCGGCAGCACCCCCGGGGGCATCACCCCCACCCCAGGGCTCCCAGCACCGCTGCTCCTGGGGCAGGATCCACCAGCCCACCCATCACACGTGTCCTGCTGTTCCCACAACATCCCTGGATGGGGTCCCAGCACCGTGCTCAGCCCCCAGCAGCAGCGAGACCCCCAGGGAGTTGGGGGAGCACAGCTACGTGTCGCGGGGGGGGGTCTGGGGAGTGCAGCATCCTCTTGGTGGAGGTGGCCAGGCGGGAATAGTCGTGGGGGATGGCGTGGGGGGCCAGCAGGGGCAGGTGCTCCTCGCGGGGCGGCCGGCGGAACAGGGGCGGCCGGCGCTGGCTCTCGCCGTCCTGCAGGGACTGGGGCAGGCTGCGGCCCTGGCTCTCGGGCAGTAACATGATGCTGAGCACGGCCAGGATGGCGAAGGAGGCGAACACGACGTGGTGCAGGAAGAAGCCGCGGCTGTTAGGGATGGCGGTGATGGGCGCCGCGGCTTTGCCCATGAAATTGGCCCCCACGACCAGACCCAGCCCGGCGCCCCTGCGGGAGGAACAGGCTCAGAGGGGGCTCTGCCTGGTGCCCCCTACCCCAGGGTAGCACTAGAGGGGGGCAGCTCCCTTACCTGACCACGGTGGGGAGAACCTCGCTGGCAAAGAAGATGCTGAGCATGGTGACGGCGTGGGAGGCTGCAGTGCCCACCACGGACAGGGTCAGGACAATGAGCTCCAGCAGGTCTGCGAGGGGGTGAAGCACATCAGGGGGGCAAACCCTGCACCCACCTCTACAGACACCCTGCTCTCCCCTCGGCTGGGCGCTGTGTCCCCGAGGGTCCCGAGGGTCTTACACTGGGTGAGGGCCAGCAGCAGCAGGGAGGAGATGCTGGTGAGGACGGTGCAGAGCAGGAGGATGGCGCGGCGCCCGAAGCGCTCGGCCGTCAGGCACACGAAGAGACAGGCGGCAGCCTCGGTGCCAACCAGCACCAGGTGGGAGGAGAAGAAGTGGGGCAGGTGGGGGACCAGGTTGCGGGTGAAGCAGTGGCGGATGCCAGAGCCGATGAACCTAAGGGACAGCGGGGTCAGGGGGCCACGAGTGGGATCCCCCACCCCACAGCCACCCCACAGCCACCCCGCTGCTCACGCCGCGAAGCCGAGGATGACGCCGTTCTTCCAGATGACTCTGGTGCTGCACATCTCGCAGACAGAGTGGTACCGGGGCTGTGGGCTCCCCTCAGACAGGGCCTCCAGCTCTGCCAGGAGAAGGGAACCAGGGATAGAGCTGGCCCTGTCACACCACCCCTGCAACCACGGCTTTGGGGATGGGGCTGATTGTTCCCCGAGTCCCCCCACGCACCTGTGAGGAGGCTGTCCTGGGGGCAGTTGTCCTCGGCCAGGGCCTGCAGGGTCCTCCTGGCCCTCTCCAGTTGCCGTGTGGCCAGCAGCCAGCGTGGTGACTCCAGAAGCAGTGCCGGGCACCTGGGCCATGAGTGTCAGGTCATGGGGCTCCCCATGGGCCTGGCCCCCCTCCAGTACTGCCTTTCCCACCTGGCTTCAAAGCAACGCTGCCCAGAAACCCTCAGCTTCAAGCCTGAGCAAACATTTACCCAGGGTGGGGGGTTCCCACTTCTCTGGAGAGCCCCGGGTGGCCTTTGATCCCCACCGCAGCCCTGGTCAGGGTGTGCCGGGCTGGGAACAGCTTGGCACCAGCCCCACGCCGCCCCCTGCTCGGGGGGTCCTTACCACCAGCAGGCAGCCAGCAGGGCCAGGATCATGGTGACAGCGCCCTGCAGCACCCGCCAGTCCCGGCAGAGCAGGGCCAGCCCCGGCAGCAGCAGCTCCCCGGCGATCCAGAAGAATCCTGCCACCATCGTCACCCCCAGCCGGTGCGGGGGATCACACAGCTCCAGCCCTGCCAGGGGGCGAGGGGGTCACCGTGGGCGCCAAGGACACAGGGCATCCTGCCCCTGGAGCATCCTGGATCCTAGACCATTCTGCATTGGTACATCCCACACCGTGGGGCATCCTGCACCCCAGTGCATCCTGCAGCATCCTCACTCCCTACACCCCTGTGGATGTCCCCATCACACTCACGTGCCACGTAGAGGGTGAGGAAGGCTCCTGCCAGCGCAGCCCCGAAGAGCAGCCGTGCCACCAGGACCATGAGGAAATCCACGGCCAGCGCCACGCCCAGGCCCACGGGCACGGCCAGTGCCAGGGACAGCAGGAAGGTGGGACGGCGGCCAAACCTGCCGGGGATGGGCTGTGAGAGGGGTTGGGCACGGTGCCACCCTGCCTGGGGGCTGCCCGGGGACCCCCGTTACCTGTCACAGGCCAGGCCAGCGGTGACACTGCCCAGTGTCCAGCCCAGCAGGTGCGTGGTCTGCTCCAGAGGCACCTTCCAGCGCGAGGCACACACCAGGTCCCACTGTGGGGGACACAGCAGGGAGGTGTCAGCATGGGGGGCTCGGCAGACCCTCTGCCACTGCCCACAGGGCCATGATGGGGATGGGGAGCTTCCGGCCAGCCCCCACCCCACAAACAGAACCAGGATGTGAGGGGACAGTGAGCCCTGGACACCCTGCAGCCCCTCAGCACTGTTCCCCAGGGCTCCCCCAAGCCACCACCAAACCCCCTCCATGGGGTTGTCCACCTTGCTTCCCCCTGCACATCCAGGGCTTTCCATGGGATCCTTACTGGTGGCCCAGCTTGCTCTGGCAGCTGGGACCCTCCAGTCTGTTCCCCCAAACTCCCCGCAGGTATTCATCCCCAACAGCTTTCCCTTAATCCTTCCTTCACCCACGGAATCCCTCAGTCCCCTCCAGCTCCACAGACTGCCCCAGGCCCGGGGGTTCTCCACTGTCCCCAGCCCTGGCTCCCGCTCAGTCCCACCGCCGCCGTGTCCCACCTGTGTGACAAGGTTGTCGCGGAGGCCAGCGGCGGGCAGCGCGTAGTGCCAGCCGCGGGTGCAGGGCCCGGTGCCGTTGGGGCGGGGGGCCCCGGGGGGGGTACCGGTACAGTTGGCAGGGGCTCCAGCCGCCGCGGAGCCGCGGGACGGCGGCGCGGAGCAGCGCGGGGCCCCCGAGGCGGCGGAGCGGCGGCGGCAGCAGCGCGGTGTCGGGGCGGCAGCGGTGCGGGGGCTCCGTGCCCAGCGCCCAGCCCAGCGCCCAGCCCAGCGCCAGCACCGCGCACGGTGCCCACCCTCCCGCCGCCCGCCGGCCCCGCGGCCGCGACCCCCGAGCGCCATCGCCGCGGCCACCGCCACCGCCACCCGCGACAGCCACCGCGCTCGGGCTCGGCGCGGGCAGGTGGGGCGGCACCGGCCGGACCCGCCCCGCGGCACCGCCCCGACCGGGCCCTCCGGATCTGACCCCCGGCACCGCTTCAGACCCCCCAGCCCCGACTGGATCCCGCTCCGCTTCAGACCAAGTCCCGGTTCACTCCCTCCAACACTGGGCTCAGTTCCCTCAGCCCGCTGCGCCCCCAGCCTGGTTTGCCCCTCCCGAGCCCCAGTTTGGCTCTCCCAGCCCCATTCACCCCATCTCAGCCCTGGTTCATCACCTCCACCCCAGCTCAGCCCCCTCCCTCCATGGTGCTCCAGACCAAGGCACCCTCAGCACTGGGGGACCCCCTGGACCAGCTGCTGCTGGGGGTCCTGGGGAGCAGCTGGGGGCTCCAGGACCCACCTGTGAACAACCAAAAGTGCACTCAGGTCCCCCCAAACCTCAAAGGGGCCAGTGGGATCTGTGACACCTTTTCCAGGAAGGGAACTGGTTGGCACCCAGCACCACGTGAGCCTGTGGGAAGAGCCAACTGAGCTGCAAACAGGCTTTATTTCCCTGTTCCTTTAAAATTTACTCACAAATGTGGTTTCTGGGGGCAGCAGCATCACTCGGGTGCTCAGCTCCAGACCTGCAATGGTGGAAAAATTCCATTGGCAAAATCACATTGAAAATCACACCGAAAAATCACATCCACAAACTCACATTGAAAAATCACACACACACAAAAAAAAAAAAAATCACATCTGCATTTTTTTGTCTCCCTCCCCAGGATCCACACCCACACACACGTCTGGGAGTTACAGCACCGGGAGGAAAACCAACCTTGGAGACTCCCAAGGTCACAAGCACCGTGGTCAGATGAGCCTATGGGACTTTCCTGCTTAACATGCTCATAAAAGGCCTCTCTGTCACCACAGAGCTGAATTTATTGCTGTTTAACAAAATAAAGAGCAGGGCTGGAAATTAATTAAAGAGCAAGTGTTACTTGTGGCTGCTTTCTTGAAGCCCCTGACAGAAGCAGCTCCTGGTCCCAGCACTTTTTCCAGGGTACCATGACACTCATCCCACAGCCCAGGACAAGGACGGCAGGAAAAATCCCTCTGGCTGTGGCTGGGGCATGGCTCTGCCCATCCTGCTGTGGCTGGGTGAGCTTCTGTCCTGGTGCTAGCGGTGCCAAGGCAGGAGCTGCAGGCCCAGAACAGCATAGCTGGCTCAGTCACCAGGGGAGCAGTGAATTCAGCATCTCCTCTCCTCATGAACCACCTCACCACAACCAACTGGAGGGTTCCAATCCCACCGGACACAAAGAGCCATGGAAAAGGGAGAAGAATGATGTTCAAAATCATGGAATAGTTTGGGTTGGAAGAGACCTTAAAGCTCATTTCATTCCATGCCCTGCCACGGGCAGCTGCTCTGGGCAACTTTTTCCTTGTCAGGGAAACTGCTGCCCAGGGTGAACTATACATACAAAGGTAATTTTAATTAATTTATTTATTTCTTTACACATAACTGAAAGTGATGTTACAGTACATAAGTTATTTACAACTGTGCAGTAATGTGTTGCAAAATAAATTATCTAGAAGGCAGCAAAAGTACATTGTTAATGTATATAAAAACTGTACAGCATTTATGGGATACAATTTTTCTTTATATGAGTATTGGCTCTGTAGTGTTTTCAAGTTATGTTCTCAGAAAGAGAAACGAAATGCCCAAGATTAAAGGAAAAAATATATAAACCACGTGGATTTTACTCCATTAAAAACACAGTTGGCAAAGTCCTTTCTCTGCGTCGCCGTCTCCCCGGCCGCGCCGCCCCGGCGGCTCCTCTGCCCGTCCCCAGCGGTGGCAGCGGCTGCTGTGGGGCCATCAGCACATCCCGGAGCTGTCCCCGCTCCGGAGCTGCCGCTGCCCAACTTGGACACTGTCCTTTTGTTTCTAATCTGGTTTTTTTTTGTGATTTTTTTTTGTAGCCTTTTTTTTTTTTTTTTTTTTTTTAGACATACCCATGATGGAACGAGAAACTCAAAACACCCCCCTCCCCCCATGGTTTCCTACTGCAGCTTCTCCGAGAGGAGATCCGCGCCCGGTGGAAAACAGAGAGCTGGAAATTACGGTGTTCACAAGTACATGGTTCACGTGGTTGCTGGCCCCGCTCAGCAGCTTCTGCAACACACACACGGTGTCCTTGGCCTCCTCCCTCCGCGCCTCGGCCAGTCCCGGGGCCGCTGAGCGCCCGCTGCCTGCGCTGCCCGGAGCCTCCCCGTCGCGGGCGCCGGCAGGAAGGAGCTGCGCCCGGCCCGCTGCCCCGCGGAGCCACGTCAGTCCGGAAGCGAGGGACACGTCGTGAAGAAAGTGCAATTATTTTTCTTATTGTTTTCTGCCGATAGCTGCTTCCTCCTCCTCTGACCAGGGATTCATCAGCAAGCGGTTAAGGGTGAATGTGAGCTCGACCGCCCGACCTCGGAGCGCTCCCGTCCTTGCCAGTGTTCAGTGATGTCTCCTGGGTTGGAACTGTCATGCCGGCAAGAGCACAAAGTCATCGTTCACGTCGACCATTGGCACATAGAACGAGGGCACCTCGTTGACGCAGAGGGATTTGTGCCCCGCGGGGTCCAGCTCCTGCACCTTCAGCTGCCACTCCATCCTCTGCACCGCGTTCAGGGCAGCTGCTTCGTGTTGCTGTCGCATGAGCAGGCATGTCTGCATCGGGAAACAACAACGGGATGTGAGGGATGAGCGGGAGGCAAAGGCAGGGGCATGCAGCCACTGTGGGCACAGTATTAAATGCAGCAAGGGATGCCAAACACAGGACACCTGGATTTGGAATGCCTTGCTGAGCCCAGCTCCAGCAGGAGCCTAGGCAAATCCAAAAGTTTGGGTTTGACAGGCTTGAAATTCACTCCCACGCAACACTGCCCTGACAATCTCGGGACACCCACTCTGTGCTGGAAACCACTAAAGCAGCTGCCAGGCTCCAGCCACTGGCAGGACCCTCCTGGAATGCCCCTGCCTGGAGCACGGGGCTCCCACAGCTCTCACCTTCATCCGGTCATACTTGTCATCCACGTCCTGCAGCCAGGAAATGAACTGTCGCGCGTTGAAACGGTCTCTGACTGATTTGTTTTCGTCTCCCTAAGGACAGGACAACAAAGGGAGGGACATGGGATTAGCTTTGTACTTTTGGTCTCACAGGCCATATTCAAGCCTCTCCTGGAGCACACTCCTCAGAAACGTGGTGCCTGCAGGGAGGGAGGACAGAGCTGCTCCTGCAGCCCTTCCCAGGGATTCCGCCTCCGATGGGGATGCACCCACATGCACATACTCCGTTTCTCCTTGCTTTGCAGGGTTATCTGTCCAGCTCAGCTCCTCACAGCACCTGCAGCTGACTCCTTCAACTTATGCCAAGATTGCTGCAGCACAGACACTTGGCTGGGAAATGCCAACAGATAAATCAGAGCTCCTGGATCAATACGCAGGTTGGTAACAAATCCCAGGATCCCGTCCCTGCCCAGGATCCCTCCTGCAATGCAGCAGTGTAATGATTCTCTTCCCTTCCTTCCACAGGAAGACATCCCAGAGCGTAGTAAAGGAAACCTTTCCAGTGTGCAGCTGATCCTGTCCAAGAAGGACAGAGGGTCCCAAGACTCGTTGATAAGGCTGAGCCATCTCTGCTTCTAACAGACACGAACTCCTTGTTATCCCTCATTCCTGGATCTATTTCCTTCCCCAGCACACATGTGGGAACTGAGGCAGATTAGGCAAATGACGCTCAAAGTCATAGAATGGTTTGGGTTGGAAGGGACCTTACCTTGTTCCACCCTCTGCCATGGACACCTTCCACTATCCCAGGTTACTCCAAGCCCCATCCAACCTAGGCTGGGACACTTCCAGGGATTAAGGGGCAGCCACAGCTTCTCTGGGCAACCTGGGCCTCACCACCCTCACAGGGAACAATTTCTTCCCAATATCCCATCTAACCCTGCCCTCTGAGGGGGGTGATATCCTGCTTCTGTGTGCCACAGGGAGAGACCTGAGCAAGGAGAGCCTTAGTAACTCCTGTCCCCTTCCTTCCCTCCGTCCTTCTAGGAAAGCCCATCTCCCTCATGATCCTGCATAGCCCCTGAGACAACTCCTCCCCACTGAGCCAGGCACTGACCTGATTTTCCAGAGGCATGTTGTACACCTCGGAGTCCAGCAGCATGGTGCAGGCGCTGAAGGGCACAGCCTGGTTGGCGATGGTCCTCGCTGCCCGGCAGTGCACCCTCAGGATCTCCTGCTCACAGGACACGATGAGCTTCTCCTGAGGAAGGGCAGAGCAGTGAGTGTGGCAGCCTCAGCCTCCCCAGCAGGGGCAACTCGGGGTCTGCTCCCCGGCTGGAGTGTCCCTTACCCGCTCTATGCTGTGCTGCAGCCGCAGCTTCCCCCGCACAGCCTCCTGCTGCTTGAAGAGCTCCTTGAGCGGCTCGGCGAGCGACGGCGGCGGCGCGATCTGCGGGCACAGGCAGAGGGTGAGAGCAGCACCTCTGGGGGGCACAGCCCGGGGGCTGCCTGCCCCCAAAATGTGGCTTAGCCACACAGAGAGCAGGGACAGCCCATGGGATGCCTACAGAGACCGTGGAGAAGCTCTGCCAACGACAAGGTCCTGCCAGTGCTCAGAACTCAGTGAGGGTGAGAACTTGGCAAGAGGCGCCCAGCGCTGGGAGCAGAGCTCAGCTGGCACAACCAGAGCCTGAACTGCTCTCACGCTGCAGGGCAGGGTGTGCACCAAGGAATGGAGCCTGGTCACACTGACCCTTCTTCTCCAACCTGGATCCCGGATTTAGCACCTGCAGCACTAAGTTTATTGACACATTTGTATTAGTGAGGCTGCTTCTGCAGCACAGCAGTGAAATGCTGATCCCAGTGCCAAGTCAAAGAGCAGAACTTGGGAACATGATGGCAGGAGTTAAGAGCCATCTTTTCCCCATGTTCTAGGTTCATTATCCTGTTACTACACTGCTGCAAGAGCAGTTTTACCTTCCTGCCTCAAATCCAGTGGATTCTTACAAACTTTGCTGTAAAGCCTGACCAAATCTCAAAACCCTCAGTACAGCCCAAGGTCTTCTCTGCAAAAATGCAGCATCTCAGGGGCTGCATTTACCATACAGCCAGGTACCTACCCAGGCTCAGGTCTGATTTCATATTCTAAAGGCAGGTTGGGGCACATCGGCATTGCAAGGGTGGTCACAGGGCATGAGGGACAACTTGATGTGTCTGTAACAGTGAGGGAGGGGACAGTTCCTGAGGCTGAAGAGAGAAGGTGACTCACCACTGGAATATGGAGCTTGCTTAGGGGTTTGCCATCCAACAGGTAGGAGCCTGTGTAGGTGACATACTCAGCGTAGCACTGCGGAGCTTGGGGAGTAATATAGCACAGGATTTTCCGCTTCTCCTCAATCTTTTTCCTGATCTGGAGGTACTCGAAGTAGGGGTTGGACCTGTCGCTGTGGTAAGGTTCGATGTCGTCCAGTTTGATCGCATCAACGATAGCTGCCAGTGTCTGCTGGATCATCTCCCTCGTCTGCTGGGTGGACGTGTTTATCTGCTGCTGCAGCTGCTGGTTGGAGCGCTGGAAGCGGCGCTTCCGCGGGTGCTGAGCCTGGGAATCGTCCTCCTCCGTGATGCGGCCTTTGGCACGCGTGACGGGCGCAGAGACAGGAGGAAATTCCTTCTCGGACGCAGCAGCGTTCTGCTTGTTTTGGTTGGCGAGCATCTGAGCCCGGTTCCTGGTAATCCGCTGAGGAATCTCTTCTATTTTGGGTGGTTTGGGAGCTTCTGCTACTGGTTTTTGCACTGGTTCAACGATTTCTGCTTGAGCATTGCTGGGAGGTGTGTCAGCCTGGGGTGGCGGGGCCTGGCTGCTGCTGCGGGCTGCAGCACCGTCCTGGGGAACGCCACCCTCGGAGCTGGCCATGGGCGTGGGACAGGGCTGGGAGCTGCCCTCTGCCACCCCACCAGCAGATGACAGCTCCTCGTGCACGGCCTCCACCTCTTTGCTCTCCGCCTGCGCAGACTCAGACGGGGTCTGCTGGAAAACCTGCGCTTCCGAGTCCTCTGCTGCCTTCTCCTCAGCTGTGTTCAGCGCTTCCGAGGTGGCTTCTTGCGCGGCCACTTCTGGTTTCTGCTCCTCTGCTGGTGGCTCCGTGTCCGTGGGCTGGGCTGCTGCTGCCTGGCTGGCCGGTGGCTCCTCCGGCTCTCCTGACGCTATCACAGACGCGTTGGCCTTGATGATCCCAGCGCTTGGTTCCGAAGCTGCTGCTGGGCTTTCCTCCACCGGTTCTGCTTCAGCCATCTCTGTCTCCGCAACGTCCTTAGGCTGGAGTGGCAGCTCTGGGAGCGAGAAGGGGCCAAGGTCCAAGTCATCCTCGGTGTTGGTGAAGGGGTCAGGCCACGTCACAGCCTCCTCCGCATTCGCAGGTGCTGCATTGTTGTTTTCCAAATAGCTGTTTTCTGGTGCGGTGACAACTTCGGCCTGAGGTTCTGCTGGCATACACGGGGGCTCCGGAGGGATCTCCGGTGCTTCTTCTGGAAGAGGCTTGCAGTTGTTGAAGAAGGTGTCTAACCTAGTAGGGGACATGTATGGGGCTTGCTCTTCGGCATTTGCAATTTCTCCTGGAACTGCTTCCTCAGCATCCTCCTTGACTTCCTCCAGCCTTGGTTCAGACACAGACAGAGGGTAAGAGATGGGAGAAATAGGGTAGGACGTCTCTGTGGGAATGAAGGCTACTGGCGTGGGATGAATTGGCTCTAGGGAACAGAGTGGAGGTTTAGGGGACTCGGGAAACCTCTGGGGAGATTTCATCAGAAGCTCCGAGCCCATGGACCAGGTGACAGAGTGCTCTGCAGGGTTACCCATCAGGCTGGGAGGAATGGTGGTGTCTGGGTTTCGGGAAGGAGGGTTATCCCAGTCTATGTTGTTTTGTTCTGGCATTGCCGAACTAAAATGGTTTTCTTCGATGGGTGGCAGGTAGGTGGATTCTGGAGGCATGATGGAGGCAGTGGCTTGCTGCTCCTCCGTGGTATCCAAGGGCATGCCGAGGTCAGGGGGAAGAGCACTTTCCACTGAAGGAGCCAGCAACTCATCTCTGTGCGAAGGGGAGGATTTTGCTTGTAAACCAGAAAAGACACTTTCAGGTGACTGGGCGACCCCACTGACGGCTCCTGGCGCACAGTGCAAAGCTTCCACTTTAGGTGAGGAAACTCCATAATCTGGGGAGTAATACCCAGGAGACAAACACTGGAACTTCTCAGCAGGAACAGAGGGAAGGGGAACTTTCTCCTCCATTAAATGCTGCACTGGAGAGTCATAATTTGATGTCGCTGGGACACTCTGCTGTCTGAAAAACTTATCTCCGACACTGAATTCCTCTTCGGGCGCCCTCCTGATATCCACTGAGATGGAACGGTAGAGGTTTGAGGAGGGAATGGTGCGAGTCGGGGTCTGATTGGGGTTCTCAGGGAGCCCGCTGGACACGTTGGTGTATCTGTCGAAGAAGGAAGGAGAGCAGGCGTTCATGGACATGGTGGAGATGGGCAGCGAGTGCTGCGAGTCTGCACACTCGAACATCAGGTCCGTGTAGTCCTCGTTGCTGCACGAAGGAGTCCTGGGTGTTTGCATCACCTCCTCGTAGCTCGGGCAGGACACGACGGATGCTGGGGTCGGGACGCCCGTGGGCCGGTTCTGATCTGGCCTGGGAGATGCTGGGAGGATCTCCTTCAGCTGAGGACCTGTGATCCAGTCCTTGGAGTCTGTCCCCACAGCAGGCTGGGCCTTGTTTTCCGGTGACAGAATAGGAGTCAGGGGACCCAACTCTTTGAGTTTCTTGTCCTTGAGCTGCGTGTCCAGCGTTAGAGGCTTCTTTGTTGGCAGATCCAGGCTCCTCTTGCGCACATCTTCCGAGCTTTTAAGTCTGTCCTTTAACTTGGGGTCTCCGGACCTGTGCCGCATTTTCTCCATTTGCTTCATTCTCTCCTTGTGCCTTTTGTGGCGTTCCTCGATCTCCAGGTCTTTCTGGCTCAGCATTCTCTCGAAGCTGGTCATCATCAAATCACCGTCTCCCAGAAGTTTCTCCCTCGGCCTGGCATCCTTCTTGCCGCTGTCTTTGGAAAGGGTTATTTTTTCATTCCCATTGCTTATTTTTATGGACTCTGATTTGTCTTTGTCTTGATTCTCCTTGAGTTTCTCCTTCAGTTTGGTTTCACCAAATTTGAGGTTGTCCTCCTTGGATTTATCTTTAAAGGTGGTAACTTGAGGGCCGTCCTTGTCTTTGAGTGTTGACTTTGGCTCATCTTTGTGATGTTTAAAGAAACCATCTGTGTGTTTGTCCCTATGCTTTTCCTTTTCCTCCTTCCATTTTTCCTTGTGTTTATCCCGCTTCTTTTTCTCTTTAGCTGTGCTGATGGTGCTGGAACCGTAAGTCTTCTCTTTTCCGCCTTCTTTGACAGCTCTCTTTCAGAATCATTTTTATCCTTCTTCTCAGAAAATAAGTAATCAATGCTCTTCTCCGGTTCCTCATCAGCCTCTGCCTTCATGTTGTAGGAAGAGCCAAAAGCCTCCCCATCCACAGAGAAATCCTTTTCGTAATGAGTGGAATCCTTTCTGCTGCTGGAGTCTTTGAATTCTTCTGATTTTTCCTTTTTCTCTGTCTTCTCCTTCTTTGCTTTTTCCTTTTCATGACTTTTCTTTGAGGAAGATGAGGAATGCCGGTGCCTCTCCTTCTCCTTGAGTTTGTCCTGCAGACAAGGTAAAGGGAGAGAGTCCTTAAACTTTTCTTCAGCGGCGTCAGTCAGGGAGAGGTTAGAAGACTCGAAGAGGCTGGTGAGCCCTGGCTCTTGCCCTCTGTCTGTGAAGCTGTCAGAGGAGATCTCACTGATTTTGTCATTGGAGTCATCCCTGTAGTCATTCAGAGCCTCCTCCTCCAGTTTCTCCAGCAGGCTCTTCTCCGACTCCCCTCCTTTTGAAGACTTCTTCTCTTTGGAATGCTCCTTGTCTGGCTTCTCCTTATGTTTGCTTTTCACCTTATCATCACTGGTGTGTTTCTTCTCAACCTTTTCTGGGAGCTTTTGCTTGTTTTTCTTCTCCTGAGTGGAATCTATGGACATCCTGTCCTTCCTGTCCTTGTACTTCTCACTGGAGTCTTTATCTTTCTTCTCTTTGTGTTTCTCAAAGGAACTTTTCTCCTTCTTCTCCTTTCCCCCTTCCGATGTTCCTTTGTCCTTTTTCTTCTCCTTGGACTCCTTATCCTTCTGCTTCTCCGAGTGCTGCCGGTCGGAGGAGTACTTGCGGTGCTTGTCGGGGTACAGCTCCTTCTCGGCTGCCGTGCTGTCGTCCTTGTCCTGCAGACCGTCCAGGCGATGCATCTCGCTCCCGGCCGAGTCACCAACCTTGAACCCACTCAGGCTGTAATCGTCCCTCTCGTCCTCGCTCTCATCCGTGAAGATGTCAGCAATGCTGTACCAGCTCTTCTCCTTGCCTTTCTTCTCATCCTTCTTCTCAGAGAAATCGTCTCGGTCTGTGGAAAAGCTTTTCTCTTTCTTCTCCTTCACCTGGTCGAAAGAACTCTTCCTCTCCTTGTCTTTGCTGTGAAGATCTTTGTATTTCTCCTTAGTTTCTTTCTTCTCTTTGAAACTCTTCTCTAGTTCTTTGTCCTTCAGGATTTTCTCTGGAGCGGCTTTTTCATTTTTCTCCTTGTCGCCTTCTTTGGATTTTTCCTTGTATTTTTCTGGCTTCACCTTTTCTTTTTTTTCTTTATCAGGAGCATCTTTCTTCTCCTTTTCCTTCCCGGAATGGTGCCTCTCCCAGCTCTCCAGGGTTTTCCCACTGAACTCAGGGTCAGACTTATCCTTGAAGAATGTTTCACAGCCATACTCCTTGAAGTCATCTCGATAGGGCTCCTCCTGCTTCATCTTGGGATCTTTTCGTTCTTTAGAGCCGTCAGAGGAATCTTTTCTGTCTTTGTTGGTTTCACCTGTGTCTTTTTCTTTCCTCTCTTTGCCAGTCTCCACAGAATCCTTCCTTTTCTTATCCTTTTCAGGCAAATAACTTGGAGTAACTTTATGTCTGTCTGTTTGGTCCTTTTTCTTCTCAGAGCTTTTCTCCACATAGTCCCTCTCCTTCTTCTTTAAAAAAGTGTCTTTTTCATTCCGCTTTTCGTTGTATTCCTTCTTCTCTTTCATTTTATTTTCCTTTTTCTTGTCTTTAATTTCCTCTTTCACAGGCTCTATGATTAGTTTTGCCACGGAGTCATTTTTAATCTCCCTGAAATCCGTTATTGGAGAATCCCAGCTGTCCTCGCCCTTGAAATCGAAGGATGAATCAGAGGACAAGTCTGAAAACCACCTCTCCTGCTGATCATCCGAAAGGCTGAATTTTGTGTCCTCGCTTTCAGCAAATTGGGTTTTGTTATTAAACTCATCAAACCCAGACTCCTCCCTGTAAAGTTTTTCTTTTTTGCATTTTTCCTTCTCTTCCTTGAAGGATTTTTCTTTTTCTAGTTTAGAAACCTTCTCCTCCTTCAGCTCATTCTTCTTCTCAGATTTAGACTGCTTATCCTTTGACTTCTTCTTTCTCTCCTCCTTGTGTATTCTTGGCTTCTCCTCCTTGGGAGATTTCTCCTTGACAGGTTTCTCTTTTTCTGATTTACTCAATCCTTCTCTGAAGGATTTGCTCAGGTCTTTACTACCATCTTTGATTTTTCTTAACGATTTCTCCTCTTTTGAGGATTTTCCAGTCTCATCTTTAAACAACCACTCCTTATCCTCTGTTTTACCTTTGGGAAGCTTTTCCTCCTTCTTACCATGCTCCCTATCGTGCTTTAACACTTTCAACTTGTTTTCGACTGGATTTTCTGTCTCTACTATCAAGCCTTTCTCAGGCTTTTGTTTAGAGTCCTCAAACTCAAAAGAGAATGTTTTGATTATTTTAATGTCTTGGCTGATGGGACACTGTCCCTTCTCCTTGTTTTTATGTTTGTGTTTTGTTTTATGCTTTTTAACAACCTTCCCCTCCTTGTCCAGCTTTGGGATTGCTCCATCCACATTGCTATGGAATGAATTCTTTTTCTCAGAAACAGTGTTGTGGGGGGTGTTTTTCTTTTTGTGCTCTGGTTTCTTCCTGACTGGCTTTAGTGACTCTAAGCTCGAGTCCTCGGACGAGAGGTCTGACTCGCTGGTCAGCCTCGTCCTGGTGGAGTCCGATAGGGAACTGACGTCTGACCAAGCTGGAGAAGATATGGTTTTCCAATTGTCCGTCCTCCAGTGCTTGGAGTGCTGCTCTGTAAGATTAGGGTTATGTTTCTGGGATGCTAAACTCCCATGAGAAGAGGTCGATGAGGCAGACAGAGAGTTAAACAAGGAGGATTCCTTTAGCACTAGCCTCGAGTCCTTTACACAGCTAGAGCTCTGCAGAGAGTCTCTATCATCCTCCTCACTCTCCACGTTTTCACTCTCTGATTCAGAGGAACAAAACTTGTCATTTTTTTTGCCAAACCGAACCTCTTTGCTTTTTGTCTCCTTCTTCCGCTTCTTTTTTACTTTGCTTTTCTCCTTGGGCGCCTTGGCGCTGGCGGGCTCCCGAATTTTGCTGCTGGGCAATATGGAGTGGGTGGAGAGGCGCAGCTTCTCCCCCGTGCCCACGGCCACGCTGGTCTCCTCCTCGTCCGAGCTGTCCGACAGGATGCGGTGGGCAGCTTTCTTTGGTGTAATTGTGTTATTTTTAGTATAAGTTTTCACTTCCATTTTGGGTATGGAAATGAAACTGTTTGCTTTAGTCTCTTTCCTGTAATCCTTTTTCAGCAAATGTTTGTCATCGACCGGCGGGACCCGGTCCTGCTCATCGTCCTCATCGAATTCATACTCATCCTTCACCGGGGTGATGGTTTTGGGGGGCTCCTGGGCCTTGGGCTTGTGCTTCAAACCCTTCTCAAACTCTGAGTCTGTGTTATTGCCATCAACGGAGCTGGAGGGAGCGAAGGAAGGGGCGTCCTCCTCTTCTGAGGTCTCTGCAGAGAAGAGAAGAACAGTGTGTTAAGGACTGCCAAGGATTTTGGGAAGGAAACATCACTGGTCTCCTGCACACACCAACCCCTGCTAACACGTCTGATGTCCTTTGGTCACACCCAACCTTTGCCAAATCGGCAGCCAACAGCTCGGAATGCCAGGTTGGAGGATCTTTTTGGAAGGAAGTTCCTCTAGCTCCAACCTGCACGGGGTGCTCCTCCAAATAACATCACGGGTGTATCACGAGAACTTTGGAACAAGGTTATGACTGCACACAGTTGTAGGTCAAGGCTCTCTGAAAGACTGGAAACTCTAATTTGCACTAATTAAAACCTGCAGAGTGTCCCACAATGGTGGCACTGGTGGAACAGGCTCTAGCAGGGACAGCCTGGGAGCAGAACCTGAAATACCAGTGCTGGGACAGCTGAGGGACAGGAACACACAGTGGGCATGCAAACCTCCTCCTCTCCACTGGAATTATCCACCTTCCAAAGGCAACACATCAATTCACCTGCAATTGGCTTCCAATCCTACAGCCTGACTGTACCAGGGAAGTGATCTCAACGTTGGCTTCCAGGGCAAATAGCTCCTGGAGCTAAAGCTGGAGGTTATGTTGTCTGAATTTGGGTTACAGCTACAGGTGGGCTCCTGACCATGGCAGCATCTGACAAGAGTCTAACTTCACTGTCCTCTTAAGGTCTCTGTGTTAACAGACAGCTGCAGGCCACGAGTGTCACTGCCAGGGCCACAGAAGGGCCAATCTCACCTGTGGAGCTCTCCTCGCTGGAGGGGTACGTGGTCTTCCCCAGGAGCAGGTTCACCATGGTGGGAGAGTTCGCTACCTTCAAAGGTGTCTCACCCTTCCTGTTGCTTTGATGAGGATTCCCTCCATAATGCAACAACAATTTCACCACCTGAAAAGAGAAACTGAGGCTTGAAGATGCTCACGATGCTCTGATTTCAGGGTTTTTTTGTATGATTTTCATACATAAATAAAAGAGCAGTGTCTTCAGGACATGCCCGGTGGTACTAGCATAAGAAAGGAGAGAAACCCCAGCAGCATTCCCAGGGAAGTGGTGGAATCACCATCCCTGAAAGTGTTCAAAAAACATCTATGGACAGGGTTTAGTGGTGCGTTGGCAGCATTAGGTTAATGGTTGGGCTCAATGATCATAGAGATCTTTTCCAACCTTAATAATCCTGTGACTCTAAGAACCACCCTGGCCAGGAAAGAAGGGGGAAGAACAAGGCACAAAACCATGCTCCTGTCCCAATTCCAGAAGAATGAACTATCCTCTGTGCAGGGAAACTCTGGGGCGGGAAAGAATCCCAGACTGGTTTGGGTTGGAAGGAAGCTTAAAGCCCATCACATTTCATCCCCCTGCCATGGGCAGGGACACCTTCCACTAACCCAGGTTGCTCCAAGCCCCATCCAACCTGGCACTGAGCACAAATTCCTGCCCACTACAGGGCAAATGAGACAAAAATACCCCAAATCTCCGTGTTTTCACAGTGCACTGCTTGAAGCACAAGTTTCCAAAAGAGTCACTTAAAGCAGTGAATTCCAGCAGCCCAACCTTGAAGTGGCCGTTGTTGGCTGCGTCATGCAGAGGGGTGTCATCGTCCAGCCCCTTGGTGTTGACCTCGGCGCCGGCCGCCAGCAGCTGCTTGGCCACGTCGTAGTAGCCCCGGTTGCAGGCCTCATGCAGCGCCGTCCAGCCTGCAAGGACAGGGACACTCAGGACACGGCACCAGCTTCACAGAGACACTCACACACAGGGAAAGTCACCTCCAGACCCAGAGGCTACAGGGTCAGTGTGGCCAGGGTTGTGTTGCTTTCATGGCCAGCTCGGTGGTGTTTGCCTGGATCCCCATGGCACAGCCCAGCCTGGCCTTGGACACTGCCAGGGATCCAGGGGCAGCCACAGCTGCTCTGGGCAACCTGTGCCAGGGCCTCCCACCCTCACAGGGAAGAATTTCTTCATAATATCCAATCTAAACCTCCCCCCCTTCTCCTGTCACTCCATGCCCTTGTGTAACACCCTTCTCCAGTATCCTCTTAAGCCCCTTTAGATTTGGCTTTAGGTTCCAATCCCTCTATAAGGGAGAGTCTGGTGACCAGACTAGGCCTGAGCTCACAACTGCAGACAGGGCTCCAGAACTGCCCCTACACAGATTTTCTGTGTGCTCTCCAAACGTGCAGCCAGGCTGGGACACTGGCCCAGGCTCGGGGGGAAACCAAGCAGCAGGGTCTCCACAGTAACGGTGGCTCCAGCTCTCAAACAAATCTCTGAAGAGCGCAGAACAAAATATGTTATCGTGTTCAAACAGACTATTTTTAAGCAGAGCCTGTTTTGAAGTTTCCCAGCGCGGCTGCTCCGGTGTTTTGCTGACAGCGCCGTGGGAGCACGTTCTGTTACCTTCCCTTGGAGCCTTCAGAGGGGGCACCTGTGCCTGGAATTAATCACAACTGATACTTCAGTCTGGCACTGGGATTAATCATACGGGCGGAGGAACAGCTACATCTATTTATAGCCCCAAAATTGTGCAAAGAGAACAGCAAAGAGCAAAGTCAAGCTCTCAGATGTGCTGGAGAAAGGCTGATCCAGCCCCACCGAACGGCACCTTCATCACCCCTTCACCATCATCTCCCTGCCTTCTCCCTGCACAACTCGGGGTTGCTCCCATCCCACCACCCTAAGCAGGAGCTTGGCAGCACTGCTGAGGAGGAGAACGAGGAGGAGGAGGAGGTGGTGCTACTCCTGAGCTGAGGGTCAGGATGGTCAACAACTCCTCCAATTCGGGTGCCTGGTGGGAGCCTGACCTTGCCCTTCACATTCCCTCCCCATCAGCAGCACCCCCACATTCAGTCCTTAAAAACAACTCCCAAAAATTTACAGGTATCGGCCCCCCAGCTCTGGAGTGATGACTTCACAAACCTACTCTCAGCAGTATTTCTGGGCACATAATTCCTTCTGTTTTAGGTAAAAATAGAGCTAAACCAGCCCACTTCTCTTTGCAAATCCCACTCCAGGCTTCCAACATGGCACCCCCATGGTAGGGCAGAAGGAAGTGGTCTGGAGGAGCCTGGTCACAGTTTTGGTGTGTGGAACCACGACAACTCCAGGGATTCTCTGGATTCTGCCCAGACCAGCTTCACCCCCTCAAACAGACTGGACAGCTTGGGGAATTCTGCTCCCAAACTCCAGCAAGAGAATCAATGCCTTCAGGGTTTTTTTTATGTGGCTTTTTGTCGTTCTTTGAATTTTTTAAAGGGCAAAAAGGCTTTTTCCTCTTCAAAGAGCAAAATCACAATTTTTGGCAAATGCCCTTTCCAAGGCTCAACCTCATGTTATAGACAAACTACTTTTTCTGGTGGAAGTCATTCTTGGAGGTGGAACACACAACTAGGTGGGAAAAAGTTGGGATTCCTGGGCTGTTACCTGCAAAGTCCTTCACATTGACATCTGCACCCTCGATGATGAGCTCCTTGATGCGCCGGGCGTCCCCGCGGATGGCAGCACGATGCAGCCGAGTCTCTCCTCGCTCGTTTCTCTTATTTACTTTATCTTTGGTTTTGGAGGCAGAGTTGGGAGTTCCCTTCTGACAAACTGTAGACTGAGAGGGATGCTTTGGTGTTGTGTCAACTGCAGGGAGGAGAGAAACAGCGTCAAGAACTGCCATTCCAAGGAATTCCTAAGCCCTTAGAGGGAGCTCGTGCATCACATTTCATCTCGGCTCCTCCCAAAATATTCACCACAAGGCAGCGAGAGGCAACCCAAGCCCTGGAGTGGATGTGAACAGAGCAGCCTGTGTGTGTCCCACGGAGATGGGAATCGCGAGCTGCCAGAGCCCACTGGAGAGCTGCACTTCTGGCAAACACTGTGGGCAATCCCGTGATTTGGGAGCAGACAATGCAGCTCCTTACCCTCAAACCTCAATTCCCAAGGGAAGTGGCCTTTTACCAAGCACATGTGAGGTCTGACTGCCTTGGGAGGAGACTGCATTTCCTGGGAGCACACTGGAATGCTCTGAACACACTGCAGCTTTTTCCCTTTTTGTTTCCCCACATAGCAGCGACATAAGCAGTGAGATTGGGGTTTTTCTGGCTAAAAGCTGCAATGCTGTGTGTAGGATGTGGATGTGAGCACACGGACAGCACAGAGCCTCCAAAACATGGGGAGGGCCATGTTTGCAACAGATAAAAATTACTAAAACAAAATCCGTGGTAAACACATTCCAGCTGCTCCACATCTCAAGTTACAGCTGTGGTGGTTACACATCTTATCCCCTTCCATGAGAAGAAACATTAAAAACCTACAGAGTATGGTATTTTGTCTTTATTTACAATCCCCTCTTACTGAGATAGCCTGAAAAGCCAGTGGGAAACAGGGAGCTGAGGTGGAGGAGGCTCCTTTGGAACCCAAGCTCCAGATGTGCAGCCAGGGTGGGCTTGGTCATGGCCTGGATTGGGCCCAAGGGACACTGGAAAAAGGATGGGCAGCCAGAGCCATGTGTGGATCCCAGTGACACCATACCTGGAGTCACCTGCAGAGCACCATGGCAGCAGTGAGACCCCACAGAGCAGCAAACCTGCACCATGCTAGGGTGGTAGTTCAGCCCTGCTGCTGCACGTGAACACCCTGGTGACCCCAGGAATCAGGAATTCCAGGCATTTGGGAGCCTCTCGCTGCAGCTCCCACCTGTCTGCCCACCCGTCAGAGCAAACCCACTCCCCAGGCTCACCTGGGCTGTTTGCAGACTCTTCTGCTGTCATCTGCATGAGGAGAGCGACTTGCTGGCGCTCGGAGAGAGGATACCCAGCCCGGATCCCCGAGAGGCCCATGCCGAAGAGCAGGCCAGGCTTCCTGGTGGCGGGCTCCTTTTTAATCCTCTTCCGCTCGGGACCCTGCTTCTCTGTGGGACAAGGACACAGACACAAGCCATGAATGTCACTGCAGCTGAAAGCCACATCCCCCTCTGAGCATGGTACTAACAGTTCCCAAAAGCTTGTGGCGAGTGATGGATCCCTGCAGTAGCCACCAGGTTCACACTGCTGAGGCTGCAGCCTCATGCTCCACTCCTGCTGCTCCAACAGCCTCCCATTCTCCTCCACCATCAAAGTGCAGCACAGGAAGGAGAGAATGGATCCTCTGAGGGGCCACTGCCAGTGCTGTGCCTCCCATCCTGCTTTAGGAGCCTCCATCCCATGCCAGAGCACTCCTACACAGCCTGACACCACTGCAGCATGGACCCAACTGGAGGCACCGAGGAGCATCAGCAAGGAGAGCTGAAAGATACAGGCTGACAGTCTGGAAATGTGGCCATCACACCACCATCACCATCATCATCATCATCATCATCATCATCATCATCATCATCCAAGCAAGGAGGCTGCAGCCAAACAGGTGTGGGGAGCACCAGGCTGGTCCTTTCCTCCCAAAGTGGTTACTCCCATCTGGCCTAAGCACCCATCTGGCCGCAGGTCTTCTGCAACCCTCTAATGAAATCCCAAACAAACACAAGGGGAGGGGAGGAAGAGACCCCAGAAGGGCCTGGCTTGTCATCCCAAATCCCAGCTTAAAACTTGGTCTCCTGAATCATCCAGCTGCTAATGCAGCTCCTGCTGAGGGACCAAGAGCAACCTCCCCCTAAAGCTGGGATTTGTCAAATCCTGCTGCACCATCTCCAGTGTGTTCAGAGAACCACAGCCACACCAGAATCATAGCACCATGGAATGGTTGGGGTGGATAGAACTTTAGAGCTCATCCATTCCCACCCCCTGCCATGAGGGACACCTTCTACTGGACCAAGTTGCTCCAAGCCCTGTCTAATCTGGCCTTGGACACTTCCAGGGATGGGGCAGCCACACTTCTCTGGGCAACCTGGAGGTGCCTCAGTACCTTCATTGCAATAAAAATTAACTATCTGGCAGGCTCTCCCCCAGCTCTGCTCAGCCAGGCCTGTCTGTCACACTCGATGTGGGTCACGGGCACACGGCCAGTGGGACAGAGCCTGTGGTGCCTCCGTGCAAAGTCCAGCAGGTCAGGTGGAACCACCAATGGACAGGGTCACACCTGGCCACCAGACTCTGCACCACAGCACACGGTTCCTCCTTCACCCACCAAACTGCAGCCGAGGAAAAGTCTCTGGCAGATGAGGGCAGCAGCGTGTGCTGATGTTCCATTCCTGCTGCTCACAGCTCCCATGGCTGAGGCATAGCCAGCTCCAGAAACCTTTTCCAAGCGCGGTGCACAGAGCTGCCAACCTCTCCTGCTCAGGTCCCACCTGGAGAAGGTGATTTCCATCAACCCCTGCTCCCAGGATCCCATACACTAAAGAAGTAACTGTTCCAGGGAACCTCTCAAGCAGAGAGCACAGCCACCCCTCTTCAAAGCCCTCTCATTGCCCACAAAAGCTGTGGCTGCCCCTTGATCCCTGGAAGTGTCCAAGGCCAGGTCGGACAGGGCTTGAGCAACCTGGGATAGTGGGAGGTGTCCCTGCTCATGGCAGGGTTGGGGTGAGATGAGCCTTAAGGTCCATTCCAACCCAAACCATTCCATGATTCTATGAAATACAAGCCCTGGAAACATGTCTGCATTGAAGGCGAATCCCAGCCTACTCCTCTGAAACCACATTCTGGTCATCCTGGCAGCTGTAACAGAGCTGGAAGATGAAATCAGATCACAGGACAGTGGGCAGTTTTTTATTGGCTTAAAATAAAATTAAACCCAGCGTGCTTACGGGAAGACAACTTTGTCGGTGTGGCTCCAGGAGCCAATGCTGCTGCGCAGTGTGTCCTGCCAGGGGACACAGGGACACCTGATCCATGTGTGCAGCTCCTCCTGAGCCTCTGAGCTCCAAGCTGCTTAATTCCTGCTCAGCCAGGCCTGGCTTCTCCCAGCCTTGGTCCCATCGAGCCATGCCCCAAAGCCAGGCATGAAGATGCTCGAGGGGTCACATTTTGGCTGGTGCCACCAGGCAGTGTCCCTGAAGTACATGATGCCCAGAGCTGTGCCAGGGCTGCTCTGCACGTACGGAGCCACAATTAGAATGGGAACATTTTCATTAATATCCCTTGGCTGCTGCAGGTTGTCAGCCCGAGCCTAGGATTTGCAAAAATTGATTATCAAGTTCAACCGAAACCCCCTAAACTCCTATTCATTCTGCAGTTGCAGAAATTTCCTCCTCCACAGAACATTTAACATTACAAAGCATGTGATCAACAAGATAAAAATAAATTGGAAAGCGACTGCCGCGTTCTCGCTCGCTGAGGGGAGGCAGCCGAGGACTTGGGCTCGTGCTTCCCAGTGGGAAGGGTTCAAGGCCAGCTGGATGGGACCTGGAGCAACCTGGTGTGACCACCTACCCTGAAGGGTTGTCACACCTGGTCCAGTGGAAGGTGTCCCTGCCCATGGCAGGGGGTGGAGATGAGCTTTAAGTTCCCTTCCAACCCAAACCATTCCAGGATTCTGTGATTCTATGGTTCCAGTGCTGGCACCCCAGTGTGGGCAGTGTGGCAGCCCCTGGCTCCCTGCATGGCACAACCCTCAGGCAGTGTGGCGGGACCACATAAGCAAGATCCTTGAGTGAGTCTGAAACGTGAGCAGAAGGATGGAGATGGAGCTGCTCCCAGCGTCTACTTCCCATCCTGAGCCTCAGCAGGGTGAGGGTCCTGCCCATCCTTCACCTGGCTCTCCTAGCCCTGGCTGGTCCCACGCTCACAGAGCTGCACGTGTGCATTATTTCAGCCCAGAGGATTTAACTCAGAATCAGATTTTCAGCAGATTTAAAGGTGTCCCTGCACAGAGATCTCTGCCCTCTAGCTCCTGCAGACTGCTCCTGTGCCTCTAATTAACTGCACCTCTGGAACACCTTGCAGCAAGATGGAGAGAATGGAGAGAAACTCTCCCAGTATTAGCCACCTCAGCAGACAGAAATAAAGCTTATTTCACATGAAAACCCCAGAGATAGGGGGAGGTGTGTGGGCAGGGAGCCCCCAGTGCTGAGCGGCAGCGGCTGGACTGTGCACACAGATCCCAGTGGGAGGAAGACCACGGCAGCCCACGGATGCTCCATGAGCCCAGCATGAGCCACACCTCCGTGCAGCTATTTTTAAAGCAGCTCGTTTGCTGCTTGCTTCAGCCCTTCTGCAAACCTCCTGAGCATCAGCCCTGGTTTAATTCGGGGATCCTGCTCGGCTCTTCCCTCACGCTGACGCCAGCAGGAACTGCATGCGCAGGCTTAAAGGGGAAAGCAGGAGCTGAGCGGAGCTGAGCCGGGAACTGCTCCTGCCTTTCATCACAGCGAGCCCGACAGGCTGCAAAGGCAGAGCAGGAGCACAGTCCCAGGACAGAAGGGTTTGAGCCTTAGCCTGCAAGTGGTTCTCGTGCCCACACGGGACTCTGGGCAGTGCTGCAATGGGGAGCACAAACCCAGGGCTGCTGGAAGCACCTCGGCAGCTCCACAGGGATCCCAGGGCAGATTGAGAGGGATTCGGTGCTGCTGGGCTGGCTCTGTGTGCAGACACAGGCTGAACCAAGCCCCAGCTGAAACGGAGAGGGGCAGGGAAGGAAGGAGGGCAGGGCAGTGATGGAAAACCTCTCTGGGGTTTCTCCAATGCGCAGTGAGACGCTGGCAGGTCGCGGGGACGCCGGAGCCACACAGCTCCTCGCTCCCCACGCAGGCAGCACACCCCGTAATGCAGAAAGCATCTGCTCCCACTGCTCCGGCACGACAACACACGCATGGAAGGTGGAACCCTGAGGAAAAATGCCATTTTCAAACCAGCAGCTCGCGCCGAGCAAACCTCTCAGCACCTCACGGCCACGCCGAGCGCCGGCTCACCAGAGAGAGGGGCTTTGCAACCTCTCCTGCGCCGAGCGAGCGCACGGCCAGGAGATCAATAGGAATAAATTAGAGCGGCACAGACAGCAACAGAGACTGCACTGCACCCCCGGGAGAGCACGCGGGCTCTGCTCCCCCCAGCCCGGCCCAGCCTGCGTAAGAGTGACTCACTCCTGCTGCAGAACTTGGAGGGCATAAAACGTTTTGGAGCATGTCGGCTCAGAGCAGCGAAGAGCAGGTCCAGCCCGGCACTGCAGCCTGGGGATGTGCTCCCAGACTCACAGGGCACCTGCAGTGGGGGCTGGTGACTCAGGAGGCGAAAGGTTGACAGCAGCACAGTCCCAACACATGCCGAGGCTCTGGGCACTCCAGAACTGAAGGACAAGCAGGCTGAGGGGAAGGCTAGAGGGGGCAGGAGAGGCATGGAATGGGAGGCAGCACTCTTGGCCCAGGTGGACAAACGAGAGAGCAGCAGGACAGGGCAGGAGAACACTCAGTGGTGAAGAGCTCAAGTGAGGAGGGTGAGCAGGAATGCAGAGGAATGCAGAGGAACACAGCTTGGGCTAGGGGGACACATTGGCACCAGGAGGTCATGGACACACTGCAGAGCCAACAGACCAGGGGGCACAGCCAGGAGGTGATCTGGCTTATCAGCCCAGTGCCAAATAGGAAAACAAGAGGAAAAGCAAGGTCTGCCTTGACAGAAGGCGCCCTGAGCTGCTCCTGTACAGCGGGGAGCTCATTCCCAACCTGAAGGATGGAGAACCAGAGCCAGACCCTCATCCCACACTGCTGGGAACGATGATGGAGACCTTGGCTGTGAGTCAGGAGCAGAGGAAAGATGCCAGCAAGAAGAACAAGCCCCTTTATAACCATGTCAGGTCACTGTGTGGAGCTGGGCCCACCATCCCCACTGCTCAGCTGGGCTCCCTGGGGATGAGGATCTGCAGCGCCTGACCCCACTGGCTGCAGTATTTTAAAATATAATTTGACTAGAGAGGTTTAATGCTGTGTGACAGCCTGAGATCCAAGTCCAGGTGTTCCCCCTACACTTACAGGCCAGATCCCACAGCTGTGCCCTGATGTGTAAAAGCAGCTCCTTCACAGAGCGGCCACTGGCTCCCAAAATGCTGTGAGAGGAGCCCAGAGGCTTCACCAGAAGCAACAATCTCCATGTTAAAAGTGAATAATTCAGAGCAAGACCAATTTTCAAGTCCAGACTGTTCATTTCCCACGAAATAGAAAGAGCTGGAGGAGGGAGGACGGGGGAGGAAGGCTCTGGCCAGCCCTCCTCTCCCGGAGCTGGGGCCAGGACACTCTGCAGACAGCACTGATTAAAGCTCTTGTATTAAGGAAAAAGCCATCATTGATAGATTTTTGGTTCACAGAGACACAGCACACTGCAGCCTCTCCCTCTGCATGTTAAGAAGGTGATGAGGGGGGAGGAAGGAGATTTATGGCAGCTCCCATCATAAAACGACCTGGTTTTCTGCACAGCCCTTCCCAGATGGCTGCTGCACACGGGGAGTTTCTCAGGGTGATCTGAAGGCTGGTGTGTGCCAGGCTCTCCACACTGTACCGGCATTATGGAGCCGAGCTAGGAAGGGAGAAGCTCTGACATTCACTCTCTCGCTGGTTGCTAGGTGAGAACAGTTTCTTACTATTTTAGTAAAAGGATTGAAATGACACAAGCACAGAGAGCCCTGCTGCAGCGCAGCCCCTCCGAGCCCCCAGCTGCACACACCGGAGCACCGCCAGGCACAGGAATGGCAAAAACACCACTTAGGGATGCAGATGCCTTTTTTAATAAGCCAGCAATTTGCTTCTCACGGATTCCCTTGCCAGCCTTGCCGACTCGGGACTAACGAGCCCTTTCCCATGCCGTGTTGCTCCAAACACTCCAGCATTAGGCAACCAGCAGCCAGCTCCAGGAGAGGATGGTTTGGGTCAGCTGATTCATCAAGCATTTTCTAACCTACTAATTAGCGTCACGTAACAACCTCAGGGGATTAGAGAGGAGTTTGAAGCTCCAAGGCCAGCTCCTGCCAACCATACTCATACTGGCCCTCGTCCACCACAGCACCTCCCTGGCTGGCCACGAGCTCCTGGGATCAGCCTGGGGCTCCCAGAGAGCCCTCGGAGCCAGGCGAGGTTGATGTGCACAGATCAGCTTGGAGAGCTGGTGGGGGTTTGTCTCCCTTAATGCTCCAAGAGCACCCAGGGAAGGAGATGAACACACAGGGAGGGAATGGGATCCCAAGGAGAGCAGGGCTCCCAGTGCTGCTGGCGACCACCAGCTCTGACCCAGCCTCATTCAGACCTTCCCAGCTCCCAGGGAGAGCTGTCAGCTGCTCCAAAATTATCTCAGCATGCTCCGAGATTTGTACTGAGCCCCAACTCTCCCTGCAGATGACTAAAGGCCTGGAAACCACAGCTGCACCTCGAGCCAAGGGACTCAAGTGACAGTGTGACATCCAGCTAAGGAAACCAGCGCAGGAGGAGAGAATGCAGAATTCTGCACTCCGCGCATCTCCCAGCTGCTCTGGAGCAGCATTGCCTGTCCCAGTGTGCAGTGAGGGACCTGTTGGTGCGGATCCATCCCATCCCAGCCCCAGGGAGGTGGGGAGTGCCCAGCCCCACGCCGGCAGTCTGGTGCCGTTGAGTCAGCCGTGACTCAGCCGTGGCTCAGCGCCGCAGCCACGGCACCGCTGCGCCAGCCGCCCGTGCCCACCTCTCCTGCCAGGTGCCTTCCCAGCAGGACTGTTCCCTTCTCCCCGCTGCTCCCTCTCTGCGTGCTTGTTAATACCACAATTATCCAATATTCTGGGTTCAAAGCCCCCTCCTGGCGCGGCACACGGCCGAGGAGCTGTGCAGAGCCTCGCATGCTGCTGGAATCGCTGGGAGAAAGGCTGGCTGTGCTCGTTTGGCGGCTGCCAGGCAGCACGTAGGCTCTGGGCAGCGCCTCTGGATGTGGGGAGATGCCACACGAGGGAAGGAGAAGGAAGGAGGAGAAGTCTGAGGCACAGAGATGCTGCTCCCACAGTGCTGGAGCTGTAACATGCACAGTCTGGAGGCTCACGGCTCGATGCCATTTTTTTTTTCCTAAAGACAGTTTATTTAGTTAACTCTGAGGAACCTGAGAGCCAGAATTGTTGCTCTAGAAACCATTTTGAGAGAGATTATTTTTAAAGATTCAGCTCTGAACCAACCATATCCAAACCATACACTGGCCAGCAGCACCTCTGGGAGCTCACACCACAGAATTCTGGAATGGTTTGGTTTGGAAAGGACCTTAAAGATCATCCACTCCCACCCCCTGCTGGGGACAGGGACACCTTCCATTGTCCCAGGTTGCTACAAGTCCTGTCCAGCCTGGCCTTGGACACTTCCAGGGATCCAGGGGCAGCCACAGCTTCTCTGGGCAGCCTGTGCCAGTGCCTCACCACCCTCACAGGGAGGAATTCCTTTCCAATATCCCAGCTATCTCCAAACTGTGCTGCAGCACCAGCTGCTGCCCCACATCTGGCCAGGGTGGGTTTTGCTGCCCTTCCACGGGAGACAAACCCCCATCTGATGTTTCTCACCCCACATATGGAGCACCTGCATCAAGGCTGAGCCTGAGCCATCCGGGAAAAAAGCAACACACACCGTGCTAAGGAAAATGAGTCACTGCAACACATCAGGATGAGGATCCACACTATTGTTTAAACACTTGAAGAGGAGAAAAATACCCCACTAGAGGCAAAGTGAGAGCTCTGCTAGTTCCCAGCTCCCACGTCCTTACAGCTGAATTCCACGTGGCTCTGGAATATCCTGGCACACCCCCTCAAGCACACACAGCAGCCCATGGACACAGCCTGGGAAGCACGACCACGTTACATAAACCACCCGGGGTCAGCCAGCAGCGATGGTGCAATCCTGCTTCTCTGAGGGCTGCGAGCAAAGCTGAGGAGCACAACAAGCAGCAGCAGCACAACAAGCAGCAGCAGCACAACAAGCAGCAGCAGCCTCCCCCTCCTGCAGGAATGCGGGGTGGGCGCACAGCAGGCTTTGTTCCAGGCAAAAGCCCGTCCTGCATGTCACACGTGTGTCCTCAGCCAGGTGCCACTGATGGCACCAGCACAGACTTGGGGGACACCTCCACCCCCGGAACATGCAGCTTCTGAGCACCCACAAACACGTCTGTACCTGCCTCTACCTCGAGCCAGGCCGAGGAGCAGACAGGCTTGAAACACCCCACAGTTGCAATGGGGTGGTGCAAGAGCAGAGCAAGGTGCCAGCAAGTCTTTTCCTATCTCCAGTAAGCCTTTTCCCATCTCCAACATCTGATTCCTGGAGTAAACGATGTCAGGGAAGAGAAAAATGTTCCTGCTAAGCACCAGTCTGACTGCACATTGATCTGCAGCTCCCTGCTGGGATGTCCAACCCCGTGGCTGAGTCACTTCCTCCCCAGTCCCCACCAAACAGGTTGGTGAGACTCAACCACACCCTCCATACACCTTCCCAGAGTTTGTGAGAGCACAGTTTGTCTTTGAAGGGGTCTGTGAGTGCCTTGACCTCCTGCAGGTCTCCTCTGGGAGCTGGGCTGCTGCTGCCCCTCAGCTCACCCACTTCCCCAGGAAGGACGAGCTCTGGAGAGGAAGGGGAAGAGCTTTGCAGAGGAAGAATAAGATGTGTCTGGAGATAAGAGTCACACAGCTGCGGAAAGTACAGGGTAACGGGGGAGCCCCTGGGCAGGGGGGTCTCATGGGCTGCTGCTCCTCCCCAGCAGCCACAGCCTCTCCCAGCAGCTCTCTCTGCTCTCCTCTGCATTTGGTTTCCTCCTCGCTGCTGCCAGCGCAAACATTTCCAAGATCTCTGCAGCCAGAGAGAGAGCAGAGCCCTGGGAAAAGCAGATCCCTGCCGTGACGTTCCAGCAGTCACGAGGGTCAGACAGCCCTGCAGCCAGTTTGGGCTTCAACTCTCAACCCAGTATTGAACGTGGCACAAACACCCTTGACAAAGAGCAGCTCCAGCTCTGGATAATCAGCTTTGCCTGGCCCCAGCCACCCCCTAAAGGTGACACCCCAAGGGAGACACCACAGCAAACCAAACCTTCATCCTACAAACGGCCATCACATTTAAGAGAATTAATGAATGTTTGGAAACGTTCTGCCCAGACAGGGAGTTCAGGAGCACAAACCCAAGGAAACACGGGGCCAGCCTCAGGACATGTCACCACCGTGTGTCCTTGCCTGTGGGACAACCCTCACTGCTGCAGTGGCACTCCTGGCCCTTCCACATCTGCCCTCGCAACTCCTGAACCAGAGGAGACACATCCTGCATCACACCACCTTCCAGGCTCACCACAGAGCACCACCAAATACAGCCTCTGTACCATTTTTAAGCATATTCAGAACTTTTAGCCCATTTTATCTCTTAATACAATCACTGAGTTTTACCTGACCAGAACGATTTCCAGATGCAGATTTCCTAAGAATACACAGGAAGGATCCACACAAACCACTGCCCAGAAATCCACAGATCAGCCCCTTACAACAAAACAACACTATTTTCTCCAAGCCAAAGCTTTGTGACAGCTCTTCCCAATTGCTAACAAATCCAACAGCCCATCCACGACCCTCATGAGACACTCTTCTGCCATAAGATTGATCTGCTTGACCAGATTCTACTTGTTGGTTTTCTTTTAAAGACTACTCAGCTTTATTCCCCTGTTTTCCAATTTCTCACCAGCAGGCCCTGCTCCATGGCCTGTCCCAGCCACAGTTCTTGAACTGGGATGGTTAGAAACAAGGAGAATGCACAAGAGCTGAAGGAAGGGGAGCTCCTCACACAGCTATGGCTTGGTCCACCTAAAAACATCACTAAGACCATAAGGGCTTTAACCCAGCCAGCTCCAGATGTGCACCTGTGGAGCAGAGCAGCTATCCAGCCCCTCATCCACACACCTCTTCCCTCAATCAAAAACCACGGGAAATTTGCTACAACACTTCCATATGGATTGGCTGCACACCAGATCCTGTGTGCTCCCCACCAGCCCCAACACCCAGGATTTGAGGGTGGAATGTGGCATTTCTGTACCTGTATCCGAGTCTTTTTGATCTCCATTTGTTCCGACAGTGAAAGGCAACTTGCGTTTGGTCGCTCGCTCTTTCACCTCTTTGCCGCCATCGCTCCGGTCCAACTTTGGAGTCTTGGTTAGAGAAACTTTATCTTTATCCTGGAAAGAGAAGAGACCACATCAACAAGAGCCTTCCCCAGACTGTGCTCACCCGATTCCCCAAATCCTGCACTGGCCTCACACAACATCCCTTTCCTTACTGAGGATTTCCAGCATCAGGGTTTGCCGACTCAGCCTCCACCAAGATATAAAGCTCTACCAGAGAAGAGCCAGGCCAACCAAGGGTGATGTGTGGTGCCAAATTCCAAACAATTCATGTGAAAAATTAAGCCAACACTTTGTGTGAGGCCAGGGATGTGCCTGGCTGTGGGCATGGAGGGAAGGTAGGCTGGGATGGGGGAACCTGAAGCTTTCTGAACACAACCAGACACCAAGAATGACCCCTACCTGCTTTGTATCAATCTTGTTTATTCAGGCTGGTTTGCATTTTAGTGTGAAGCAGAAATGCTGCAAACTGCTCAGAAGCAATCTCAGAAAGAGATTTTGAAGGGACATCCCAAGCAAAAGTTACAGATATTGAGACAGGTGAGATTTTTCACATGACCATGGAGAGCTGGTTCCCAGCTCAAACTCCAGGAGTTCAGTGTGCTGGCAAAACACAGCCTGAGGTCATGCCCTGTGTTTTTTGTATGTGAGGAACAGGATTATTTTAAGTGAGGCGTCTGGACTGACCACTGTGCCCCTGCCCGAACAACAAGGGCAGCACAAGCAGCTTTGTGACAGATCTGATTTCAGCAACCCAGCAAAACCCACACTCTGCGCTTCAGAGGCACAGTTAGATTAAATACCAGAACCTCAGCACATGAAATCATGCCAGAGCTGGAAGCTCAGAGCAGCCAAGCTAAGAGCATTCCCTTGTTTAGAGAGGCGCAGCCCCGCTGTCTGGCCCTGGCAGCTCCCTGGCAGGTGGCCCCAATGCCAGCAGTCACAGGACTGTGGTGTCACCGTCACCGCGTGCGTCGCTCCTTCCTCCTTCCGTGTCTGTGTGGAGCCCACACTGCACCCACAGGAGAAAGAGAAACCCCTGCCTCGCCCCAGGGGGATGTGTTTGCACGTCCCTGGCCACAGGCAGCGTGACAGCCCTCGCTGAGCTCCAGCGAGGATGGAGGAAATGGGTTGGGGAGTCCCTTTTTTGGTAAAGCAAGAGAAACAAACCTGCCTGACAGGGCCCTGCGGTGGGAGGCAGCCAAGGCACGTTCGGAGCCCCAGGAAGGGCAGCCCTGCTCCAGAGTTCTGGCCCTGGAGCGACGGGACAGAGCCCCCACAGCCAAAATAAACACTCCAGCATTTCCTTTAAACCCTCCAGATTGAAAAGCTTTGGACTTTGTTTTTTCTGAGGTGAACAAAAATAGTTTGGAATAACAAATGATGCCACTTCTGCTCTGAGGTGGCAGTGAGGCCAGGGAGCTCCCATCACTTGCCAGGAATGTCATGTTGTGAGCAGGTACCCTGGTCTGTCTTAGTTCTACGACCCTATGAAATATTTTATCAAAAGAATAAAATAAAACATGTATGTTTCCTGAAAAACAGCCACCAAATAAATAATGCACCTTTTCCCCACAGTGGCCATCCACATTCTGAACTTTTTCTTATATCTACTTGAATAAAAGGCATCTCTGAACACTTAGAACACAAGTCTGCGAGGTTCCTGCAGTGTGAAGCAGTCAGGGCTGTCAGAGTTCAAGGAGCATCTGGATGATGCTCTTAGACAACCAGGTAAGTTTTCTGCTGAATTAATGCTGCCCAGGATCTCTGTGAGGAAAAGGGCAGGACAGGTAAAAATGCAGCTCATTCTAGAAAGTTTGAATCATGGAATGGTTTGGGTTGGAAGGACCTTAAAGATCATCCAGTTTGATTCTGTGCCATGGGCAGGGACACATTCCACTGTCCCAGGTTGCTCCAAGCCACATCCAACCTGGCCTTGAACACTGCCAGGGATCCAGGGGCAGCTACAGTTTCTCTGGGCAACCTGTGCCAGGGCCTCACCACTCTCCCAGGGAACAATTCCTTCCCAAAATCCCATCTAACCCATCCTCTGTCAGTCTAAAGCCATGTTGCTAAAACCTCCCTGCTGGAGGAGAGACAGAGTAGAGGAATTAGGAGAAAGCCCTTTGCAGAGCAGAGGATGAGCCCAGCGTGGCCCTGGCAGTGTCTGTGTGAATCCCAGCGCTGGGCACGCTCGGGCAGAGCTTCCTTTGCATCCTCCCCATGCTCAGAGCTGCTGATCCAGTCAGTTCAGCACAATTAAATACCAGGCAGTGAAGGAAGCGGCGGCAGCGCCGGCACTGCTTTGAAGATTAATTCGTACAGTAGCACAACGATAACCTTTTCTACTAATTGGAGCAAGGAAGATCCAGACTTTGCTTCCCCCTGCAAAGCAGAGACTTGCTGGGGATGCCTGCAGCAGCGGGTGGAACATCAAGGCAGTTGGAGAGTCCAACTCCTGAAAGTTTTAATTTTCTTATTTTAAGCGTTACTTCCCTAATTATTTCCAATTCTGTAATGAAGAATGTCGTCCTTTACTTGAGTAAAACCTGGTTTCATTTTTAGGTCTTCGCATTGTTTAAAGTAAAGCTCAGACTCATCGGAATCAGGTTTCACAAATGGAACAAATCCAAATTAGAATCACAGAATCCTGGAATGGTTTGGGTTGGAAGGGACCTCAAAGCTCATCTCATCCCAACCCTTTTTGCCATGGGCAAGGACACCTCCCACTAGATCAGGCTGCTCAGAGCCCCATCCAACCTGGCCTTGACAGGAGTTTGGGGATGGGGAAAAGTTGAGAGCTCAGCAGCAGCAACAAGTTCCCCTTTGTAGGTGTTAATGAAAGCTGCTTTGGCAAAGGGGAGTCAGCAACTGTGAGTGCAGAAAAAAATCCCCTCCTGACACATTACACTTGTAGTAAGAGTTACTGTATGAGTAACTGAACCCACCTTGAGCTACTCTTGCAGAAGTGTAAAGATGCAGCACAAGTCACTCTCGGCCACTGTGGCTGGAGCACAAAGCCACCAGGAACTGAACCCAGCAGCCACCCAGAGTGAGATGCTACAGGGTGGGGATGGAAGGGCTTCTCCCATCAGCACCACAGACCCTGATATCAATCTGCTCAGGGCACTTGTGACACACAAACTGGCCAAAGGCCAGTTCTCAAAACAACCCTGGGGGATTTTTGGTACAGATTTCTGCAAGACAGAGCCATTCAGACAGGGCTCTGAACAATCCGGTCTAGTGGAAAGGATGAGATGAGCTTTAAGGTCTCTTCCAACCCAAACAAGTCCATGATTCTACAATTCACAAACCCATGCAAAGAAATCCGTATTCCCAGCCCATCACCTCACTCCGACAGAACCTGACTCGCAGCCCAGAGCTTATGCAGAGACTTTCACTGCCAGCAATGGAAATCCCCAAAGCCCTTTGTTCTCCAAAATGAGCTCCAAGCATTTCAGGTTGTGATGTCAGTAAAAATTAGGCAGCAACGAACAAAACCAGCACGGGCAGCCTGGGAGGAGAAGCCCAGGAGGGCTCCAAGGCTGGAGGGCTCCAAGGCAATGCCCCACATCAGACTCCTGCTGTGGGCAAACAACCCACGCTGCAAAAAGCAAATGCTGCCACAGAGGGACTTTCCCTGCACCAGTGGGTCTGTCCTGACCAGGACTCTGCCAGCAGGAAGGGAGAAGGGGCAGGAGGTTCCCACCCTGAATTACAGAAAGGAATGGATGCAGTTTTACCCAGAAAGCAACTGGATGTGGTGAAAACCAAATAATTCCCTACACCTGGGCCCCTCGTAGCCTTCCCTAAGCCAGAGTACAACACACACACACAAAGTTCCAAAAAGTCTGAGTTTGTTTTGTTATCAATGCTGTAATAAAACATGTGAAGCATGGAGGAGCTGAAGCCCCATTTCAATGACCCTCAGGCACAGGAGTTTGTAAGAAATAATACGCTGTGATGATCATGGGCTGATTAACTTCACTGAAATCTCACCTCTTCACTCACTCAGATGCTTCTGCATGTTTCATACCCCAGTGGGTGACTCTGTGCTGGACAGAGAGCCCTGCACTCACTCATCCAGTCTGGGAAGCCCTGACAGCACAACAGATCTCGTGAAGAACCAAAAAATAAGGACCATGTTTCCCTTTTCTGAAAAGGGGAGAAGAGGAAGGAGAAAAACCTCAAGCTTTTTTAACTTCTGCCAGCTCCTGCAAGCAAAAAAAGGGGTAAGTGCCGTTCTGCTTGGTGTTCACTGCAGCAAAAATGCACTTTTGACTATGCAAGAGGGAGCATTTCCCCATAAAGAGGCAAAGGCTGTGCTGAGCACACAGTGTAACCACGCAGCCAGGCCAGGCCCATCAGGAAATGCTTTTGACAACTGATATAACTCTTGCTGTGGTGCTCTGCTCAGCCTAAGTCATGAGTAATCTCCTCCTGCTACAGGGATCTGTGGATCTAGACCAGAAAGGAGAATTATTCATATATGGCATGCAGATTTTTACAAAAGCCTTCAGGCTGAAGGGAGCAGGAGGAGCCTGGGGGCTGCCAGTGCCTGCCCTGGGCAGGCTTGTGCAGCCTTATAAGGGCTCCACTAACCCTGGGAGAAACAGCTCCTCATCCAGCACCACGGAGCATCCAACGCCCTCAGACACGCTCTAAACCACTTCACTCTCGGGGCTGCATCCCACTAGTTCCCAAGCTCCTCCTGTGGAGGGGCATGGAGCAGAGAGCCAGGAGTTCCCTCCTGTAATGAGTTCTGCTACTGAAAGGCAGCAGCTCACAACCTCTTCTGCAAAGCAGCAGCTCTCTGGAGCAGGGCAGCTCCCCTGAGAGCCTGCTACGTGTTCAAGCACAGAGCTCAGGTTCAAAAGTTGGTGATCACAGCATCCTGGAATGGTCTGGGTGGGAAGGGACCTCAAAGCTCATCTCATTCCACCCCCTGCCATGGGGAGGGAGACTTCTCACTACCCCAGGTTGCTCCAAGCCCTGTCCAACCTGGCCTGGAACACTTCCAGGGATTCAGGAGCAGCCACAGCTTCTCTGGACAACCTGTGAGTTGCCCTCCCAGGGGAGAATTCCATCCCAGTATTCCATCTAAACCTCCCCTCCTTCAGCTCAAAGCCTTGCCACTGTGGCACCCAGCCCACCACAGGACCAGGACTCCCCTCCATCTGCCAGAGCTGCAGAGCCCAGGCATGTAAAGCCTGTTTAATGCTAAATCAACTGTCGATATTGAGGTCACATTGAGAGGAAAACATTTGGTTGGCATCACTTTGCCACGCTCCCCCCGTGCCCACGGCAGGTCTCTGTGCACGACCCGAGCTCTGCCCTCCTCCCCAGCCTCACACAGAAGCTGTGCCAAGTCTCAGCTCGGCCCTTTGAACGTGTTGACAAAGGCAAGATAAATGCAAGGCAGCGGTTGCTGACAAGCAGGTACAACAGCGTCTGCAGGGAGGAGGTCGAAGTGCTTTTCCCCTGAGTCACTGCTCCAGCTCAGCTTCAGAATTAACCAGAAACAGGGCGAAAGCCACTCAGCCTGGAGCTCAGCTGAGCCCCTGGAAGACAAGAGCCTGTGAGCGTCTCCTCTGTTGAAAAAAGGCAGAATTAAAGGAGCAGAAGCTCTGCCCCATCCCCTCTCAGTGCCACTCTCGGCAGGCCTGCGCCGCCTCTGAATGGGAGGCAGGAATTGTGTCCTAGTTATTTAGCCAGCAGGAGATAACTCTGCTTCCCGGCGTGCCCCACGCTCGACAAACCTGCTCTGTAAATAACACGCAGCCTTTAAGCTGCCGGGAGTGGATGGAATAAAATGGGAGCTGATTCATATTCCAACTGATCCTCTCCCTCCCCAAGCACCTGCGCCAGCATTAAGCTTCTTAGCCAGTGCAGACCGAGCCTGTATTTACATATCCTGCACTGCCGGGCACAGCCTCCTCTGCCTGGGTAAATGCTGGCATCTCCCCCATGCTACTGGGCACCTGCTCCCCCTCCAGGCCCTAATCCCAAATTCTGCCCCCTCCTAGAAGCACCACGCTGTGCCCTCAACACTCCTGCACATGCAGTGACACAGAAAGGGGAATGTGGCAGATCCCATCAAGGTGCTGCTCCATAAGCAAATCCTGCCTGGGATTTTCCTGTTGGCTATATTCTATTTTTCTCATTTTGTCCATAATATGAGCTCAATCATAGGAGGAGTTACTGCTATCAGCAGGATGAGATTGCAGGGGAGGTGATGGAGCTGGGGCTCACCATGCTCAGCTTCAGCTCCCGGGGCCTGGCAGAAACTCCCAGGGGAATGCTGAGAAACTGGAGCAAGGAGATGAAAGGGAAGTGGATGAGATTTGTTCCTTAGCAGAATTCAGTAGATGTAGGTTTTCATGTTTATTTAAAGGTAACATTTGCACACAGTTTTCTGCACAACTATTGACTGGAAATGACTGATACTGAGAGGGGGGGAAAAGCTGAATGAGAGGAGGCTGAGTTCATGCCTGGAGCAAAACAGGATGAAGAGGAGAAGTATAAATGTATTTATCCTTAAACTCAGATTTCATTTCAGTAGTTTCACCTAAGCCACACCAAGAAACAGACAACACCTCAAATCAACCCTCAGAAGCAACAATTTCAGCAGAGCAGCTCCTGGGCTGAGCCTGGTCCAGCCCTGCTGCTGGGGGAAGCCAGACCAGGCAAGCAGACACAGACCTGGATTTCCATCCACAGGAGGAGAAGCTCCTCCCTCACCCAGCACACACTTGCACCATATCACCACATCACCTAGCTCTTCCACAGCTCAGTGCAGAAACCCCTAGAAACACACAGAACTTGCAAAAGAAAATCTTCCAAAGCATCCCCTGTTGCTCAGCTGAGTCGGGTCCAGGTGGGCACTGTAGTTCCTGGGAAGGATTGCAGCCACAGGGAAATAAACCCAACCCCAGCAGCTGGCAGAGCAGCAACACACCAATGTAAATCCCAGGGCTACCTCCCATCGTGTCCAACACTGCCATGGCTTTAAGACTCCAGGCTCAAGGAGCAGCATCCCCAAAGGAAGGCAGGTGGCCCAAACACATTACCTTTTTCCCCGTTTGTTTCTCCACCATGTCGTTGCTGAGAGAGAAATCTTCTGACTGTGGTGTTTTAGAACACCCACCCTTGGGCATCGTTCTGCCTTCCTTACTTGATCTTCATTTATGCTGCCATCGCCTCATCATCAACCGTCTGTTGGGAGAGAGGAAAAGGGAGGTCACACATCTCAGAAGGATCTTTCCATGGTTGGGGGGAAAGACAAGGCACTTCCCATGGGGATAACCCTCCTCCCACCCCCTGGATGGCAGCTCCAGGATGGCAGAGTACCCTCAGACATGGGAAAAGCTCCTGTCACCTTCCCAATGAGTAAGAGATGTGCTGCAAGCATCACACATGGAATCAGAATCACTGAGCTTGGAAAAGACCTCCCAGAACATCAAGTCCAACCTGTGACCGATCCCCACCTTGTCACCAGCCCAGAGCACTGAGTGCCACATCCACTGTTCCTCAGACATGTCCAGGGATGGGAACTCCACCACCTCCCTGGGCAACCCCTTCCAGTGCCTGACAACCCTTTCCATGAGGAAATTCCTCCTGATTTCCAACCTGAACCTCCCCTGGCACAGCCTGAGGCTGTTTCCTCTCATCTTATCACTTGTTTCTGGGGAGAAGAGGCAACTCCAAATTGGATCCTGCAGCTGCAGACACAGCTTGTTCCATATGCAAGGAATAGCCCAGAAGGGATCAAATCCCACCAAAGAGCAACATCCCTTGTGCTCTTCATCCACAGCATCACCCCAAGGCCACATAAAGCTTCCTGCAGCTGCAGCTCTGTCTGGAGCACAGGGACAAGGGGACAGACCCAGGGCTGGGACAGCCCTGCTCCCCAGTTGGCCACACTGGATTCCCAGACACTTGCAGGACCAAACAAATTACAAAACATCCATTAAAAATGCACTTTTTGAACATGTTACCATCATGAGATGGGAGCAGGAAGCATGCAGGGCTCAGCATTCCTGCAGCACCTTGTCACAGCTCCTCACCCTGCTCCACACCTTGGCCTGGGAAAGCCAACCTGGAGAGGACAAAGCACTCCTGCTCCTCGTGTGTGGCCTGGATACAGAGCTGGAAAGGCAACTGCCTTCTGAACTACAGTGAGGTACAAGCTGGAACAGAGATCAGGAACACCAGCTGGGGCCAAGGCCCTTTTAGGTGAACAACAATATCTCCTCTCCTGAGAGCAGAGGCTGGGAAGCATCTGTGCAATGGGATATCTGTGAGGAGTGACCCCCAGCAACCCCAACAGCAATAGGCTTCTCCACCGAGGCTGGAATGGCACAAACAGGAACTTCTCCCCAACTAATCGTCACCTGCCAGCTCTAAATTGCACCCATTTACATCTTACAGCAGCAGCTCTGCAGAGCTACAACTGCAGGAAATTGTCCAGGGAGATGGGAAATCTCAGAGAGGTGAGAGAGGAGTCTTGTTATTCAGAAGCTCCCTGGAAATCCCTTCAAAATTTCTGTTCCATTTACGCCTCAGAAGCTTTGGGACACTTTGGGTTGGTTTTTTTTTGTTTTTTTAAAGGTGGTTCAGAGGCCCCAGGCCAGCCCTGCAGCAGCACAAATTCCCAGACCAAAGCACTAGGCACAGACAGTGCTGGTGTTTCTAGCAGGAGACTGTGCTTCCCAAGGCAGCTAAGCCTCCAGCCCAGCTCCTTTGCCTGGGCTGTGGGAAGGTTATTATCCACATTTAGGAACGAAGCTTTGGGAACTGAGACCTCCCGGTGTCCCCCTGCTCGACACAGGGGCACCCCACCAGAGCCTGGAGTGTCCCCTCCATGCTGCACATCCATGGGTGCCTCCAGGCCATTCCCAGCCATTCCCAGCCCCAGGAACCTCTCTCTGCTAGGCACCATTAGCCAACTGGGAAAATGTAAAAACTATTTCCCCTCAGTTTCACTTACTGGGGCTCATTAAGGCACAGGCACAGGAGAAAGAAGCATGAGCCTGGGAGGAGGCAGGAGCGGAAGAAAATATTCCCTTCAATATTCACTGCAAATCTAAGAGGTGGAAATTCAGATGAAGTGCTGGGCAACGGAAATTTATTTACACCTTGCAACGGATATTAAACCCAAGCAGCTTCACCTCTGACATGGCCAGGCCACGCTCTGCTCCCACCAGCAGCCAAAATCCAACCCCACATCACTGCCAGTGCCTCTCTCAAAGCACCCCATGACCCTCACACTGCCAATATATTCCCAAAAAATTCCTGCCCACTCCCAAGTCTTTGTGGCTGCTTGTACCAGGACAGGCACCTATTCACGTGGAGCTTCCAAAACCTGTTTAACTGAGAAAAGGCCAGACGGATGCCAGATTAATTCTGCGCCCCTTCTGTTCGCGGAGCTGACTCATTACACTTGGAAAGCCGGCTGCCTCTCCGGGTAAACACAGCCCTGGCCTGTTCCACAGCTTGCAGGGAGTATCACATTTGCACAACAATTACTGACAGCGCCGCAGCCTTCGTTTCATTTTTAAGCACGTTTAATAAGTTCGTTTCATTTTTAAGCACGTTTAGGAAGAGTCAGCAGGGAGGCACAGATTCCTGGCTGGAAGAGCCTTCCCCAGCTCACCATGGAGCATTTGCAGAGGGGCAAATCTAGGGCTGCAGAATGACAATTTGGCTTCAATCCCTCCTAATTCAGGAGCTGGACGAGCCACTCCCTTTCCACGACACCCCTCTCGAACTCACCTCCCTACAGGAGACAACCAGCACCCTTCCTATTGCACGAACAATTAACTCAGCTCCTCCGAGGGGCTGATTACATGGGGCTGCACAATACCAAGTGGGAGACCGAGTGAGCTCAACAGAATATAATCCCTCGTACTCCTCCAGAAAAACAAAGGAGCTGTTTACCCCTGGCCAGGGGCCAGCCCTGGCTGTGTGCATGGCCAGCCCGGTGCACAGCAGCCCCCCAGCCTGCCCACAGCAGACCCCACTGCTGGAGAGGCTGGATCCCACACAATCCCCTGGGAAAGTGGTGAATGGGAAGGGGGAGCCTGCCCTGGATGGAGCAGCCTGGGTATGGCAGCTCCTGCTGGTTCAGGATGGCTGGATCCAGCAGGGAAGGCTAGGGTGGTCCCAGCCCATGGAGCATTGCCAGCATGGAGAAAGCTGCAAGAGCAGGGATGACACCCAGCCCTGTCACCCTGCTCTGGACTGGGGGCCCTCCTGGTCCATCCTGCCCTGGGTGGGGGTCAGAACCCCCACAGCACCCCCGAGCACCCCCCAGGAGGATGGGGGAACAGGACTCTTAGGGATGCAATCATGAGAAGGGCTGGAGCCATGTGGAATAGTCTGGCTGGGAATGGCACACCCACCCACGATCATCCCTGTCCCCTCGACGGGCTGAGGAAACAGTTGAAAATGGTTTTTATTTTGCCCAGGGCACACCAAGTCAAAGCCACACACTGAGACCAAACACTTCTGAGAAGGACCTCAAAAGGCCACGGTCCCAAAAGGGATGGAAGGGAAGGGGAGGTCATCTGGCCTTCAGAGGGAGGAGGAGGAGGAGGAAAGCACTGCTGGCTTCAACCCCAGGACATGTGGGCAGCCTGGGGCAGCGTGGGAGCAGTGGCACTCGTGAGCCAGCAGCAGGCTGCCCGTGGAGGCGATGGGCAAACTGGGAATGGCACAGAGAACAAGCACTGAGCCCATGGACAGCCTCCAGCCCCTGCCAGACAACACCAACACCAGCTCCCACAGGAGAGGAGACTCCTCATTAACCAACCCTATGGATCCCATGGACATTTAAACTCCCCATCCCTATAACCCTCCTGCCTCATGGGCCCAGTAAGCAACACCCCAAAATCCATATCTGTGCCATGGCAGGGACACCTTCCACTATCCCAGGTTGCTCCAAGCCCTGTCCAGCCTGGCTTTGGACACTTCCAGGGATCCAGGGGCAGCCACAGCTGCTCTGGGCAACCTGTGCCAGGGTTTCAGCACCCTCACAGGGAAGAATAAAGAACATTTCCAGATGTACCTCCAAGGGGAATGACAGCCTTCCCTGGTCCCAGCCCTCCTTCCCTGCCCTCCTGCAGAGCAGCCAAACTCCTGCCATTCAGTCTGAAGCCACAACAAATGAGCTCATGCCCACGATCTGTGCACTGGAGCCTGCCTGTACCCCGCCAGCTTGGAGTAAAAAAGATTGTGGAGCCTTCTTTAAATGCCAGAATAGGAGGGAGTTGGCTGGAGGCTCCTGCCCATGCAAACCCCCCAATGCAATTAGAGCCCCAGACATTATTTGCACAGATCCAACACGTTTGTTTGGTCTGAAAAGGTTGGAATAGGAAAAAGCCTGCGAAAAACGAAAATTTTAATACTTCAGGCTCCTTTTAAGGACCCTGTCCTAAATCTTCAAAAATTGCCTTAGATTAATAACTCACACCCACAATTTGACACGTGTCCCCCAGCTCTGGAAAGCAAAGAGAGAAAACCAAGAGCTGATGTCTTTCAACATGCAGAACCACCGAGTCCCAGAATGGCTTGCAGAAGTGACTGCAAAGCTCATCCAGTTCCACCCCCTGCCACGGGCAGAGACACCTTCCACCAGACCAGGCTGCTCCAAGCCCTACCCAGCACTTCCAGGGATGAAGCAGCTACAGCTTCTCACAAATGCCACCATCCCAGGTGTGCTCAGGCTGCTCCACCAACATGTCCCCAGCACCTGCCCTGCACCAGTTTCTCCTCAACCTGTCTGGCCAACATGACCCACAATTAGTCCCTAAAGCTGCCTGTGAGCACCAGCAGGATGTGTAGTTTGGGGAACAAGGAACAATTGTTCTTTGTGCTCCAGCTCGGCTCCGGAAGAGCAAAGTCCATGGTTTTCCACGGTGAGTACACAGGGCTGGGAGCAGCAGGAGCCCTGCAAACCTGCTCAGCAAACACAGGTGGTTTCCTCAGCACCTGACAATGGGTAATCACAAAGATTAGCTATTACTGAGATAGAGCAGTGCAAGGTGCTAATTCTTACAGCCAGAACTCAGACCAAGGGGAATGGAGAGCCTGAGTTTCCCGGAGTGCAGCGCCTTTGCCTGGTGTCCCAGCTGGGCTCACCCAGGTCTCACAGCTCCACCGTGTCCTCACCTTCAACTCCACATCCTTCCTTGTCCTGGGGAACCCGTTACCTGTTTGTTCCTGGCTTTGGAACGGGGATGTCGCTCCTTATCAGGAATTCTTAGAGATGACACATCTTTCTTCACCTCTTTGCTCAGCTTCTCCTCTCCTGCTCTCAAAGTCACTGCCTGGTCCCAAGTAACTGTCCTTTCTTCCCCCTTTCCCAAATACTTTTCTGCCTTACCCCACATATCCTGACCTCCTGATATCCTGCAATGACTGGCTTGCTGCTGGCAGCCTTGCTGCTCTCTCAAATACACACCAGCCAAGTAAACTTACTGAGCTGGAATCACAGAATCCCAGACTGGGACAGAAGGGACTTCAAAGCCCATCTTGTTCTGCTCCCTGCCACTGGCAGGGACACTTTCCACCATCCCAGGTTGCTCCAAGCCCTGCCCAACATGGTCTTGAACACTTCCAGGGATGGAGCAGCCACAGCTGCACTGGGCAACCTGTGCCAGGGCTTCACCACCCTCACTGCAATAAAAAATAATGATCCTGCAGCCTGAGTTACTTAAATTAAACTGAATTAAATAATATTACGGAACTGCAGCAGCTATTAGTATTTCAATCTTTTGTGGGACAGATGCCCCTTCCTGGAGTTTCTCAGGGCCTGCAGGAAACACCACAGTGGAGCAGCTCAGGCTGTACATGGATGTGCACCCAGGTCTCCAAGGATCACCATGAAGATGATGCTTGTGACCCTGCTGGGCAGCATGAATGTCCAGCTCCTCCACAGTTCTCCAGCACAGATCCATCACACAAACCCATCCCTGCTAAGGGGTTCAATTCAAACCACAACCCCACACCTGTGACCTGCCAGTGTCTCCTCCTGCCCCAGCAAGAATTAAGTGGTCTCAAATTCTGACAACTCGACATATTTCTATTGCACCAAGTGTTGCTATTTAACAGGATTATATTTGGAAATTTCTGCCCAACAACACTGAATCAGAATCTTCCAGCTGGGACCATTCTCAGGAGACACAAAGTCCAAACCAGAAGAGCCCTGACAGTGCTCTGCACCCACGAGCAGCCACTCCGCCTGTGTGGTTTCTCCGGGAGCAGTTTTTCCCACAAACCCTTCCCTCAATTATCTGTATGCAGCTGCCTCTGGTATTGCTCCATTTCGGGATGCTGCCGATGATCTGGTTCCTGGCCAAGTTACAAAACTGTAGTTGGAGTCAGTGCTTGGGGCTGCGGTCTGGGAGCAGGATTAGCTGCGATGTGGAAACCTCTGGAGCAGCCGGAGCCTTACAGAAGGCTGGAGCAGCACACAGCCCTGCTGCACCACTGTCAGCCAGGCTGGGAAGGCTGATTATAACACTGCTGTCCTCTCCAGGATGGCTCTGGATACCCAGGCCCAGACCAAAACCTGCCAGAGAGGGAGGACTCTGTGCTTCTCCCACCTCCTCTCCGCTTCTCCCGGACACCCATCAGGCTTCAGCCAGGGAAGAGCTGTAACCATATCTGCCAACAGAGTCACTACCAGAATTTCTGAACATCAACCTGCTTGAAAGAGTGATCAGCTCCACATGGATATTCCCAGTGCTGCACATGGGAGGAAAAATGCAGCCCAAGCTACCCAGCACAAAGAAAACAAGGGAGTAATGTGATGCTGGTGATCTGAGAGGTCCAAGGAGGATGAAGCCTTCACCCACAGCTCACCAGGATGCAAGTGGGATCTTGAAGGTCCCACCAGCTGGGAAAGACAGGGATCCCCAAGGGCTGCTTTATCCTGGCAAAATTTGAACACCACAGATGTGCAGAACCGGCTCCATTCCCAGGGTGGTTTGGGGAGCTGGGCTCTGTTCTCCCATGCCCAGCACAGAGCTGTGGCTGTGGCTTCCAAGTGCAGCTCAAGGGGTTCAGGAGCACCAGCCAAGCCCCAGAAACAAGCCAGACCCCATTTCCAAGAGGGATAAACAAGTGAGCACAGACAATTGCTGACCATCACGGCCCAAAGGGTGACAGATGAAGCAGCAGCGGCTGTCGGTGCCCTGGCAGCGACCTGCGTCACCCACCCCACGGTGGCACCAGGGACACGGGGCTGGCAGGGGCTGCTGGCTCTCTCCACTCCCTCCTCGGCCAGGCCAAGGCTCCTCTGAGCTCCCACCTGCACACAGCCCCTCTTCCCACTCCTGCACCAGGGCTCTGTCCCAAGGGAGGCTGCAGGACCAGCACTGTTCCTATGGAAAGCTCTGGTGAGTCCCATCTGCTGCTCAGCTGCACAAAAGGAAGGCTCAGGAAGGGAGCACGATAAAGGATGCATTTGGGCTCATTTTTGGCTGTTTAAACAGGCACAGGCATCACCGTTCTGTGGCCTCATTACTGACAACTCTGTGCCTTGTTTGCTCCTGGGCACTCGGAATTGGCTCTGACATAACACAGCTGAACAGAGACCTGGCCCTGGCAGTCTGGGTTGCCTTAATTCCATAAATACTCCATATTCCCAGTGTCCATCTCTGTACATGTATGTGCACATGGACACACATGCATGGACACACACACATATAATGGACACACAGCCCCCAGTAAAACCCAACCAAGACTCACTCCAGTCCTGCCCAGTTTTTGGCATCACTATGTCCATGTCTAGGACAAGAAACAGCCTTAACTACAAATAAACCACATCATTTAAGCCCTTAAACTTGAGAGGAGACCATGACCAAGCATGTTGATTACATGAGAAAGAAACAAAAAATATTTTCCAAAAGGTGCCATGACCATTGCAACAGAGCCCTTCAATTCAAGGAGACCCTCGACTGAGGGCTCTGCAACACCAGCCACCTCCCAGTGAAATCCCTGCTTGAGCCTTGGGGAATTTGGACAAAAGCTTTGGGATGTCTGTGTTTATATCTGGTTTCAGTCCATGATGTTGCAACAGCCAAGCAACATCTTCTCCCAGCTGTGAGCAGGAAAATCCATGGCAATGGCAGCAAAACATTCCTCGTTCTCCCCATTCTTGCACAACTCTTCCCAGGATCCCTATCTCCATCTCAGCATCCTTGTGCTTCCTCCCAGTGTGGGAACCTCAGGAATATTTTGGTGGATTCAGAAGCAAGGACCAGACAGAACAAATCTCACACAGGGGCCCTGAAGGCATCAGGCTTTGGGGAAAATCCAGCACAGAACTTCACTCATTTCCTCCTATTTGGGGTCTGCAAACCCAGGAGTTTTGTTTTCTTCTTTTCTCTTTCCCACTGAGGGCAGTGGCTTCCAGATTCTAGAGCCACATTTGATCCATGTACAAAACTCTTTGCTGCAACACTGGGATTTGTCTGTCATATTATTATCAGCTCTTAAATGGTAGGGCAAGAACTGATTAGACATGGACAGAAGGCCAGGTTGAAATGGGCTTGGAGCACCCTGGGATAGTGAAGCTGTTCCTGCCCACAGCAGGGAGTGAAATGAAATGAGCTTTAAGGTTCCTTCCCACCCAAACCATTCCATGATTTTATGAAAAGACTGATCCATAGCTCACATTAAACTGGCAATCTGTAAGCATGTTAGGAACTTGGGGAGATGAGGGAAGTCAGAGCCATGTGAAGCCCCAGCTCTGTGCCAGGGCAGCACTCGGCAGGGAAGCCTTTCTCCCCAGCACACCAGGGAGCAGCTCGGCACAGCGCCAAGGCCGGGCAGGCACTGGGCTCTGGCTGCACTCACAGCTCCGTGCAGGCAGCAGGGACGGGCAGGGAAGCAGGGAGAGGGAAGGAACGAGAGTGAGTGCATGGAAGGGCTTTCTGTGCACATTTCTGGGCTCACTCAGAGCTGGCTCCCCTTGACCTCAGCTGCTGGTGCTCCCTCGCAACAGCAGAACTGTCATCACACTTTTTGTACGCTCCAAAAGCCACGGTGGCTCCCTGAGCCATGACACAATACCAACAGTGGATTTCCTGATTGTTTCAGCCCGAGCTGGAAGCTGAGCTCCTGCTGGAGCTGTGCTGCTGACGACAGCCCATCACTACTGAACGAGCTGTGCGACAGGAAAGAGCTTGCTGTGCTTCCATGGGGTCTGTGTGCCACAGCCAACGTGAAAACACACAAATCCTGAGCTTCTCCAAGCAAAGCACACACCCTTGGCTGCCAGGTGTACAAGGAGAAGCACCTTACCCATTACCTTCGTCACTTCTGCTCATCTTGTTGCAGAAGCCAAACTCCCTGTCCCGTTTTCCTGTTCCTGGTCCAACACGCGGTGGCTCCGCTGTGGCAGTGCCAGCAGGCTCAGGGCTGGCTCAGCTCTGTGCCAGGACCCTGGCTGGACACACGTCACAGCCGAGGGGAAGGGGCCATCCTGGGCCAGGGGCCAGCAGGGAAGGTTTGGGCACGGCACAGCCCCGCTGCTGGTTTGCAAAGAATCAAAGCAAGGTGAATTCTCCACAAACCTGCAGCTTTCCATCTCCTGAATCACATAGCTTTTGAAGGAGTTCTATTGTACATAAAGACACAGGAATGCATTTACCAAAAAGGGGATGTTCTTGTATGGAGGAAACTCAATTTTCTCTACAAAGCTCTTGTTGAAGGTGCCACTGGAGCAGGAGTGATGTGGAGCTGTAAGAACAGACCTGCTTTAACAGATTTTTCTCTAAGGACATAAGTCCCCAAAACCACAAACCTGAGAGCCCCTCCTAATTTTGAGCTCAGTGAAGTGACATGAGGCCTCTGGTAAAATAATTTATTATAAAGCTGCTGCCTCAACACTAGCCACAACATGAGAATATCTAGAGAGGTTGTGGATTCTTCATCCTTGGAAGTGTTCAAGGCCAGGTTGGACAGGGCTTGGAGCAACCTGGTATAGTGGAAGGAGTCCCTGGCCATGGCAGAGGGTGAGATGAGATGAGATGAACTTTGAAGTCCCTTCCAAACCAAACTATTCCATGACTCCATAATTCTAGGAACACCTGGAGCAGCTGACCATGTGCTGTAGTGGGATATGTGGCCCCACAGATGTCCCCAGCACAGCCCCACCACAGCTCACCCAGGAGCCGCAGCATCTTCCCAAAGGCAAAGCTCAGACAACACATACGTGTGACAAATTGGGGGAAAAACAACCCAACAGATTCTCTGCCACCTCCTTGTCTTCCTTAAAAAGCAAGGTCTGTCTCCCAGCTGCCTGCTGGATCTGCCTGCCTCCCCCAGGCTGAGGAGCCCAGTGTGAACATGTAGCAGAATTTGGAGAAGGGAGGGATCAAAGCCAGGCTTTGTGCCCCTGGGGGAAAAACAAGCTGGGAGTGACAGGCAACCTCTACCCCAAGAGCAACCCAAAGCCAGGCTGCAGCTACACCAAAATAACACATCAAGGGATGCACGGAGCCAAGCCTTGGAGAGGGATCATGAGGATCATGAGGATACAGGTAGGAAGAACAACTGGAGTGGGACTATTGACTTGTGGTCCCCCAGGTCTGTGCCAGGCTGAAGTGGCACACCTGGCACACAGTGCACACTCCCAGCGGGATCACAGCAGGCAGAAGGGAGCAACAGCCTCGAGAGCTGAGCACAGCCAGCTTCTCCCTGAGACCTGAGGACTGAACCTTCTCACAAACCGGGGTGGAACCCTGGCAGAACCCAAGAACACACAGCCACGCTGAGCTCCCACTGCACCAGGGGACAGATGCTGCTGGGTGCCCATGGCAGGCCTCAGGAGCAGGACAAGAGTGTCAGCCTTTGGCAGAGCTTCATGCTTGATGCTTTACCTGTGTGGTGAATTAGGGCACAGAAAACGACTCAACATTTTGTCTTAAACTGATTTTGCCCCCCCGCCAAGCACACGGTGAGGGAGATGGGAACACCGGAGCTGCAATTCCCAACCACTGCATGGTGAAGCTCAGCCACCTCTCCAGAGAATCCCACAGACTGGGCAGCCTCACCAGCCACCCATGACTGAAACCTGCACAGCAGAGCCCGAGCAGCTCCGAGGAGCAGTGCCTGGAGCTCCTGGAAAACACCGAGGTTCACGTACCACACACCTGGGCTGGGGCATTCAGGACTTAAGTGACAACACAACATCTGAATTCACCAGTGGGCTCCAGGTGATCCCACCACGAACCCCACAACCTGCAGGAGCAACACTGGAATTTCTTCCTTGGGCTGCTGACCTACTAAACTGGTTGGAATCGGCAGCATCAAACACACCATGTCGGAAAGGGGTTTTACAGGCTGGAAAGGGCTTTTACAGCCTGGAAGGGCTTTTACTGCCCGTGTTGGCTCTGCAGGGAGCTTTTCTCCTGGCTGGGTACACCCCAGCTCCCTCGGAGCTCTGTTTGCCCACGCCAGCAGCCGGCTGCCCCGGCTGTGCAAACACCAACCCCGGGAGCCGCCGGCACCGCCGCAGTATCGTGGCAACGTGGCTGAAGCCGGCTTTGCAAACTCACCAAGTGTGCAAATTAATTTCATTATCCGCTCTTGCACATCATGAGGAGGGAAAACAAATAACCTGCCCGAAAGTACATTCTAGTAATTATTAACACGGCGTCGGCGGAGCCGGAGGAGAGGCTGGCACTGCCTGGCCGCCGGAGCACTCGGGACTTCGGAAATGTAAAATCCAGCCTCGTGCAGCCTTTGTTCCCTGTTTAGCTCAAGGATTCTCCATACGCTTGGCTGCACCTACATGCTCTCCCAACAGTAAAACTGACCATCCCAATATTTCATCAGCAAAGCTCTTGGCTTTCATCTGCTTTTGCTTTCACAGAATCACTGAGGTTGGGAAAGACCTCCAAGACCAATGAGTCCAACCTGTGAGCAGTCCCCACCTTGTCACCAGCCCAGAGCACTGAGTGCCACATCCAGGACCCCCTTGAACACCTCCAGGGACGGGGACTCCAAACCTCCCTGGGCAGCTCCTGCCAATGACTTTGTCTATGAAGAAATTCTTCCCAATGTCCAACTTGAACCTCCCCTGGCACAGTGCTCCTCTTACCCTCACAACCACTCTGGAGCACCAGAGCTGTCAGGGCTGTACACAAACCTTCTCTGGCAATGACTAAAGCCTCCTATTTTATTTTACAGTAAAAGCCTCCTTCAGCTTAGCAGCAATGCTAGTCTGTCCCAGAAATCCCCATCCCCTCCAAAAATGAGAGCAAACCCCGAGAGTTAATATATGGCAATTAATCTAGTACACCTGGATTACACGACCTTCCCCACCCTGACAGGCACAAACCCCATGTCCTAGCAAAATATGTTTGTGGAGCTGGAACTTTTGCTTGTGGATTCACACAGTAACTTTAACTCTTATAAATGCAAGCAGCTCCCATGTCCCCCAGGATGAAATGGCTGTAGGTGACAATAAACCCATGGATTTGACTGCACCACAAAGCACTCCTGAACGCTGCCAGGCTGCACCTCTGCCAGGAATAGAGGAGATTCCTCCCTGCCCACTCTGGCTGCCTCCCGGAGGGCACTTGGAAAACACCTCCTGAGGCTCCCAGTTTGGGGGGATTTAGTTCTATCACAGAAAAGGGAGAGGTTCTCAGTTTGGAGGAGAGCAGAGCAGGGCACTCTGAACCTATCAAAGCCAGGCTGGACAAGGTTTGGAGGATGATGTCCTTACCCCTGGCAGGGGGTGGAACAGGATGAGCTGCAAGATCCCTTCCCACCCAAACCATTCTGTGATTCTACAGCAGGGCTGTGGCAGAGCTCCAGCAAATCTTCAGGCATTATTAGTAAGCCATTAAGAGACACTGTCAAGACAGATAGGCTTTGAGATTGCTTTCCAAGGCAGTTGTCAGGGATTTCGGGATGCACCAGGTGCTGCAGCAGCAGCTCAATTTTCCTTGTAAGCAGCCTGTCATGTGAGCACTGCTTTGAAAGGGACCTCACAGCAAGAAGCCGAGATTTTTCCAAGGTGCAGCCACATCCTAAATCCAGCCTGGCATTGCACCGGGGCGATGGGACTTAGTCAGAGCCTGGTTTGGATGTGATTCCTGCACAAACCTGCTCCCATGGGAGCACCCAGCTCCCTGCAGGCACAGCCTGGGGATGAAGCATCCCAGCCCAGGGGTGCTGATTCACCAAACAGGCTCCTCTGCCCCGTGTCCCAGTGCTGGAGGGGCACCAGAGCCCATGGATCTGTCTGTGCCATCCTCCCTCCTTGTGCCTTGTTTTTGGAAGGAAAGATCTGGCTGTGTATCCACAGCACTTGAAATGAACTCCCCAGAGGTTCCTGGAGCTTTTTATTCCCCATGTTCTCGAGAATATCAATATAAACAGACCTGCTCAGAAATTCTTTCATGTTCTACTGACCAAGCACTCCTTGTGCTGCTCTGCAAGGCTCAGGAGTGTGGTGACATTCAAGGGCTTCCCCAGCCTTCCTCCTCCTCCTCCTTTTCCTCCCACTCCACCAACAGACCACAAACCAGCAAAGGGAAGCAGTGGCTCCTCATGCAACCTACGTGCTCCATGCATATAGAATCCCAGAATGACTGAGTTTGGAAAAGACCTCCAAGACCCCCACCTTACTACAATCCTCACGGCACCTTTGTGCTCCATTCCCACTCACTGCCCATCTGTGAAGGTGCAGCTCCCCACTGCCCAAATCCAGAGGTATTTTCACATTTCCCTCTATTTCCAAGCAGTCTCTGTATGACTCACACACTGTCACAACCTATTTTCCCTAAGTTAAATCGAAGTGCAGGGATCTGAAGTCAAGTCATCCATTCATGTTGTAATTTCTCCTCTTTCCCTCTCTCCTCAGACTTTCCCAAGTAGATTTTCCAAAACTGCTCTGTACATCCCTATTCTGCTGGACTTGGCCACCTGGTTTTACAGGAACAGCATTAACCAACGTTTAATCCAGCTCGCTTTTTGGTGTTTTGCATTTTTTTCCTTTTTTAAAAAATCAGCAGTATAGTTTTCTATAGTCTAAGTGGAATCAAAGATCATCCATTTTCACTCTTCCATTTAAAGACACACTCAACATTTCTCAGAGTGCAGAGGCAGGACCCTCACTCCATGAGGGGGGCAATTTTCTCCCTTTCTAATGTGAAAAAGCACCTGTTTCTAGTTCTGGGCCATAACACACTGTCCATAAGCACATGTGTGTGAGCAGGGAACACTGCAGGTCCAGAGCTGGAAGCAGCTCTCCAATCTCTCATTATGCTGGATGGACAGAAATTGCTGGATCAGGGCACTCCTACCCGCTGGTTTTCTTTCCCATCCTTATTTTTTTGCATCTTTACATCCTTTTGCATCTTTAACATGTGACCAGCCTTAAGAAGCTGAGTTCTGTCCTCATTTTAGTGTGAGCTCACCACGCTGCTGCTGCTGCCATCAGCCCAAGGGTGTGAGTCACAACCCAGCCTGCACATGAAGAGATTTATTTAAAATTCCAGGGAGAATGTTAACGCCTTGGTGCTGTACAGGGCAAGTCTATCCCACCCCACGGCACTCAGCCCATCCCACCCACCGTGCTGCACCAGCCCATCACTGGGCTGGGTGTGCTGAGCCATCGGACAGCGAGGCCAGAGCTGGAAACATCTCCAGTAGCTCACTGTTCCCATTCAATCCCACCTTCTCTGCAAAAGGAAACAACTGAATGAAGTGCAAGGAAAACTCCACATGTAATTATTCCCAATGTGCTCTGAGGTAGTTCCTCCCGGGCAGTCAGGGCAGGCTCAGGTTTAAAGGACACCTGAATGTAGCACCCATGTAGGAGTTATACCTGCCAACGTCCTATAAATAATTGCATTAATTACTCATCTTAGCAAGTCCTAAAATAGCTTCTCAGTACTTAAAGGGGCGCACAAGGAACATGGCAACAAACCTTCCAAGAGAGCCTGGTGTGACAGGACAAGGGGGAATGACTTTAAACTGAAAGAGGAGAAATTCAAGCCAGATATAAGGAAGAAATTCTTCCCTGTGAGGGTGGATAGATCCTGGCACAGGCTGCCCAGAGAAGCTGTGGCTGCCCCTGGATCCCTGGAAGTGTCCAAGGCCAGGCTGGACATGGCTTGGAGCAATTCAGGACAGTGGAAGGTGTCCCTGCCATGGCAGGGGGTGGAATGAGATGAGCTTTACACTCCTTCCAACCCAAACCATTCCATGATTCTGTGATTTGATTCCATACTGACACTCCCAAGAGTGGCAGCTCAGCACGGTGGGACTCGAGGGCCAGATCTCCAGCTCCCACTTCCTGGCTAATCATCACTTGTCAGAGGTCAAACAGCCCTTCCCACAACACAGCACAAGTCACAAACTCCTTAAGGCCACACATCAGCCACAAATGGCTCAAATGCCACTGGCCAACAGACCCATCCAGTGACACTGCACCACCAGGAGCCATCAGAGATGGTTCTCCAGAGCCTGCTGTTCCTGTCACAGAACCTGCTGCATCCCAGACCATTCCCAAGGGGCAGCAGAGCAGCCTCCTGCAGCTCCTGGCACACCGGATCACACGGTTTGGCTATTCCAGGTCTGCATCCCTGGTGGCCACCTCCTGGTGCCAATGGGGACAGTCCCAATTCATGTGGGTCTCTCTAAGCCCTTTCACCTCACAGCCTCGTGACTGGGATTGAGCCAAGAGATTAAAAACAGCTTGTGAAACACAAAGTTTGATTGTTTCCTTTGGGTATGACCAGCAGGGTATGGACAGACTGGGATATGGACAAACCACACAGCTCCTGATCCAGGGGGTTTCCTATAAAATGCAGGATGTTACAGGTGCCAGAGCACATCAGAGCTGTGCAGGGTAGGCTGTGCTTCCCTGCCACGCTGAGCCTGTGCACACAGCACATACCGCAATATTGGGATAGACTGGAAATTTTGGCATTACAGTTACAGCAAAACATGGCTTGTTTGGTCCTCTGCTAAGGATGTACAACAACAAATTAAACCACAGAATCCTGGAATGCTTTGGGTTGAAGGGACCTTAATCTCATTCTACCCCTGCCATGGGCAGGGACACCTTCTACTGTCCTGGGCTGCTCCAAGTCCCCTCCAACATGGTCCTGGACACTTCCAGAGATCCAGGGGTAGCCACAGTTTCTCTGGCCAAGTTGTGGCAGCCCCTCAACACCCTCACAACACCCTCATCCCACTGAAGCACCTTTTGCTGTCCCCTCCAGCTGGTCCCTCTACCCCACAAATGAAGGATGTGAGGACCAAGCACTATTTGTAGCACGTTTTACTTCCAAAAAGGCTGCTCCAAACCAGCTGTGGCTGCTCTCTCCCACCACGATTCCTGCAGATGCTCTGCTCTTGCTGAGATATGAACTGGGGAATTTTTTTTTCCTTGCTTTCTAAAAAATGCCTGAGGAACACGTTCAGTTTAGTGCAGAAACGTGCAGCCGGGAAGGACCAGCTCAGCACTTTGGACACCCAGCAAAGGCATCGATTAGGACTGGCTTTGCACACTAATTGCCATCAGAACTGCCCCTCCCCTTCCCTTGTGTCGGGCCCTGAATGGGGGCATTGTCTCAGGGCACAGCGTTCTCCAGCCCAGCCCCTGCTCCTGGGACCCTGGTGCTTCCCAGTGACAACAAAATCCCAGCAGAAGTCCATTAGCATCCAAAGGGAGGAGCCTGAATGGATCACAAGGATTCTTTGGAAAGTAAGAGTGAAACGAATGCAGTAAAACGCCACGTTTAAGTGATGCTCGTTGTCCAAATGAAACCATCAGCAGCAAAGACCTTGACTCTCCCAACGCCTCCAGTGCAGCACATGCTGCCCAGCCCGGGAAAGAGGCTGTCAGGAATTTTAAGCCCTGGACTTGTCCCAAGTATGGATTACTCCATTTCTTTGCGAGCACTTGATCACACGGAGCTATATTTGGATTCCCAGAATGAAAGCTCAAATCTCCAGGAGGCTGTACGTGGCTGCACCCCCACCGGGTCCCCATGTCACCCACCCACAGGACAGGCTCTGTGGGAGCTGCTGAATGTCCCCACAACCCAGGAGCAGGGTTGAGGGGATGGCAGGATAGCCCAGCACTCTCCAAAGAAGCCAGGCTGAAAGCAGGACAGAAGAACTTTCTAGAAACAGCGAAACTACTGCAGCTTTTCCCTCTTTGTGCAGATGTTGGGAACACGACTGGCAATGGGTAAGGACAGAGCTCTCTGTTCCAGGTGCTCCAAACTGGGGAGGAATCCAGAGACTTCTCCAGGAAAGCAGAACATGCAAAGTCACTCAGCAGTACCAGTTTGGAGCTGGTTTGCTGGGTTATTTATTTAATGTACAGTTCCTGGTTGGAATTACATGATCTTTAAGGTCCCTTCCAACTTAAACCATCCTGTAATTCAGTGATAAAACCTCAGCTATTTGTTGCTTCTTTAGCTTTCCTAAGGCCACCACAGATCCCAGCCTCCAGAAGGGTCCATGGTGCAAACTCTCCCAGGCAGAGGAGCAAGGAGTAGATCCTGGATGGCCTCACTGGGTTCTGTGTCCTGCAGCATCTCAGCCAAGCCAAAGGGACAGAGCAGGATTTCCCTGGCAGCATGGAGCCAGGACAGCAGAACCAAACTCCCCAAACATCACATTTTTAATGCCAGTCTTGCAAAAGGAGAGCCTGGCAAAAGAATTCCACTTGAAATGCACCTGGGAGTCCACTCAGTGAGATCACAACTGTGCCCAGCTGATCCACCAAAATAAACCACTTCTTGAAAGAAACGTCCATGCCAGAAATCCTAGGAATGGTGCATTTAATCCACAGGGAGAACGTTCAGCGACACTGGGCTGTGCATGGATCACACTGGCAGGCCGGGGAGACCTCCAGGGGGATCCCCCCAGGGATGGTCCCAGGCTGTGGGGGACCCACAGGAGCTCCAGACCCATCTGGGAAGGTTTCACCACTGCCCAAGGATGTGCCTCCCATGGCATATCCCATGCCCTCAGCTAAACTCCTCCTTTCACGGGGGACAGGAGCTGTAAACCAGGTCTTACTTCTGCAGACAAACACTTCATGGAATCCTGGCATGGTCTGGGTGGGAAGGAACCTTAGACACTATTCCACCATCCCAGGTTGCTCCAAGCTCCCTCCAGCCTGGCCTTGGACACTTTCCAGGGATCCAGGGGCAGCCACAGCTTCTCTGGGCAGCCTGTGCCAGGGCCTCCCCACCCTCCCAGGGACGAATTTCTTCCAATATCCATCTATCCCTGCCCTCTGGCAGTGGGAAGCCACTTCCCCTTGTCCAAAGTCCCTCTCCCTCCTCCTTTTACAATCCCCCTTAAGGCTCCCATCCCACTGAGCAGGTTCAGTGCTCCAGAAGAGATCTCTGATGCCAGAGCACCTTCCCAGCCCTGCTCCTTGCGAACCCCGTGCTGCTGCTCACCCCCAGCTGTTGGCTCTGTGTGTCTATTTTTGCTCAGCCTAGAGAACAAAAATATAGGGAGCTATGTTAGGTGAAGGCTTGCACCGTTCACGGTGTGATGACAGCCAAACTAGGTCAAGCCTTAGCCAGATTCCTTTAAAAAAGGAAAGGAAAAAATAATCAGTGGGAGAGCAGCAAACTCCCAGGGAAAAAAAAAATGCTTGTGAACATCTACAATACATACTGTGTGCTAGATGACTGGGGCAAAAATACATATATATGTGTATAGTGTATATATATATACACACATTTATCTACAACTTTCTGTATTTTAAATGGTAGATCTTTAATTTTTACAATTTTTTTAACGACCACCACATCGTCCTTTAAAGGCACCAACATGCCTTTGGTGGCGAAGAAGATATTCCACATGAATTTAGTGTACTGACTTAAACCAAAACAGAGTTTTCACCTATGAAATGTAACCTGGTGGCCCATTTTTGGTGTAGGCTGTGGGCAACTTGATTGTATTCCATGGCTTCTCCCCCATGAATAAATATATTCTCCTGCTGCTCTGGGAGCAGGAGCTGGGCTGGTAAGAGGATCCCAGTCCTGGTGAGAAAGGCAACTTGATATCATTGTCTACAAGGGGAGAGGGAGGTAAATTACTTTAATTTCTATTCCAGAGGACAGACTCCCACTAGAGACTGGGTCTTGCTGGATCTGAGAGAGCTGGGGGTGTCCAGCCTGGAGAAATGAAGGATCTGGGGAGACCTCAGAGCCCCTTCCAGTGCCTAAAGGGATTTCAGGAGAGCTGGAGAGGGACTCTGGACAAGGGATGGAGGGACAGGACACAGGGAAAGGCTTCCCACTGCCAGAGCGCAGGGATGGATGGGATATTGGGAAGGAATTCTACCCTGTGAGGGTGCTGACAGTTGGACAGGGCTTGGAACAACCTGGGATAGTGTAAGGTGTCCCTGCCCATGGGACAGACAGTAGACATCTGGCCTGGCCCTGGACTGTCACCTCCTGGCAGAGGAAACTGTGAACTCACAACTCTGCACAGGCTCATGGAAATGAGGAACTGGGTGATTTTAAACACCTTTCCAGTGAAAAATGTTCCCAGGCTTAGTTAAGCATGCCAGATAAAGCCTTTGCTCCAGTAAAACCTGATGCACGATTATCAGTCAAGGCCAACGTATTTACCCTAAAATTGGGTAATATTGTTTTATGGTTCTTAATAGTTGAAGCCGACAAAGCTCTGAACAGACGCTGCCGAGCAGTTTCTCAGCCTTTCATCAGCGCTGCGTAGGCGTTGAATTCTGGAGCTAATCACCTTAGCAACGGCTCTAAACATATGTGCAGTGACATCAGCTGATTTCTGAAAGCTGTAAATAGAGGATAATAGCACGAAAAAATTCTGGATCCAAGCCAAGACCTAAAAAACATACTATTAAAACACCGCCTGTAATTCAATGTATGCAAACTTGTTTGCATCCCCGCTCCCCAAAACCTGGGTAATTACACACCTACCAGCACAACTGGTGATTGTCCCACTGTAGGCTGCTCTCAGTTTCAGGAATTTCCCAGAAAACGAGGATTTGATAGAAATCCTTCTTTAAATTTAATTTTACAGAGCCTGGAGAAGAAGATGCAATATGAGGCTGAAGGGACCTGCTCCAGCCTCCAGCCCTGGGTTTGAAAGTCAATGAGTAACAGCTTCAACTTGGAGAATTATTTGTAAATAAGAAAATCAACAGTGAGCTCACAGGCTTGGAGCAGGAAGGGGAACCATGGCAAGCTGTGCTCCGAGGACGTGCTGCCAGCCCCGTGCCCTCGGAAAAGAGGAGCTGGAGCAGGAGCAGGCATGAGGAACTCGCCGTGCGTTGAGCAGGCGGCCTGAAAGGGGCACATTCTGAATTACCTCATGTTTGGGACCTCATTAAGACCCTAAACTGTCCGTTCAGGGAGTCCCTCAATCAGCCATCAGCGTAAGACATGAGGACAATATAGTTTTTGTTCCCCTCGTCTCGTTGTGACCCATATTCCTGAAGCCTGTTGTGCAGGACGTGACCCGGCCGCCTAAAGAAACCTTTGCAGAGCCTCCATGGTGAGCTGGCAGCGGGGAGGGAGCGAGGGGAGACGGAGAAACGGCCTTAATAGGATTTTCAAATGTCAAAAAATATCTTTAGCAGGCCCATTTAGGCAGAGGCTCAGCACTCGCTGAACTTGAAAGCGGAATGTGCTGTGCAGAGAACACCGCTCGCATGCTAAGTGAACCCCGGGAACGCTGCGGGAGACGCCAAACCAGCCGGCTGCTTCCCCTCTCCTCGGGAAAACCGAGGGACAAGGAGGACGTGGTGCCTCCTGCTCAGGGCAGGGAGGTGCTGGTGTGAGCATCCACCACACACAGGCAGGAGGAACCTGCACGGCCATGTGGGCAGAGCTTCGGGGCAGCTCCCTGATCCCAGACCTGGCCACTGGCGAAGGGACCAGCAAATCCAGCTCGTCTGATTTTGCTGGAGCACGTCCAGGGAAGGGAAAGGAGCTGGGGAAGGGGCTGGAGCACCAGGAGCAGCTGAGGTGAATAGGAGGCTCAGGGGGACCTTCTGGCTCTGCACAACTCCCTGACAGGAGGGGACAGCTGGGGGAAATTTGGGCTCAACTCTCAGGGAACAGGGACAGGACAAGGGGCAATGGCCTCAAGCTGTGCCAAGGAAGGTTCAGGTTGGACATCAGCAAGAATTTTGTCATGGAAAGGGTTGTCAGGCGTTGGAAAAGGCTGTCCAGGGAGGTGGTGGAGTCTCCATCCCTGGAGGAACGACTGGACATGTCACTCAGTGCTCTGGTCTGGTGACAAGGTGGGGATCAGTCATACTCAATGCTCTTGGAGGTCTTTTGCAACCTCAATGATTCTGTGGTTCTGCAAAGTGCCCTGCATTAAAAATAAAAATAGTAAGGCAGAGAAAGAGGAAATGCAAACTTGACAACTACACCAGGAGGAGGACCCTGCATGGAGCTAGAAGCATGAATCCCCCCTCCTTTTCCCAGGTAGGGTCGGGGCTTTTTCTCTGTCAATTAGAGCTGCAAGGAAATCCAATGCATTGAGATCAGCAGTGTTAATTGTTATTGCATCTGAATTTAATTAGTATTATTTTTTAACTGCAGGTAATTTACAGTGCCTCATCTAAACATGGAACTCAGGTAGTGCCTTCTGCTCACTAGAAAACCACCACCAAGGATAATCCTGCTATTTGCTTTATGCCTTTTAATGTCTGTAATCCACGGTTCCCCATTCCAGGAGACTGCCATGGTTACTCCTGCTCCCTCCATCAAAGGCTCCTGCATGCATCTTCTGCCGAGCTGCTAAGAATAGCACAGGCCCTTTCCCAAGCTCAGGAAGGTGAGCTGCAGGGAAGGATGGAGTTCCTGGGAGGCACAGGGGAAGAAGGGGATGGGGCTGGCAGAATTGGCCAGCGTGGGAGCCAACTGATGGATGTCCCATGCATGGAGATGCAGCAGCATCTCGTGCTCTCTGCTGTCCTGCTGGCAGGGGCTGAGGCTACCAGTGTGTCCTCAGCCCTCTGAGATGACAGAGGGCAGGATTAGATGGGACATTGGGAAGAAACTCCTCCCTGTGAGGGTGCTGAGGCTGTGGCACAGGCTGCCCAGAGAAACTGTGGCTGCGAATTGCCTGGAAGTGTCCAAGGCCAGGCTGGATGGGGCTTGGAGCAATCCAGGATAGTGCAAGGTGTCCCTGCCCATGGCAGGGGGTGGAACTGGATGAGCTTTAAGGTCCCTTCCAACCCGAACTAGTCTGGGATTCCATGTTCAATCTTTGACATCTTTATCACCTAATCCCATAATTTGGAAGCCACTCTCCATAGCTTGTATTACAATTTGTGCACCTCCAAGCCTTCAGAGTCAAATCTTCAGAGTGACCCTAAAATTCCAGATGGGTATTTCAGTTTGAGAACACCATTCCTCAGGGACAGCCAGCACAAGTCATCTGTCACCATCACCTGGAAAAGGACCAACTCCAGCAGTCACACTGCTAACAGGGGCTGTGCTGCTTTCCTGGAAAACAATCACTTCTTCCATCAACCAGCTCTCCAAAGTGGAGCTGGCCAAAATCTTGCAGTGTTTTGAATGTGTTTGCTAAGCTGTACACCTGGGAGAGGTGGAGGAGATACTGCTGATCTGAGGAGGATATGGCAGAGTTTATGGGATGGGCAAAAGCAACTCCTGCACTGCTGGTGCAGGAGTTGTGTCCTCCCAGCACAGAAGGCTGGCAGGGAGCAGCCGGAGCTGCAGGCAGGTGGATCACCCAGAGCTCAACCACCAGCAAGGAACAGCTTCAGTGTTTCACACATTATACCCAATAAAAGCTTTCCTATGTCCAGAGTATTTACAAATTGACGTCAGCAACACCCCAGACCTGTGCAGGCTGTTCTTGCTGTGCAGCTGGAGTGAACAAGCAGCAGCACAGCAGCTGCAGACCACGGGATCCTCTCGAGAGGATGTGCAAGGCCAAGATGCTGCTGCAGCTCAGCACCCCTGGAAAACACCTTCCCCTCCCATGGCCTGTCCTGCCACCCATGAAGCTGGTGCCACCACCCTCACAGGCTGTGGTCTCAGTACAGTTACCCAGGACCTCTTGGAAAACACAAACCAGCCCTGCAGTGTGACCCCAATTTGGTGACACACATCTGGGCTCCTCTAGAAAGCGCTTCACTCCAGGGAAATCCTGATGTCCAAGGGTAGCAAAGACACTCCAGAAAACTGTATGGAAAGCACGTCCTCTTTTCCAGACCTACTCCTTTAAAAGCAGATGCTCCACCACCCTATGGAAACTGGTGCACATGTGCCCAGAGATAAACAACATCACGGGACAGGTAAGCTGGTTACTCATGATTTATCACACCATCTCCCCCTCTAATTGCAGAGCTAAGCAGGCACTCATCTAATCCACCATAAGCAGCTTACACTTCCTTAGGCAGCTCTGCGCCATCGCTCACTTCCTGGTTTGGAAATCACCATTCCCTAAGTCCCTTTCTCTGGAAGGTGAGAAACCACCCTTTTCAGTCACCCTGCACAGACTTTGAGACTCGTAAGATGCACTCACAGGACAGGTAATTCCTGGAAGTCCCAAACATCTTTCCAGGGTAGTGGTGGAGTCACCATCCCCAGAGGGATTGAAGAGCCACATGGATGTGACACCTGGGGATATGGGTTAGTGGTGGCCTTGGCTGGGGGTATAGGTGCTCTTAATGATCTAAACGTCTTTCCCAACCTGAAGGATTCTGTGACTCTACTTCATACTCAGTGCTAAGCAAAGCATCTTTCACCTTTGTGTCCTGCTGCTCCAGTCACACACTGCAGGTCCTTGCTCTCGGTTTTCCCAGAATTTCAGTCATTTTTTCCACACTAACAGCTGACTGCTCTTTGGTTTGATTTTCTATTTATTCTCCACTAATTTATCAGGAACAGGGCATCACAACCTGCCCAATTTCTAATGCTTGTGGATTCTAGTCTACTACTCACAGGGTTTATTTATTTTAATTATATTTTCAAAATTCTCGAAGCACCACGCAAACGAGCATGAAAAGCTGCAAAGGTCTACCAAAAAAGTTTCCCCCTGTGGTCAGTCACTGTTCCCAGAGGCTGGAAATGCCAGGTTGGATAAGGCTTGGAGCTACCTGGCCTAGTGGAAGTTGTCCCATCCCATGGCAAGCGGTGGGACTGGATGAGCTTTAAGGTCCCTTGCAAGCCAAACCATTCAACGATTCTATGACTAGCCAAAGCACATTTTAGCTTTTCTCCACATATCTGTGGGTAAGCAGGAGGTTACAGAACGACTCAAGGGAAAGATCTTGGGGTTTGGGTTACATCAGGCTGTTTTCACTGCTGGGAAGCTGCAGCCATTGGAAGCGGAAGCCGAGCCGGCGCGCGCCACTCGCACGCCTTCGCTCTCAGACACGGCCCCGGCCAAGGGGGATTTTCTGACTTGCAACACCAGAGAACTTTACTCCCAAAACTACCCGTGAACTTAGGCCAGTGACCCCAAGTCAAGCTTCAAAGTCATTCTGGATAACGAGCCAGATCCAACACCACACACCGCTGCCTTTGATCCCCATAACCCATCACCGATCTCGGGCAAGTCCGCGGGGCTGAACTCCTCCCGCGAGGAATTTTCCTTAGCTTGATACAAAATTTATTTTACCATCTGTAAAATTCATTTGTGTAGTTGCACACCCTGGTAGGCTTGAATGGGGCGAAGGAGTGTTTCAACTCCCAGTGCAATTTATTATTTAAAAGCAGAGAAATGACATTGCCGGTCGGAGAGCCCGGGTGATGTAATGGGGAGCGCAGTTCCGCTCGCCGCCGGAGCCGCGCGGTACATTAGCGTGCTGGCCAGGGTGGCTGCTCCTATCAATTATTTATAGTCTCCTGGCGTGCAGCCTGGAGAGGGTCACAGCGCTGAAAGCCAACTTTATCTGCATTGTTCCCAGCTCCTGCCCAGCTGTCACTCTGCTCCCTAATTTAATACACCCAGCGCAGCGTAAAAGGATGCAGAGCTGCTGCCTGGAATAGGAATAGGAATGGGGAGGTGGGGTCTACAGAGAGCTGGTGGGGCCTCTGACATCTTTGTTCAGGTGCTGACTTGGCTTTTTTAAACCTGCCTTTGAGATTCCCCCAATCACTGGACTGAGATGCAGAGTGATCCAGGGCAGGCGTGTTTGGGGGTGAGAGGTGGGACGGCGGTGGAGCCATGGGATCTCTGTCTCCATTTCTGTGCCACACCAAGGGCAGGCTGCACTGCATGGCTTCCTACAAATCCCAGCAAGAGCTACTTAGTAATGGATGTAAATAAGAGGGGGGGAGGAGAAAGGGCACTTCAGCTCTCCAGAAAAAAAAAAAATAATATATATGTTTAGAAAAAGGAAAATCTCTCATAGGTTGTTGTTCCAGCTACAATGTAAAGTGCACAGACAAGGTCTGGAATGAGATGAGCTTTAAGATCCCTTCCAACCCAAACCATTCTGTGACGCACCTGTACTTCACCACCAAGGAAGGGGCAGTGTCCCTTTGTATTGGGCCACCATGTAGCAAAATGGCTCTCCAAGGCTTTGTCCTTACAACTTAACAACCCACCTCCTTCACTATTTGCCCAAAATTAAACCTACCACAACAACTCTTCACACTTTGGAAATACATCACTCATCTGGCCTGATATCAACATCAATTAAATTTCAACTGCAGCTGCTTAAGCCAGGTTGGATAGGGCTTGGAGCAACCTGGGATAGTGGAAGGTGTCCCTGCCCATGGCAGGGGGTGGAACAGATGAGCTTTAAGGTCCTTTTCAATCCAAACCAGTCTGGGATTCTGTTACTCAGGGTCTCTGTCAGTGCAAGAGATGCTTCCTCTGGACATTGCTCCAGCAGAAATCAGGTACAAGATGATGAGTTGCTGCTTTGGCAGCTCCTGTGCTCAGTCCTACCCCACTGATCAACAGGATCCTCATAGCCCAAATACCTACCTCAAGCCATAAACTAAAGTCAACTACAGCTTAAATAATAAGGTGTTTTTTCAAGTCTTGTGAAGCCAGGAAAACAACCTGAATTTTCCTGCAATTAGGATTGGCTGTTTTATTGCAAGCTAGAAGTGCCCATGGCTGGTTTAAGCCACACAAAACACATTCTGATGATGGTGCCTGGAAACCACACACACAGATTTCACCAAAAACACAACATCTGCAAAACAAGGAAGTTGTGAAAAAAGCAAACTCAGGCCCAGAAGAAGCAGGTTTGTTCTTCTGCAGCACAAAGAGGCCTGGGGGAGGCTCCTGCTGAGGCACTGTGCAGCACAGCTCCCACAGCTCCAGGAGTGGAGCAAGGGAAATTCCCCCAGATTTGGCACAGACCCCCAGCAGCCACAGCAGCCCAGGCGAGGCAAAGGCAACAGCCAAACCTTTCCATATTAGTGTGACACAGGCAAAGACAAGACAGAAAAACAATTAGCCTTGAAAACCAGCAGTGAGCCTTTTCTCCAACTTTTCTGTGCTACGAAAACCAGGAAGATTCTGCCCAAAACTCCAAAAGGGGGAAGTGGGACAGCCATGGGAGGAACAAGCTGGTTCCCACCCCAGAGTCAGTCACAACAGCAGGCTGTGTCCAGGAGCCAAGCCCAGAACACGCAGACCACACGCGGCTAACACCGCGCCGGCATCTTCGGGTCCTTCACATCCTCCCTGAATCCAGGATTATTTCCATGGCAACTATCTGGAGAACTTATTAAGTAAAAAAACCCAAGAACAGTTTGAACACACAGACCCTACGTTCGTAACGTACCAACTGACTAAATTAGCAGCGCTAAGATTTTTAGTAATCAAAATAGATCATGTTCCAGCAACTCAATCTTCCCTGTGCCAGAGCTGAAGAGAAAAATCTGATAGTAATACCAAAGGGGGGAGGAGGGGAGAGGACAAGGAAGAATTATAGGTTTTCCAAGACCACAGCCTTATATCAAGCCAAGTCTTACCCCATTCAAGACATTATTTCAGTATCTGGCAGTTCAAATGCTGCTAAATAAGGCTGAATTTCCAAGAGATGATAAACTTTGTTGCAAGGTGCCTACTAGAGAATCAAAAAGATGACTATCATGACATGAAGTACTACAAAATTTCATTGAATAACCTCAAATCTGTACCAAAAAAGTGCCATTCATAACACTTCCTCATATTTAACTGGAAAGGTTCACAAGTTTGGAGTATTTGCTCTGAGAAAGGACAAGTCTCTTATTAAAGTTCATTAGAAATAAATTAAAAATAAGCAAGACCCATCAGTGCAACATTGGAAAGGAGCTGTCCTTCTCCAGATCAGCACCACTCCCAAACTTGCAGGAATTTTGTGGCTCCCTTGGAGCCAGGGCAGGCTCAGCCCTGCAGTGACTACAGCTGCCAGGCACGGGGCTGAGGGAATTACCAAGGTTTTGGCAGCACTCAGAACTGCCTGAGAATTTCATAACAGCAATTCAGAGCAAGAAGTCACAATCAACAGGAATGATTTTTAAAGTGCTTAAAAAAAAAAAAGAAAAAAAAGTGGTTAAATGAACTGTTGGCTCGGTCACTCAGTGCAACCAGAGAGATTATGGGCATTATTGATTTACCTTAGAACAACTTGGGAACTCATTCCCAATGGTTTTTAATGGAACCTGGATTTTCTCAGTCCTAATCTGCCTTGTGAGGTTGAGCCTCCTGCAAGGAAATGCAACTCCAGAGCATTAAACCAGCAGCTGTCAGAGGTACAACAGCCCCATTCGCCCACAGAGAGTGTGTGACAGGGTGGGGATCTTTAAGGCAACTCCAAAATCACAGGATCATTTAGGATGGAAAAGAAATGACCTCCAAGATGGGAGTTCAACCTGTGCCCAATCCCCACCCTGTCACCCAGACCAGAACACTGAGTGCCACATTCAAGTCAGTCCTTGAATACCTCCAGGGATGGGGACTCCACCACCCCCCTGGGCAGCCCCTTCCAAACCACCCTTTCCAGAAGAAATGGATGGAAGCTGGGAGCAGGGGAGTCCTCACCCCACAAGAGCCAGGGGAGAGGATTTTTACCAGGACAACACATGCTCCCCACTTGGGGCAATGTTTTCCCTCACCAGAACACACCACACCAGGCTTGGCCTCCTGAAGCCTTGGGCTCATTTTAGCAGGTGAAGAGATTAATTCTTTTATGTACCTAAAGTAAAAAGGAAAATAATTGTCTCAAATCTTCCAGAAAAAGACTCCTGTAACACAAAACCAAGTAGGGAATATTGTAGCCTGAAAGGCTTCCAGAAAGGTGTGAGCAGAAAAAACAGCAGCTCATAGCAGGAAGGAAACTGTAACATTAACCGTGGCCTTTGAAGACAGAGGCAGCTCCTTGTCACCGAGCAGCGACAGCGAGCAAAACCAAAGAACAAAACACATCTGACCCCCAGCTACTTCCAAAATCCATCTGCAAACGCATCCTGCCCCAAGACAAATGCAGACCAAGGCGTGATGGAGGGATGGCAATTAACTGCCCCCGTTGTTGCTGCTGTTGTTGTTAGCTGCAGTGCCTGGCTGCAAACAAGCTGCCCTTAGCCCCGAGCCAGCCTGTGGCCGCTCGCAAAAATCACTGAGCATTAGATTCTGCCCCTTCTCCTGCTTAATGTCTCACCCTGGAGCTTCAGGAGCTCCCAGCTCTGTCCTTCCCCCTTCCCTTCCCCTCCTCCTCCAGCTCCTTCCCTTCCAGCCAGCATTCCCCCTCCCTCCCTCCCCTGCTGGCTGTGGTGCCAGATGTCAGCCTGACCCCGGAGCCGCTGTTTCAGGTCATTTTGGGGGTTCTGGTGTGAGGGGAGTGGCAGCTTCCCCCTTGCCAGGCTAAGCCAGGATGGCCCCACCGTGCCAGGGAGGAGGTCTGGGCACTGCTGGCAATTTGAGTTGCAGGGTTTTTCCCCTGCTAACGAACCACTTGCAGGAAGTTTGGGAGCCTTTTCACAAGCACTGCAACAGCAGCCTCGGGCACCGAGCGCTGGGTAAGGTGACCCCAGACTATGTTCAGCATCAGTCATGGGTAGAAGCGTCACTTATTGCACGAGGAGAACGGATGACCTGAATGACTCCTGCAAGAATAACTGCACGCTGAAGGCAAGGGCTGAAGTTACTGGAGAAGGGATGCTGGGAATGCTGTGGGCACTCCAAGCAGGACCATTCACAAGACACTGGGCTAACAAAGACAGCCGTGGGGGAATTCAGTATGTATTTAAAATGAACCCAGACCCGTATTCTTGACCACACTCCTTGAAGAATCTGCCCCTGATGAAGGAGCAGCTCCAAGGCAACGGAATGCAGTTTGCTGGAAGGGAAGGGGAAAGCTTCCAGCCTGACATAAGCCAGGGCTCGGATTCCTCTATCGCAGAGGCTGCGCCGCAGATAAGGCTGCGTCAACTTTTCCACTGGAGCTCTCTCCCCTCTAAGGTTCACAGTCAGAGCAAAATGTTTTGGCCAGGAGGAAAGTGAACAGAGGCTCCCAAAGCTGGGAGCTGCCATGTGTATAAAACATCACTGTGTCCAACCTGCCCAGGCTTGGTTTCCCTCCACTGGGAATGGGAAAACTCATCTACCTCCCCATGAATTCTTCACATTCCTGTGCAGCCGATAAGCCCAACCTCTCCAAGAGGCTGCTCAGAGCCACACAAAGTGCCCTGAAACACCAAACAGCCCCAGGGACTGAAACCCAAACAGGTTAAATGTTAACCCGGGAGCTGAGCAGAGGGGACACAACCCTGTAGTGCTGTGATCCTGCTCCAGCCCCGCAGCTCGGATCCATCCCCATGCCACTAGCCATGCCCAGAATTCCAAAAAGCTGCAGGCACTGGCAGGAAGGGAGGTTTTGGACAATCAAAGAATCCCAGGATGCTCAGGGCTGAAAAGGACCTTAAAGCCCATCTTGTTCCACCCCCTTCCACTATGCCAGGTTGCTCCAAGCTCCATCCAACCCGGCCTTGGACACTCCCGGGGATGGGGCATCCATTAGGGCATTATGCTGCTACAGAGTCCATTTGCCTGTGGGCAAAGCAGCAAAGAAAGGGGGTGAAATCCAGCACCTGGTCCTCACCACGGTGCTGGAAGCAGGGTGAATGCCTGCAGGACTCTGCTCTTCCCAGCCTCATGCTCCTGGTTTTCTGCTATGGCAGAGTGGGAGCAGCACACCCAGCTCGCAGGCTGCCCACTCATTCCATGTTGCATCTCAGTTTTGTGTGTAGCAGATCAGGAAGATGCTCCATTTCCAAGGAAAGTGCCAGATGAGCCTGGCTCCCCCAAGGGCCCCCCAGGCCAGCCCGGTCCCCACATGCTGGGGAAGTTTTGGGGCTGATGCTGTGCAGGGGATGCGGAGTTTTTCCAGGGAGGTATTCAAGTCCCAGCACAGCCCTCCCCCACATGCCTCACTGCCGTTATCCCTGAAGACAGAAAAATTTGTGCTTGTTTTTCTGCTGCTGCTGAGCAGCTATGAAATGTCTCCCACCACGGAGAGCCTGAATAAATTCCGGCTCCTGAAGCAGCATCTGATTCAGCTCCTCTCCAACCTCCATCGCAATTTCAAACCTTTAATTTACTGAGGTAACAGCAACGGCTGTGTCTGATTGCCAGAGCTTGGAGCACTTGTGGTTTATTCCTTTTACCCAATATATACCCAAATATTCCAGTTTATTTCATTTATCCTGATATTTTGGGGAGCTTTTTGAACTGGCTGTGACTTATCACAAATTACTGGCAACAAACTTTTCCTCCCTGTCCCCATGAGAACCCAGGGACCATCCCTGAATAGCTGGGAGAGCCACCTGTACACATCATGGGTGCTTCTAGCAGCCTTCTGGGACCACCGGAAACAAGCCTGGATTTCTCAGGTTCCAGGTCCAAATGAAAAATAACACTAAAAATAAGCAGAAAGGAGGGAAACAGCCTGGTTTTATTCCTCCTCTGTTAAATCTGGAGTGCTGGACTAAACCATGGCAGTTTTCATCCAGTAAAGCACCCTTGGATGGTTCTGAGGCCACGTGGAACCTGGAAAACTCCCCTCAGTACCTCCACTGAATTCAAGATTCGCTGCTGTGTGTCAGGAAAGCAACTCTGTTCTTTCTGGAGGGGATGGACAGATTGCAGGAGAAAACTATATCCCAATTGCTGCCAAATTCCACAGATTTAGTTATTAGGAGGCAATTAGGAATATTATTAACACTTCCTACTACGTCAAGCTCCATTTGCAGGGCATCTCTGCGCCAGCCCGGACGTTTCCGACGGAGCCCCAGCTCCGGGGCGCACGTGGCATCACGTACCCAAAACTGTGTCTTCCTGCTCGCTGCCTCCCGGCCCTTCCCCACAGCCCGATTTAATGCGGTTGTCTCACAAAATAAAATTACAAGTAAAAAAAACCTGAGATTAAAAATGAGGGAAGGGAGGGGGAAGGTAAATAAAAGCACGGCGGCACAAAGGAAAAACAATTTTGCTCTTGTTTTTTAACTCACAATCAACATCTGAGCTATTCAGGAAGCTGGTGCACTGCCCTCCAACCAACTTCAATTAGGGAATTCAAAAGCAGTCAGACAAAAGAATGCCTGGGAGTTACTGCACCGCACCGAGATATTTTTAGCAAGAGCTGGGAGGCTGTTTGTGGGACACTGCTTTGCTTCTCTCGCGCTTCAGCTTTTGTATTTACATTCACAGGACAGCGAGATTTACTGGGTCAGAGAGAAAGAGAGGAGAAGCGGCACAACTGACGCGAATCCTTTTGCCTCTGATGCTCTCGGAAGGTTTTTCAGTGAAGGCTGATGGAGGCCAGAGTGAAGCAGAACAAGATTTGCCTCCATCTGCTTCAAAAATCGCCTTTCAGCTGCAATCTCCAGTCGCTCCTTGGGAAGGATGATGTAAACGTGCACGTGGAGCCCCCAGAAAGGCCAGCTCACCCCCCACGCTGGACACGGCTGCTTCACCCACACAAAGCTGCGGCCGAATCTGCTGACCTCTCCCCACCCCAGGTCACCAGATGGAGTCACAAACAGGCTGGGTGAGCCATCGGTACAGTCCCACGGAACCCCCACCCCAAACCCCAGCGCCGCTCGGAGACGCTCGGCTGAGCCCCAGCGAGCCGCTGCTGGTTTTTCAGAAGCCATTTCCTAACACGGCCACGCTGCAGCCGCTCTCCCCTCCGTGGGCTCGGGAAGTGCCTGTGGAGAGGCAGGAGGTGATGTCCCCAGGCCGGAGCCCCTGGCAGGGCACGGGGCCGGTTTTGGGGGCGGTGGCCCCCCAATGCCTGCGCTATCGCATCGCTCCTCCAGCGCATCCCCCTCTTCCGCTCCCTCCCACCACTGCGGCAGCGCAGATGGCAGCAGTGTGACCTCGCTGTTCCTGCCTCCTTGTTTTGATCCTGCAGTCTTGATTGTTCAGGCTAATCCCACACTCCCAGCCTTGGCTGCCTGCCAGGACTGTTATTAATGGCACAAAAGCTTCTCATTCCAGCTACTTCTACATCCGCTAATGCTGTTGTTCCCTTCTCTCGCTCCCCCTCTCGCCACATTACAAACTGGAGCTGGAATATATTTTACAAGGGGAAAAAACCCTTCTCTGATCATCCTCACGCGCCGAATGCTCCACCAGCACCGTACGGAAAAGGCTCCTCAGCTCCAGCAATAAACACCGATGGAAAAGCAGTGAGACCACCCTGCTCACCCTGTGATAAACAGCACATGGATGCAGGGACTTTCCAGCAATCCCTTAGGGAGAGCCAGGATCCCAGGCAGAGGCAGACACAGCTGCCTGCAAGGCCTCAGGAAAGGGCTCTGCTGCCCAGGGCAGGACTGACACCAGTGCTCCGTGATGAGGACAGGCAGCACCTCTGGCACTGCACCTCTGGCACTGCACCCCCAGCTGCTCTTCAGGTGGCCTCGGGGACTCAGCTGCCTCTCCAGGGCCCCCCTGCCCTCCTGGCCCTGCTCTACACAGCAAACTCCAAATTCCCATAACTGCAGCTCATTAAATCACACACTTAGAAGGAGCTTCATTTGAGCCCCTCACATGCCATTCTCATGGCAGGGTCCAAAGTGCCCATGCAAGGTCCAAAGCTGTTTTTTGGGTACATCTCCTGTGCCCAGGGAGGGCTGTGCCCTGCCAGCCCCCCACACTGGCTGTACCCCATCCTCCTCTGCTCTAACATGCTCTCTAGGGAGGGGAGCAATACAAAACTCAGGTGCAGGTGCCACATCAACTCCACCTGCTCAGACCTGGGGCTGGTGTGGGAAGAGAAGGGATGAAGACATTCACCAGGCCCTCCGGATGTACCAGAGACCTGCCAGCCACCAGGCACAAATCCCTTGGCACTGCTGGGATGCTGCTCCCTAAAAAGTCTGGTGCCAAGTCAGCTGAGCAGCCACCAGCACCACGCTCACCACATCAAGGGCCACCAACCACAGGTTAGCAAGGTTTGGAGTTGCTTAAATTGCAAACACAGCCAGAGCACGTGTCCCTGGGACCTTCCTGTGGGAGCAAGCCCACCCTCCCGTGCAGGTCGTGCCACACCGGGAGCATCACATCACTTGGGAGTCTGAAGAAACCTGCCCAGTTTGCAGCCCAAGCTGTCGCCCTGGTGAGATGATTCATCATCCTGCCCTCGCTGTTTGTGGAAATGCAGGAAAGAGAAAAGCAGCTACAGGCATATTTCTCCTGATTAGGATGGTCAGTACGTTTTTAATAAAGGGCTCTTTAAAGATAATCTCATTTCAGTATTTACACATGTTAAACAGGTTACAGAGATCAAGAGGTAATGAAGTCAAGAAGGAGAGGACAATAAAAGCGTGGTGGTTTGGAGCACAAGGGGGCTGAAACACAGAATCCCAGAAAGATATGTGTTGGAAGAGACATTAAAGCTCATCCAGTTCCACCCCAGCCAGGGGAAGGGGACACCTTCCACTAGACCAGATTGCTGCAAGCCCCATCCAAGCTTGGACACTTCCAGGAAAGAGAAGTGAAACCCAGGGGCACAAACCCACAGATGCCAGCAGAGGAAGGGGATCAGACACTGGGAATAACTGCATGTTGCTCACTCACAGCAAATCAGCAGCAGATTTCTGATGCAACCTGTGCCTCCAGCTCCTCTTCCCAAACACAGCACCTGCCTGCTCCTTCCCAGCAGGATGCTGCAAGTCCAGACACTCCCAGCTCAGCCAGCGAGTGCAGCCATGTCCCACCCTGTCCCCACAGCAAGCAGAGCCCTTGTGAACCAGCACACAGGCCTTGATTCCCTCTCAAATACATCCCCAGCCCCTTGCTACAGTGATCCCAGCCCATCTCCTGCTGGAGCAGCTCTGCCCCAGAGCTCTGCACAGGCTGTGGTTACACCTGACAGCAGCAAAATCTGAAATATCCACTACTGGCTCCGGTGTCAGCAGTGGAGCTTTGTAAAACTCTGCTCCAAGGCTCTTCACGTGCCATGCATTAACCCCAAGGAATTAAAAAATTCTCCTGAAATGCACAATATTCCATTTGCTTTATGATGGTGCAATCATTTGGCGATGGGGGATGCATATTTCTCTCACAGTCAAGTTTGGGATTATTTCTCTGCTGTGCAAGTGAAAATGCTGGTGCCTGTTCAGAGCTCCTGTGTTTTACTGCTGAGGGTGCAGGAGACAAAAAGGAGCTTTATTTAAACTACTTGATAGTCACGAGATCAAGCAGAACAAAAGGAAACATGTATTTGGAGGGAAATGTTAGTTCTATAGCTCAAACAGCACTCTGAGTTCCCATTAAGCAACTTTGAGCTGAGACAGGAAACAGGGAATGCAGCACCAAGTGCTGGATCATGGAGTGCTGGATCACTGGGGGTAAAGCAAAGGCACCTGGAGCTGCAGGTACTGAGCTCAGCTGCACAGGAACAGGTGAGCTGGAGTGTGAAACAACTGGATTTTAAGGAGGAAATAGTGGAGGAGGCAAGAGAGTCACAGACATAAGGGACAGAGGTGAGGAACAACAAAAAAAAGAATAGTTCAAATTAATACAATTTCTTAAAGCCAGAAGGACTTGCTGCAGGATCTCAGCAAACAGGTGACAGAACTTCCCCAAGTAAATTCTTGCATTTTTACAGATTCAGACCAGAAAATACCTCAGCAGGTATTTTCAAACCAAGAGATCTCTAAAGGAGAGCCTAATGCCCATATTTACAGATCCAAGAGCTGCTACAGCCACAACCAGAGCTCTTCTCCCACCAGCAACCCTCCTAAGGAATCCGGTACTTTATTTTTTATTTTAATTTCTTTAGCTGCCACTTCCAACAGGCAGGGGCACCTTTGTTTTTAACCAGCCCAGCGCAAGGGTAGCAGGGTGGGTGACAGGGGAGGTCACCCCAAACGCGAGGGCAGCAGACATTTTGGAGGTAAACCCCCCAGACCTGTCCCAGCACTGGCAGTCAGCATGGCCAAGCTTCCAACCCACCAGATGCTCCCAACTTTCTCCTTGCTAAGCTCAATAGCCTGTGTTTCCCACTCCCAACGCATGAAACAAGGCTTCTGAGCCCCATTGCAGCCCCCAGCCTCTTCTTTTCTTCTCCCAGTGAATACTCTGTTAATCCCATTAGCTCTGTGAGCACAAAGCCACATGGGGAGCCCATCCCACCCACTCCCCACAGACTCCATAACCTGGAGTGCTCTGATCCCAGGGGACTGTGAACAACAAATATTGCTGGGTTTAGGACAAACCCATCCTGATGGTGCCAACACATAAAACCAGCAGTGTCCCATGACGCAGAGCATCCCTTCTGTTGTGTCCCAACACCACTGAGTGCTGTTCCCACTCAGGAGGGCCTGGGCTACCCATTCCCAGCCCTTGGCACTGGCAGCTCACCCTCCCTGGCTCCAGCACACCCACAGCTCAGGAATTTTTCTGTACCACACCTACACCTGCCTGCCAACACGTGGCACCAGCTCAGCCACCTCCAGCCCCACGCAAGCCTCTCCTGCACACCAGTACCACCAGTACCAGCTGATGGCTGCTCCTGCCAAGCTCTCCTGTCCTGTAGGTCCTGTAGGATTACAGAGCTTGAGTAACAGAATCCTGAGGGTCTCAAGTGTGCTCTGACATTGTTTGTAAACCATTGCCCTGATGCTTGTAACCCCACCAGGGTTTAGAACACCTCCTGCTGAGCTCCCAAACCAGGAATCCTAACGGAGACCTGTCCCACTTTCAGCTACAGCTCCTGTCCTGTGACCCCAAACAAGTTCACGTGGGAAAACACCGTGTTTAAAATGCAAAGAGTCATGTGATGGCAACACACCTACACAGTGCATTCAGGCCTGCACCTGGGGAAAGAATTTAATCACCAGTTTCTGCTTCCCCACGGGAGCCAAGGCACCACCTGTGTCCAAAGCACCGGGTCACCTCTTCCCTGGCTTGCCACACCTGGCACGTGAGGCTCTGGAGACAGGGAGGCTGTGGCAGCTGCCCTGGGGGACAGTAGTAGTGCTGTGACATGGGGACAAGGGGGTGAGGATGGGGAAGGTGGCAAAGCAGTCCCACAGCTATGCACACAGCACCTTCAGAAGAGATGGAGTGGCATCGGGGAAAGCCACAGTGGCCAGGAGGGATGGGGACATCCTGTCAGCAAGGATTTCCTGGCATGTGTGAGGAGCCTCGTGGTGGAGGTCTCCCCTAGAAAAAACACCTCACTGATGTCACTAGCAGGTCCATGGGCAGAGCATGGATGTGCCAGCAGACACCAGGGCAAGGGCTTGGGGAAAGCAGGGCTGTTCACTGGACCTGGTTTTAAAAAATCCCCCTTGTCCAATTCACCAACATTAATTCTTATGAGCTTGTTTGATGGTTTAGAGCTGACAAAAGGGACTGGGTGAAGACAGGTGAGATCCCTGCTTCCCAATCAAAGGGCACAGACACAGCAAGGGAAAAGCTGCCACTGCCCTTCCTGAGGCAGCAGCACCGACCAGATGGGTCTTTAAGTGGCATTAAGAGGGAGACAGATCTTCTACCTCCAGCCCTTTCCTCCAGGGATAGAAACTCACCATCCTTACAGCCAAGTCTCCACCACAGGGAACTTCCCTCTCTGTTCTTGCCTGCCACTTCCTCCCTCGTGTTTACCTTCCGGCCCAGCTATCTCCATCCAGCTCACAACTCCTCCTTCTTCAGAAAGTCTTTGAGATGCACATTATACAAGATACACAAAAATAAATTGGTTTTAATCCTCCAGATTCCAGCGCTCCCAAACAAGGATCTTAAGGAGCTTTACAAACAATGGATTAAGCCTTAAGACTCCCGGTGAGGTAAGGAAGTGCCTCTAGCCAAGGCAGAGGGAGGCGAGTGAGGCTGAAGGCTGCACGGAGCCACTGTGCAGTGCAGAGCTCACCTGTCTCCATGCACACAAATATGAGAGAATCTACCCCTGACCCATCACCAGCCTAGAGGCACCTTTGCCATTTTGCTCCAGACTCTGAAACAGCTCCATCTTTGCAAACGCTCTTTCCCAGCTTTAGGAAAATGACCCCACAGATGGCAGCCCCAGTGGGTCCTGACATCCACTTGGAGCACTGTGAACATTTCCTGACAGCCAGCCTTTGCTAGCAGAGGTGCAGGATGCTTCCAATGGGCATTCTGAGCAGCCCACCAGATGCAACCCATGGAGAGAGGCACCTCTTGCTTTGCTCAACGCGACCGTGACTTGACAGGCACTCATCTCCGCTTTGCTGACCAGTGACAGGACCCAAAGGAATGGCTGGAGCTGTGTCAGGGCAGGTTTGGGTTGGATATCAGGGAAAGGTTCTGACCCCAGAGGGTGCTGGGCACTGCCCAGGCTCCCCAGGGAATGGGCACAGCCTGAGGCTGCCAGAGCTCAAGGAGGGTTTGAATTGCACTGCCAGGGATGCACAGGGTGGGATTGTTGGGGTGTCTGTGCAGGGCCAGGAGCTGGACTCGATGATCCCTGTGGGTCCTTCCAGCTCAGGATACTCCACAATTCTCTGACTTTGGACGACAAGTTCTGCAGGCTCAAACCTACATTAACAGGACATCACTCGTTCCTAGTGCACCCCGGTCTGCAAAGCCCTCAGATTTCTTCCCAACTAGGTTTTGCATACATGTTGTAAACAAGCTTTACATCCTTTTGATCAGCACTACCCGGGGAGGGGGAGGAGACTTCCTGTCCCACTCTGCCACCGCTCGCTGCGCTCGGCTCTCGCCGCCCCGTGAGCGATGATGACATTTTCTATTTTGGTGGCATTTTCTTCATGTATTTGTAGTGAGCGGCTGCGCTCGGGCCCAGCAGCACTGTGGATCTCAGTGTGGGTTTTAACTCAGCTTAAAGCGGCAGAGCCATTTGTTGCAGCATCTCCTTCCCATGGCCAGCCGGACGCTCCCTGTTCCCCAGGCAGACACTGGCACACTCCCGGCTCCTCACTTTCCCTGCCAGTCATTGCAGGCAGACATTTTTGCGAAAGAACTTGTTTACAGACAAACCAGGCTGCCGTGTTTTCCTGCTGGTGCTTATCTGCTGGAGATAACTCAGGTTTCTGCTTGCCCACGGGCAACCAGCCAAGCACTCACCACAACACCTCCCTGCGCCTCGTGGCCACTCCACGTGGCCAAACCCTTCCCTGCTCCGGGAAGGACAGCCGAGCCCTGCCAACCCCGGCACGGGAATGTTCCGTCCTGGCTCCGGCGACACGACACCGGCTGAAGTGCAGAAGGTTGGGATCTCCCTCCCTTTGGAAAGAGCAAACGCCCACAGGCTCCAGCGGGCGCTGGAAGCCTGAGGACTGTGGGAATGGTTCAAGGGAATGGCTCGCGCTCTCCTGTGACTCCAGCTCACCGCTTCCACGTCCTGCCTGTGCCAGCTCAGAGGAGCTGATGAAATCCGCAGGCTGTGGGCAGCCTCGCTGCAGCGCAGGAATGTTCTGGAGTCGGTTACTAACACGGTGCTTTGCATACTGTGTTTCAAATGCTACATGCTTCTACACGCTCCGTGTCAACAGGGGGAAAGGATTGTCAGCCCAAAATGAAGGCCTAATCAGAGCTGCTAGCGATTCAGCAGCTCCCAGGTGCGCTGTGAGGACCCCGCGGGGATATCCCTGCATTATTCCTGCACTCAGCTCAGCCTCCTGAGAACCAGCCCAGCTCCTTCACTAATCAGCTTCCCTTGGCTGAGTCCCATGTGCTCCTCAGCTCTGCCCAGCGTGCCTTCCACAGGATCCACAGCCAGGACAGGTATCCCTAGGATGTTCATCCACAAGCCAGGCATTAGGACCTGGCAGATGTAGGGTGGAAAAACAAACCCAGCGTAGATTTTTCTGGGTGAAACCACTTTCAAGTTTACAGAATCCTGGAATGGTTTCGGTTGGAAGTGACCTTAAAGCTCATCCAGTCCCACCCCCTGCCATGGGCAGGGACACCTTCCACCAGGACAGGTTGCTCCAAGCCCTGTCCAACCTGGCCTTCAACACTTCCAGGGATGGGGCAGCTGCAGCTTCTCTGGGAAACCCATGCCAGGGCCTCACCACTCTCATAGGGAAGAATTTATTCACCATATCCCACCTAACCCTGCCCTCTGTCAGCTTAAAGCCATTAAATTCAAGGGAAAGCAATCTTTTTCCCCACAAAGAACACATTCCATGAAGCTGGGGGTGTGCTGCTCTTACAGATGCTCTATGTGAACCAAAATTTGCTGAAATCATTACGGAAACATTCCACCACCTCCCAAAATAAGCAGCTTTGTGTATCTTTGCCTGGCTAAAGGATGAAAAAAGCCCTGCAGAGTGGAGCACAGTTTCCATTTCCTCGCACACTCCTACCAGGGCTGTGCTCACAGCAAATGCTCCGACCTTTCCTCAAAGAAATCTCTGTTTGCTGCTCCTTATAAATTTGCAGAATTTTGGCTCCTTTCCATTTCACCCACTTTTGAATACGACGCTCCCCACCCCCACACAACTGTTCCTTTCTCAGGGATGACAGGCTATCCAAAAAAAATCCCAGGAGCGCTTGAGCTCCTTGTTGCCTCCCCATTCGGCATCGCTCTGCTGGCAGACAAAGGAGCACTGGGAATTTTGGACCAACCTGTTGCAGGAAGTAAGAGCTCAGTGTTCCAGTTTCTCCTGAACCCTGATAACGATGTTTCTCCATCACTCCCCTCACCCATGATTTTCTATATGATCATTTGTGACACATTAAAAATATTTCATTATTTTCCTATCAAAACCTGAACGTCAAATCCCTTCTGAAAGGCTCAGTGGCTGCCAGCAGGATCACCCCACAACCTTGCTCTGTTTTTCCATCACTGCTGATGTGGTGACAAAGAAGGACATTTTTCAATTTGTTTTGTCCATGAGCCAAAAATTCCTTTTAATGGCCTGAATATGGTGCCTGTGCTGGTCTCTCCCTGCTCCAGCTCACCCCTCGCTTACAACAGCCCCTGCCTACAACATGGAGTTGGCCTCCTTTTGCAGGAAAATAAGGCCAAACCAGCTTGAAAGCATGTTTGGAATCTGGAGATTAATTCCATGTAAACTAATGCATTCAAACCTCTTTGTAGGGCTGCAGCAAGGGCTGGCTGAGCCTGGCGAGAAGTAGGGCAGCGGGTAGGGCCGGTGGGGAGGGAGGAGGTGTGGAACCCTTTAGGAAAACTCACAACCCCTAGGAAAGCCGTGTCCTGCTCCAGCGCAGCAGCCGCACCATGGACCGTCACGCCCGGGCTCACCCGGGGTGACAAAGAGGTGCTGGAGGTGGCAAGAGGGCAGGTCAGGGGTCAGGAGGGCTCCCACGGGAGCCTCTACCCAGCATCCAGAGCTTTTGTTCAGCACAAAATGCCGGGAGCAACAAAGCCCGGCAGTGCATGGAGCTGCTCCGGGGCGAGCCCCCGTCCCTGCCCATGCAGCCCTCCCCTCCCCGCTTCCCTCCACTGTGTCTCTCTCTCTCTCTGGGAGATAAATTATTCAGGATGAAACCATTTTAAACTCCATTGGGATGCTGAGCAAAGCTAAGATGGGTGGTGCTGCAGAGGAAGCTGCCAGGGCCACGATCAGAATCACAGGCTTCCTCACGCAGAGGTTCCAAGTGCAGCTACAGCCTGGGACCTTGTGCCAGGAAACACCCCGAAATCTCTGAGCACCAAGATCCCTGTGTACCCATCACACCCAGTGACACCCCATCCACACAAGTCTGAGACCCAGGGATCTCCCACACCATGCCCATCCATGGGAGACTCCCCAAAGCCACTCCATCAGCCATGTCTGAGCACTAAATGTCCTCCTTCCTGGAGGTGAGGTACAGAGCAGCAGGACTGAGGACAACTGGGCCAGGTGTGGTTTGCACAATGACCCTCACATGCCAGAACAGCTTGATGAGCAACACAGCAGCCTCACTTCCATCACAGGTCCTTCATGGACACTCCCAACCATCACAGGTCCTTCAGGCAGACCCTGGGATGAAGATAAAAACAGGGATGGCCCATTCCTGGGTGCGACATTCCTGCTGGGTGACCCAGCACACCCAGGCTGGGTGGGAGGAGATGGCTGCCATGAGAGGAACACAGTGCTGAGGCCATGGAGGTGTCCCCAACACCCTCTACACTGCCAGGAGCACTGGGTCACCCTGCCAAAGGAACCTGGCAGGAGGACAGGAACCATCCCACTGCTCTCCTGCCATGGGATGGATCCCCAGGGAGGCCCCACAGCCACCTGCTGGGCTTGAGACCATCCTGAGATTGTTTCTACAAGGAATAGAGAGTGTTGGAGAGACTATTTACAAAAGCATGGAGTGACAGGACAAGGGGGAATGGCCACTGATAGAGGGCAAGGGTTAGTTGGGAAATGGGGAAGAAATTCTTCCCTGTGAGGGTGGTGAGGCCCTAAGACAGGTTGCCCAGAGGAGCTGCAGCTTCCCCTGGATCCCTGGAAGTGTCCAAGGCCACGTTGGACAGGGCTTGGAGCAACCTGGGATAGTGCAAGGTGTCCCTGTCCATGGGCAGAGCGGGACTGGATGAGCTTTAAGGTTCCTTCCAAAGCACGCCATGCCCTGATTCCATGACTCCACAAGCAGCAGCACACACACTCCTGACACACAAACAGCAGCGCAGTGCTTGACTCAGGGCCCCAAGGTTCAGATGAATTCAGGTCAAAGAGGGGAACATCAACCAGAAGGTAGTTCAGAGAAGAGGGGTTTTGTGTTGTTTTGTTATTAAATGAGGAGCCTAAATAATTAAATGGCCTGGAAAGGATTGTACATTAAAAGTCACTCCAGCACTAAGAATCCAGCTCTGACAGCTCTGGGTGAAGCCCTTTAGGAGTTACCATGGCAGTTGATGCAGCAATTCGCCCACTCGCTCCTCAATAATGCTGGATTATTTTTTTTAATGCGCTTCCACCACAAACAAGCAAATGTTGCTAAAGGAAAAAGTCTTTTCTCCCACCGTCAACCTCCATCCTTTATCCCTGACACAGGCGCTGCGCTCGGGAGGAGACAGCAGGTAACAGGGAGCCAAGCCAAACACGCCGCGCTGAACTTCGCTCCCTCCCTCTCCAGGGAGAGAGGAAATTTAAGAAGCAGATTCAGGATTTCAGCATCCATTTCACTCTCCCTCCCCCTCCTGAACTCGCGGGCCCCAACCGGCGATTCAGATGCTCTGTCAGCTGAACGCTGCGCTCGCTTCCTCTCCCCGCCACCAGCTCAGCAACACGCTCCGTGCAGACAAGGAAGCCAAGGATTTTTGGAATACATCTTCCCTGCTTTTAATTAAGCGCCCAGGTAGAGCGTTGGCCCTGCGAAGCCGCAGCCAGCGCAGCTGAGGGAGGCAAGTCGGAGCAAGAAGGGACCCAAACAAAGGAAAGCAAATACGGGCTGCAAGGGAGGAGCAGGATATGGCAGCACTGACCTGCCAAGCCATTCTTTTCGCAATCAAACCGAGGGTTAGAAACTCCTCTGGCCAAGGGGAAGGTTCAGAACACCCACAGCCACCCCCCTGGCACAGCACTCATCCCGGGATTGGGCCGGGAATGAAAACCTCGCAAAGCCCAGCTCCAAGGCTGAGGAATGACCTGCCCATCTGCTGGATAAACCCTGCTCCTTCTCCGGGGACCTCCCAGCTCCGGGGGCACCCCAGGACCAGGGGCTGCCGTAGGTCAGCGCCCACAGCGCCGGGTGGAGCGAGGCAGATGGGGAGAGGGAATAAGCAGCTTCCAGCACTAAGCTGGGGAAGGCAGGACTGAGCCTGTGTGCCCACATGCCGAGGGCACGGAATTCCCAGGACACGGGAGCGCAGCCGGAATGGGACCACACCAGTGGCCAGTCTTCTCGCCTCAGCAACACATACTGCTGGCTCCACAGAAAGAATATTCCTCATTCTCTAGCCAACAGAAATTATTTGTTACAATAAATACTTGCCCCGAAAGCCCGGAGGCTTTGCTAACAAAGCTGGGTTTGCTCGCAGGCTGCCAGGTTTGGGAACTGGTTGAATCAGCTGGGGAAGCTCAGGGAGCACGTTCTGCCCGCATGAGACATTCCCAGTGCGAAGAGCCGCTGTCAGCTGGTTCCCACAGTCCCCCCAGGTCCAACTGCCATCAACCAAAAATTCTTTACTAATGAGAGTGCTGAGGCCCTGGCACAGGGTGCCCAGGGAGGCTGAGGACTCTCCATCCCTGGAAGTATCCAAGGCCAGGCTGGACAGAGTTTGGAGCAACCTGGGATAGTGGAAGGAGTCCCTGCCTATGGTAGATCCCTTCCAACCCAAACTATTCAGGGATTCAAAGATTCTATAATGCAAAAGAACTCAAACTGGGACAGGTTTTGCCACAGTATGAACTGGGAGAGAACACTCATCACTGTGTCCCTCGAAAGGCCCATCCACAGAGAGATCTGTGTATCTGACAAGGGACAGCCTCCATGCTGGAGCACATCTCCAGCCCGCGCCCTGGCGAGCAGCAAGCCAACAACTTTCAGAATGAATTAAGGGCACAGCATCCATGGAGTTCCGCTGGTGGAAGGCAGCTTTGTTAAACTGAAATGAAAGCTAAACCCGGGCTCCGCTCAGCCCATTGTTCCCGGCCTCCTCTAATAGCTGTTGTCTCTCCTCCATCCCTCCCAGGCTCTGCACGCTCAGCTGTGACTCTTTGTGCCTCCCTTTCCCTGCCTTCTGCTTCTGTTTGTCCTTTTGATCTCCAGTTCTCAGCTTGTGTTTTCTGCTGCAGCCCCATCCCCCCTCGCCTGATTTCCACTTTTATTAGGGTGCGAGGCAGCGCGGCTCCGAGCAGGAACAATGCGCCCGAGCTGAAAAGGCTTTGAAGCTGAATTGGGTTGTTTACCCAGAGATTCCCCAATCTCCTCCTGAAATAAAATAGTATTTTACCTCCACCACAGCGCTCGCTGCTTGGTTTCAGTTGGAAGCAATTATAAGCAGCTGATAGCGTGGTAAATGAGGTGCAGGAGCACATGAGTGTGATCGCTTAAAAAATAAATAAAAATGAAAATCAGACAACTGTACCTCCCAAAGCCCAGAGTTTCTAGGAGAAATTATTCTGGAGTCCAGTTGTAAGAATTCTGCTGTTGCAAGGGCAGGTTAAAGCCTCAACTACAAGCCCCTATGAGGCAGCACAGCAGTCTGGGTTTGGTACAACTGTGCCTTCCTTCAACACTGAGCAGGAACACCAACCAGATGCTTTTCCATCTGAGTTCCTCTAACTCCAAAGCATCACTTCAAATAACACTTGCTATTTTGAGTTAAATGCTCAAACTCTTCACAGAATCACTGAGGTCGGAAAAAAAACCTCCAGGGTCAAGTCCAGCCTGTGCCCAATCCCCACCTTGTCACCCACATCAGAGCACTGAGGGCCACATCCAGTCATTCCCTGAACACCTCCAGGGATGGGGACTCCACCACCTCCTTTAAAGCTGAAGCAAGTGCCAAAATCCCACCAGGCAGCTCTTGTCCCCACTGTCTCATCCTGGTGTGGGCAGAGCGGGAAGGACCCTGAGCCCCAAAGGCACCACTCACACTCCAAAAGTCCCCCACAGCAGCTTCCAAAGCCAATCCTGGGGGTTAGGTAATACTGTCTGTAAATTAAGAGGCAGGAGGGGAGATAAAAACCTAAATACCATGAGCTGTGAGATAATACTCATTCGTTGGTTCATCACCACCCAGACTCACACTGTGCCATGGCAGGACGAGCGTGGTGAGGAGCTCTGGGGTGCCTAATGCCATGGGCAGGGCTGAGAGCCTGGCACTGCCCAGGGTAAAGAGCCAGCAAGAAGCAAAACACCCCAAAAACGTTGTGGATTCCTGAACTGGGTAAGTCACCAGCAGCCAATTCCATCTGGCTGGAAGGTTTGCACCTCAAACCAGCCACAACCATCAGACCTGTGCAGAAATAAAGAGAATATTTCTGGAAGAAGAGTCCACAAGCATCCCAGGATGAACAGGCCAGCAGGAGCTGCTCCCCACTCCCAGCATAGACTGCCACAGGCTCAGCTCTAAGCTGAAACGAATTAAACCTCAGCAAAACCTCATGCACAGGTACAGTTATGTCTTCTCCTTACAGACAGGTACATTTTCAAGCTGACTGGCCAGACAAAGAACGCAAAAAACAGCTGAGGCCGAATTGTGCTGCTCCAACTCCAAGCTATGAACTCTGTTGTTAGGAATTCAGGATTTGCAGGCTATGGAGCAGGTTTGGGAGCTGCTAATCAATGACTGAAATGAAAGATGATGCTTTCCATGATACACACAGGGAACAGAGATTAACTCTTTGCAGATCAGGTCTATTTCCTCACCGTCACTACATTCCAAAGAATTTAAGGCAATACTAAACAGAGTGCAATTTTAAGCAAAGAGCTTTTTATTTTTATGGAATAAGATTTCATTAAAAAAAAAATCTACCTGCAAACTTTACAGCTGGGCACAGCCTCCTATAAAGAACATCAGAAATGAGGTGCCTAGAAGTCCCCAGGCAGCCCAGCCCCAGCTTGGTTACTTTGGCCTCATTTAGTTAAGGGGCAGTAGGAAGATCAAGCAAAATTCATGTTATTCATGTGCTTAAAAAAAATAAAATCTCACAGCCTACAATGAAATAGCTGTGGATGTTAGATATTTGCCAAATTTTCACCAAAAAGCAGTCCTAAAAAGCTAAAAAACCTGTTGACACAGGGGTGGTTCTCACCCCAACTCACCCCCAGCAGTTCAGGGCTGAAGGCCCAGCGATGACCCAACACCACAATAATGCCCTGTTTGGACTTTGCTCACACAACTGCAGTATTTGACCTAAATTCTTTCTAAAAAGGTGGAAAGTGGCCTTGTCCCTCCTCCAACATGCACTGGTCTGGTGACAGAGAGGCCTGGAATCCTCTGTGCCGCTCACGTCTCAGACTCCCAGCCTCCCCAGCACCCAGAAATGCCAGCTCCACTCAGGTCTGTGCCTTGAAAAGGACAAAAAGATGAAATTCAGAACCCTTGGGTGTCCAGGGCACATTCCTTACTCCTCCCTACTCCTCCTTTGGCACACCTGTGCCTCTGACTATTCCCGAGTAACACATTCTCTTCACATTCTCATTTCTCCTCTGGTTTAAACAGGTTTTTATGATAAAAATACGATGATGACACTAGAACAGGCAGATTGGAGAAACAACAGGCAAGCGTTCCCAAATTCAAGCACACAAACACACATCATGCATATATGTTAAAAACTGGGAATTTTCCAGGAGAGCAGTAACTCCACTAGGTATGTCACTAATTGCTTTGAATTCCCCAAAAAGAAAACCAGGAGCATCTCAAGAGTTGTTTGAAAACAAAACTGTTGATAACCTGAAAATATTTGTCCAGTTACTACAACAAAAATATTTCTGGTTTAAGCAGCAGTGAGGGAAGCTCCCAGTGAGGTTCACTGCCAGGATCCAAGGTCTGCTGGTAGCCTTGTGCTCAGGAGGTCAGGGCACAACACAAGGAAGAGCTCAGCAGATCCTGAAGCTCCATTTGAGATGTTTCTCATGAGAAAGATTAGGAATCATGGGCTGCAAACAGAAGGACCATCTACTGGGTAGCAGCAGCCATCCGGGCGCGAGAAGGGAAATCCTCTGCGGACCTTCCACGGTGAGCAGAGCAAGCCCCACTAACGAGGTACTGCTGGTCACAGACTAACATCAAAGCAGAAAACACCCACAGCGGGTTTTTTGGGTAAATTATTCTTCCTGGCACGTGTGTGATGGCAGCTGAAACCCTGATCAGATCAGCAGGCAACAGGGTTAGTCGGAGTTTGGGGCAGACTGGGAACAGAACTTAGCCCATGGGGCCACATTGAGCCTGAGTATTGAACAGTTCTGCAACACCCTTTGGAGCTCAAATAATTTAATTTTTTAAACAATGATGTAAAGCATTCACTGTTCACTACTCAGTCATGCAGGTGAGCAGCTGCATGCACACCACTGAATTTTCAAGGCAATCTGCAAGGCTGCTTTGGTCTCTTTCTGTGTCTACAAAGAGAGCATTCCTGCCTGCACTTGGTATCTCCCTGTTTTCCAGAGCTTAAACGCTGAAAAAAGCAACACTAAAAAAAGAAATCACGACACTGAACCAGCCGACTTTGTAAAACTGTTTCTGAACACCTACTCAGCCAAACCTGCGCAAGAGGAGAGCAAAACACGAGCTGCACACTCAGCCGGGTGTTCACCTTTTCCCTGAACGCCCAAAAGGCTCCCAACAACCCCTCGGGCTGCAGGAGCCGATTTTAGTTTCCCTGGTGGATCGATGAAGGTGGGGCAGCCCACGATTGCAGGCGCAGGGCTGGGTTTGCAGGGAGCCGAAAGCAAAAAGGCTCTTCCCAAAGGCGGCAGGGCAGGGCAGCGGCCGGCGCAGCCGCCAAGCCATGTGTCCTCCAGCAGACCCTGTCTGGAGGGAGGCAGGGAGGGGGCTGGAGCCGCTCGATCCCCGCTCGGGGAAGCCAGATGCGAGGCCTGGCACTGACGCCAGCAGCAGAGCTATTTTTACCAACCAATGGATGCGGTGTGGAGCAGGAGCTGGAAGGGGAGCTGCTGCTGCTCTCGCAGCTCGCTCAGCCGGGCTGGAGGGAGCCGGTGGCTCTCGGGGCTCAGCGCAGAATGCAGGCACTGCTCACACAGCACGAGGCTCTTCTGCCCACACCATCTCCACCAGTGAGTTCCCCAGCAGAATCCACGGAGAAATCCATTAAATCACTTAGCACAGAAAAGCCTGAATCTCCCAATTTGAATGATCATTCCTCCCGGCCACTGTGACACCCACCTGCACCCTAAGCCCTTCCCAAGGTCAGCTCCCTCCTTCTGGGACTAGTCAACAGCACACACCAAATCCCACACTATAAAAACAGCAAGAAAATAAAAGTTTAACTCTGGTATATTCAAATTATTCCGTGCATGTCACTGGTTTTGACCAGACTTTCAAAAAGGCTTCTCTCATTTCTGGAAGCTGAATGCCAGGAATACCTGCTGGAATTATCAGAGCAACACCAGCCTTCCTAGTGCTCTCTCCATTTTCTCAGGCTTCCTTCCTGGCTTCCTTCCAGTATTCCCATCTCTTGCAGAAGATCCTGTTTTCCTTCATCGTCTGGGTTGTCTCCTCCTCTTCCTTCTCATTGCCACCCACTCGTTTTTTCATCTTTCCCAATATTGTATTTGCTACATCCTCTCTCCCCGTGCTGCCCTGCAACCACCCTCTGGAGCCGAGTCTGAGATGTGCTGCACATCCTCGTGTCCGGGATAACACCCGGGTCAGGAGCTGTTTTCCCTCGCCCACACCCTGACAGAGCCCGTGGCTTCTCCCTGGAGCATCTCCATGTCTGAGAAACTCCCCAGCCCAGCCACCCTGCAGATCCACCGCTGCCCAGACCCAGGAAATGGAGTTTGCTGAGAGAAGCAACACAAGCTTTTCCCTTTCCTCCTTCCCTTCCTCTAGCCTGAATCAAGAAAACCACACAGGACAGAGAGGTCCTGACAGCCTCCTCCAACCATTCCCACTGCAAGACCTCCAAGATCATCAAGTCCAACATTTGACCAAATCCCACCATGCCCACTAAACCATTTCCCAAAGTGCCACACCCACTCCCCATTTTCAGAACTCTTCCAGGGATGAAAGTGTGCTAAGAGTACAAGAGAAAACAAAAGAACAAAAATTAAGTCTCGTAACTCCCTGAGCCCTCACTGGCCCAGGCTTCCAAGCCCAGAGTCACCAGTGGGATGGAGCAGGACTAGGGTGTTGATTCACCACAGAACCATGGAATGGTTTGGGCTGGACAGGACCTTGAAGTGCCAACCCTCCAGCCCCTGCCATAGGCAAGGACACCTTCCACCGCACCAGGCTGCTCTAAGCCTCATCCAACCTGGCCTTGAACAATTCCATCTGGAAATTCTCTGTGGAAACTCCTTCCCTACACCTTTGCACTCCTTCCCTAAACCCTTCCTGCCCCATGTCTCCCTGCTGGCAGCTCTCCTTCCATTCTCCTGGGTGCAGCAGCAGTCGTAACCATCGGGAAACAACTTAGGAGAATCCTTGTGCTTTCCAAAGGTACAGATAATTCAGAAGAACCCGGACTTTAACTTTTCTATTACCTCCACTGAACTTTAATCCCACATTTATTTAAAATTCCAGGCTGCATTTCTGTTTATCAGAGTAAGAAAATTAACGTCATACTGTTGTGTCTCCTTTAAGATATTCACACTCAACATGGAAAAACATTGGATACTCCTACAGTAAAGCCTAAAGACCAACATAAAAACCAGCCACAAACAAGGTTTTGTGATATCCCCAGGCAGAAGAGGAGAACCCTACACAGAAAGTTTCACCAGAAAAGAAATATGGAAAAAGAGCCAAGTTATTCCTGTACAAGTGACCAGGAAGTTCCCCGGCTCCAACAGGGGCTCTTGGTGCACCATCTGTATGGGATCAGCTCCAGGCCATCCAAACCTGCAGCTGATCCCAGGGCGGCAGCTCACCAGCAGAGCCTCCAGAGCCCTCGAAAAGCTCTTTTCTTCCCGTGCTCTCTTCACCCCCGTTTGCCCCCTTTTATATTTAACCCAGATAAGGGAAATGCGAGTGACAAGCGGGCGCTGCTGCCGCTGGAGCAGCATCGCGCTCCCGCCTGTGTGAAACGCCGCTCTGGAAGCAATTTGTCTTCCCGTCTCATTTCACATGGGAAGCCCATCCGCCAGCGGGGCCATGCCCCCCACCCGGGCCCTCCCTCCGGGAGCCCATCACACAAGGGGACATTGTCCCCCCTGAATGACAAACAGTTTTGTGACGCCCAGACTGGAAAGCGCATCAGACAGGTGCAGGGAAGCTTGGAAAATCGGTGCGTACGCGGCGCCAGCGATTTGGGGACAAGTTAATTCCTAGGGAGAATACACACAGAATGCCAACAATAGGCTGGGAGGAAGCGAGGGGGCTGGGGGTGGCAGGGGGTGCTCCGTGCTCTGCTCCTCTTTCCCAGTTCTCCCACCACACACACAGGCTAAAGCTCCGGCAGGATGGATCGCTTCTCCTGGCAAACCTGGGTTTACGGAGCTGCAACCATGGCTCAGCTGAGGAGCAGGGACACACAGACACGGCTTCCAAACTCTAAGCTCATCTCAAAGCAGCAACTTCACTGCCAGGATAAAGTATGGAAAACAATTGTAGGGAAGTGGGGGAAAAAAATCCCTTCACCCGAAGGCAGAGCAGCCTTGCACTGCCGGTGTGCTCACAACACAACACTGGCTCTTCTTGGTGATGGCAGTGACAGGAAGAGGAGCAACAGCCATAAACTAAACCAAACTAAACCACAAGAAGTTCCACCTCAACATGAGGAAGAACCTCTTCCCATGGAGGGTGGCAGAGCCCTGGAACAGCTGCCCAGGGAGGGCATGGGGTCTCCCTCTCTGGAGACAATCCAAACCCACCTGGACTTGCTCCTGTGTCACCTGCTCCAGGTGCCCCTGCTGGATGATCTCCAGAGGCCCCTTCCAACCCTAAATATTTGGTGATTCCTGTCATGGCATCTTCAGGAGCTCCAACTCTATTTGAGCCATTTTCCCTACATAAGGGATTTTTAAGCATAGAAGACAAAGCCCAGGTAAGTGCCAGGACATGTCCCTGCAGGAACCATACCCAGCCAGTTCCAGACAGGTGACCCCATCAAGACACACCGAAAACCAGGAGGAGCTGGCATCACACCACCTACTTATTCAATTATCCTAAGGTTTTCAGTTGTGTTTTTAAATAGGCATCAAGTGGCTCATTCAACAGAAAGCACAGATCCAAGACCTTGAAAACCACAGCTGGTGTATAATAACTGCACCACCTTTAAAGACCACTTTTAACCAACTTTTAAGTCCTCATCAAACCCAAGGTTTCACCCAAAAGCACCACCACATCCAGTGATTCCACCCTCTTCAGCGACCTGCTGCAATCAGAGCGGGGAACTAATTCGGCTGGAAACAAATACTGCCAGACAAAAAAATTTCATCCTTTTTAAAAATAAAAATAAAATTTGCCGTTTCTAATCCAGTTCTGACAGGCCCAAAAGCGGCTGTGCCGGCACGATGGATGGGAAGCATTTAAGCCAGGACTGCAGCAGAAGGAGCTGACATGAAATATCATTTTTAATGGGTTTACAGAAAACCAAGACTAGTAACAGAAATTACAACATGCAGGAAAGGTCTTAATTCCCTCCACCCCAATAAATATATTTCTGTATTCAACATTTAAGCAGGAAGCAGATCAAAAACCAGACTCAAATGAGGTGTTTTTCATGAAAGCCATATGGGAACGCCGCTGTTGGATCCCTGCAGCCACCCCCACCGGCCTCGCTGCTGCCCAGGACCACAAAGTTGCTGGAGCAGCTGCACTGACTCAGGCAGCAGAGCCACGCTGGGCTCCAGCCGTGCTGCCAGGAGGAGGGAGATCCGCCCGGCTGGGAAGGACCGGGAAGGACCGTGATCCACCCAGGCTGTTAGTCAGCCTTCGGCACCACACGCAACGCTCCGGTGGGTACAACTGACATTCAAATCACCGTAAAGCTGCTCTGCCTTGACAAAAAATGATTTAAAAATGCATCACTACTGCCAGATGTGAAAAATTCCTCCGGTCCGGTTTCCTGGAGGGATCAGGAAGGAAGGCTGTGACCACTTTGCCCCACGTGTGTCTGGGTCACTCCTGCTCAGCTTCGAGCATTACCTCTCCACAGGGAATGCACCTCTTTGGCTCTCCCAGGCAAGGTGCCCCAAACCCGTGGAGTGCTACGGCATTGCATCTGCATGAGGAAAAGCCCTGGCAGGAGCCGGGGATCAGGAGAGGTTCGTGCTGTGCCGGTGCAGCCGATGTGCTCCAGCCCCGCGCAGAGCTGGCAGCCAGCCCTGCTCATGTGCCTTTCCTGGAGCCTCTTCAGCTCCTCCTCAGGGGAGCCTGCTGGGATCGAGCCTTCCAGGCAGGAGAGCTCCGGCAGCCACCTCCTCACCTGCACCTCCCAGAGAGCAGCCCCGAGCTGGGAGACTCGGTGACCACCCCACACACCTGGAGGGCTCCAGTGGGATAAAGCTGTGTCAGACACCACCAGGGCTCCCACTTCACCTGCAGCTGAGGACTTGACCCAAATCCTGTCCATGTGACGCCGTCTGAAGGATCCCACCATGTCAGACACACCTGCCCTACTAGTAGTGCCTCAGCTCCCTGAAGCTAGAGATGTCCCACTACACTCCCCAAGGAACTTTTCCACAACACAGGATGATATTCCCCAAGCAGATTTTCTAAAATCCATATTTGTATTCCCCAAGCAGTTTTTTGATGACACCTCTGCAACGTCTGGTGACCAGTTTGGATTTCTACACGATTTTCACAGCTATAATGATCTATCCTTTACAGATAACTCCACAGAAAATTGTCTTTACATGTTGTTTCCTTTGGAGCTGTTGGTTCCTTGTCCCTCCCAGCACTCACAGTCTGAGGAACCAAGTGGTTTGAGGACGTTTCTTTAAGAGAATCGTGGAATGGTCTGGGTCAGAAGGGACCTTAAAAGCTCATCCAGTCCCACCCCTCCCATGGCCAGGGACACCTTCCACCAGCCCAGGGTGCTCCAAGCTCCATCCAACCTGGCCTTGGACACTGCCAGGGATCCAGGGGCAGCCACAGCTTCTCTGGGCAGCCTGTGCCAGGGCCTCCCCACCCTCACAGGGAAGAAAGAATTCCTTGCCCATATTCAGCTCCTAAGTTTGCCCCCATTACTAAACACCAAAGCAATTTTTGGCCACAGCAGAGTGAAGATGATGCCCACCAAGCTGAGCTGCTGTGATGAGTGACCCACACTCAGGTTTGGAAGATGCACCACAACAAGGCAAGGAAACAGAGCAGGTTCTTCAAAATAAATAGAAGTCAAAGCTCATTTTCACAAATTTTCCCCATCCCTCCTCTCAGCTGGAATTTACCCCCCACAGCTGCCTGGGGGCTTCATGAAGGACAGACCTTGAACCCACCAGCCAAGAAGACACAGAAGCTGCCTCTCAGAATTAAAGCATTTGCTATTAAACCACAAGCACATAACACTCCCCATCCATAAGAAAATGTACAGTGGCTTTTTCCTGGCATTACTCCCACAGACCAGACAGGTCAGGAAGAGCCATCAGCAGAATTCACTTTTTCTAAAAGAAAACAGTGGGTTGTGAGCTCTGCCCAGCTCTGCTGCCAGCCTCCTCCCTGGGCGTGTGCAGAGTATCTTTGGGCTGAAACGCTGCTTTCATGTGTAAAATTTAACCACATTTACACCTCAAATACCATCATTAGAAGCATCCAGACCAACCAGCTCCTTAGCACTCCCTCCCAGGGAGGTGGAACACCGGAACTGGTTGGGCTGGTTGCTATATAAAGTCTCAAGCACGCTGGGTTCTAGTTTTCATTAAAGATTAAGTCAGGTTCTGCCGAGGCTTAGGAAAAATACTGGAAGTCACCAGTCCTAATGATTCCTCAGGCTGTCAGTAGGAACTGAGTATTTTTCCTAGCATGGGACTAATGGACACAGATATTCCCAGTCTGACAATTCCCACGGGACACAGTAACAGCAGCATTTTGCACAGGGAACACACCTCCAGCTGCTTTCCCAAAGATGCTCCAACAGCCCCTGTGGGACATGCGGGTAGGAGCTTTGCAAAGTGCCAAAGACACTTGCAAAGGCAGCTCCCCATCCTGCCTGCAATTTTTGGAGAATTCCACAAGGAGGGTGGATGCAGAGCCAAGCTGGGGAGTTATCCAAAGTCTCAGATCAGCATCAATAAATGTCAGGATTGGAAGTAGCAGGGAAAGGATGGAGCTCACGGAATGCTTTGGGTGGCAAGGGATGTTAAAGCTCATCCAGTTCCACCCCCTGCATAGTGGATAGTGGACACCTTCCACTATCCCTGTCCAACCTGGCCTTGGAGTTCTGGCGTCTGGAGCTCAGCTCAAGGCACTACAGCCTCTGTATGGAGGGGACAACTCCCAACATCCACCTTCCAGAGCTCCTTTCCACCCCTCAACCACATCCTCTCCCACAGGACTTTGTTCTGAGATGGAAAAACTTCCTTGTTTTTCAGCTCCCAGGAGGTTTCCCGGTGACACGCAGCTCCTGGTGAGACTCAGACTGAAGATTATTTTGTGCAGAACCAGCTGACATTTGGAAAAGTTTAAATATCAAAATTTCCTCCTCTGTAAAAACTGAAAATAATACATACAGAACACATGACATATCGCTGGCATTTCACAGCTTGACTCAATCTCCAGTTCGCAGGCACACTCTTCAAACCATCTTTAATTTAAAAAGATGCATCTAGAGTAAAAAAATATGGGAAGTGCCCATTGCTTTCACTTTGGAGTTGTATTAATACCTTCTGTGCTGAGATCTGAAGTCTGTCCTCCTTGGAAAATAATGCTGAGTTTAAATGCGTTTTAAAAATCATTTTACGTCAATTAAAATGTTAAATATATCATTTGTAGACATCACTAATGCTACTTTTCCTGCCTGTACAAAAATACAATGGTGTTCAATTCATAAACTCATCTCAGCATCAAATACCGAGGTTCTCTGACCAGATCAGGAGTTGAAGATTCTAAAGCAGCACAGCCTCTGTGTTGTCCAGTTATTCACAGATTTTAAATCACACAAGCATTTATTTTTTAAATTCTGATTTAGTATATATTCCATAGTAACTACTGAAAAAACCCACCACAGGAGTTGATTATGCCAGTGAAGTCAAACATTTGCTTTTGAAAGGAACATCCCTAATTACAATCACTGGTTTATGTAGTCCAAATTTTACTATATTTCATTTATTATTTGTTGCTGTATCACTTTCTTAATATGCATCTGCTAAGGAAGAAACATTCTGCTTCTAATGCTTTTAATTACCAATATTTTTTAATATTATTTTTTAAGTTAAATACTTAATTTATTTGAAAAGAAATTATTGTAGAGGTGCCTCAAGTAAAAAATTGTTTAACATGTGTTTTACAGCCTTTCCAAACTCTTTTTATGGTCCTGGAGCTTGGCCACATTTGTGGAAAAAATGCAATGTTTCAGCTTCAATTTGTCTGTAACTTCAGTGGGATGTTGCAAAACGCTTTAGGAGAGAACACAGCAAGCGTTTCAGCCAGTTAATATTTGAAAAAAATCACTTTTTTAAAACTTAACATCCCTTATGCCAATCTCCTGCCTGCAATCACTTCCCACTGCCAAGGTTTCTCTGCACACCTTTCCCTGATGGCAGTTTGGGGATCAGGCAATGATCCATGGCACAGGAGGATGGAGAGGGATGAAGGACAGGGACCAGCAGACAGTGCCACCCAAGGCCATGCCCAGTTTTAGACCCTGACTTCTTGCCTGCATAAACCACTCCTTGTTTTTTTAACACAGCCCTCCACAGCCACACCAAACCCAGGCAGATCCCACCACCATCCATGGGGAAAAGTGCACAGTTTCCATTAAAAGAACAACTCCTCCTGGCCCACTGTGCACCCTTCTGCCTCTTCACAGGAAGCTCCTGTTGAGCTGGATGCTCTCCCACCACTAAAAACGACACTAATATTTGGAGCAAGGACTTGGAGAGGGCTGTTTTAAAGAGACCAGGTTGGAAAAGGGACAGGGACCGCAGGAGGAACGTCGGCAATGAGAAAGGGACACACTGAACGTGAGATTGGCAGATGTGAGGAACTGGAGGACAAGCTGGGCAGAGGCTGCTCAGGACTGACGATGTGCAGCACTTCCCCAGCACTGCTCCGGTATTTTTAGCCTGGTTTCCTGAGGAAATGAGGCCCACAGCTGCACTGAGCCCCCCGCTGCCTGGCACAGCCCGCAGGAAGAGAGGGGCTCAGCAGCCGGGCGGGAGACACTCGTCCCTGCGGGAAGGTGAGCACCCGGTCACTGCCCGGCCTCCCCAGCCCGGGCTGAGCCTGTCCTGCCAAAGGCACGAAGGGCTTGGGAGCAGGGAAGGAGAAGCACTGCAAGGGGGACTCCATTTTACACAAGCTTTGTGCTCGTGCTGGAACCGAGGCACCCAAATCCCTGTGGAATGGACTGACGGAAGGATGGACACTGCTTGGAGCAACCTGGTCTAGTGGAAGGTGACTCTGCCCACAGCAGGCGGTGGAACTGGAGTAGCTTTAAAGTCTCTCCCAACCAAAACCAATCCATGATTCTACAAATTGCTTAACCAGACATATTCCCTATGCTGAGACATTTCTCCAGCTTCTCACTCTCCCCCCATGCAGAAGCTTCTTGTCTCCACACCCTGGGGACACCAGTAGAGGCTCTGGGTGGAGAGACACCCAACTCTGAGGTCACATTTGCTCTGGTGTGGTGTCACCAGACCTGCAGCCGTGGGTGGCCATGGGATCTTCTGCCCCACCACCACCACCCCTGGGGCCACCTCAGCTGCAGACGGTCACAAGTGATTTACTGTCACTTTAAAGCTCACTGCAATCCCAAGTCAGCAGGCCAGGCCTAAAATGTGCTATGTCAGTGGTTTCTGTAAAATAACGGCACATCACTTCCTTGGGGAACTGTAAAAACTGACTCGCTCTCTACACTGAACCCTAAAAGCAAGAAATCACCACACACTGCAAGATCTCGGATAACTTGTCACTATGGAAGAGTAAATGGGAGAAAAATTCAAGGAAAGAACAGACAAAGGAATGGATCAGGAGAGTCTCTGAGTCAGAGACCCAAAGGGTCACCTTTGCCAAAGCTCAGACAAAAAACATTTTGTAATGTGGTTATGCTCTGAAGCAATGAAATGCTATTTAAAAATAACAAAACATTACTAGGAAGAAAATGTAAGGTGAGACTGAAGGTTTTGGAAATGCAGCATGTTCTTTGCTTCAATTAAAATAATAAGCTTTTAAATGCCAAAATCAGATGCAAAATTAAGTGGACAAAGCCATGAAGAACAAACCAATCATCTAACACAGAAAACCCTTGAAAACAGTTAGGAACAACACAGTACTACTTGAAGAAACTTCCAGAGCTTTCTGTGGGAAGGAGGAATTGCCGTTATCAGCCCAAGGAAGAGATGAGAAACTCGTCCCCAGCTTGGGAGGGGAAGGGGGACAGTATCTGGATATGACCTCAGCACGCTCCTGGTTGGGAGCTGATAGAGAACTGGCCTTGGCCAAGGGAAATTCCGTTACCCAGCACGAGGGAAGGGCTGGGCAGCCCGGCTGGGTATCTGTGCTCCAATAAAACCAGTCGTTACCCTGAGAGAAAATCACTCCATGAAGGGACACCACTGTCACTATCACCCCACCAGCGCCAAACCGACAGGCAGAGCCCCAACACCCCAAAACAGGGCTGGGCTGGGCTCTCAGCAACCCCCCAAAATACTTGGAAAGCAAATCTAAAATATAAGGCAGGGCACACATCCTGTTTTTCTGGAGCTATACAGTTTCTCAAGTGTTATAAAAATGATTTGCCACTGAGCGAGCCAAATGTATTGGAAAGATAGAAGCGGCGCCTGGGGTGGAAAGAAGGTGTTTTTAGCACACTCGGGCCAATTAAGATCTCCAAGGTTTCCAAGCACTCCCCTCCTCTTAACCCAACAGAAGGAAACTGAGTTTAGCAACTTATTTAGGGTTTCATTTGCTAATTTGCAAAAACAAGGAGAAATCTTCCCCTGCTCTCCAGCATCTTGTTGGGGAAGCTCCTGCCAACACGCGAGCGTCGCTGCCAACAGCTCAACCCGGCGTGACCCAAAGTTCTCCCGGCGGTGCCGGCGAGCGGCTGCGGGAACACGGAGTGGGAGAGAGCCCGTGCTGCTGCACAGACAGCCCAGGGGGTTATCAGAACCCTGACATCACGGCTGCTGCGAAGTGAACCCAATAAAAAACACCACGCTCTGAGCCAAGTTTAAACCAATAAGGCAAGTTTAAAGCAGGCAAGGCTCAGGTAACGGAATGGTGACCCCGCGGTTCACGCTCGAAGGAAGAGAGCTGCACAGCTACAGCCAATGAAGCCTTTGAGAAAGCAAAGTTCTCCTCTTTCCCCTCCACACAACTCAAAATGCTACTTTGAGATGACTGTTCTCAGTTTTACACTGGCGAGAGCTAGGTCAGAGCCAGCCTTGGAAAGTTTTACTCAGCAGCAGCTTTAGAAACCATAAATTATCTTTAGGCTAAGTTTACACACTCCCCCCACAGTGTGACTGCCAGCTCCCGTTCTCAAGGCTCCTCTTCAGACACCACAAAAACTCTCCAAAGCCCAGCACAACCTTCACCCAGGCATGGCAGGGCTAAGAGATAATTCCAAAATCACCCTTGCTAAGACAAGCACCAGACTAGGGCTGAATTCAAGACTAAGCTTTAGCACTTTCAACCCCAGGCAAGGCCAAAGCTACAAAACCTGGAGGGGACCTTGAGTTGCATCACCAGGAGCTTCACTTCAATTGGAATGTGGAAAAAAGCACAAATCAAGCAAAGCTGGCTATTTGTGGGCTAAACCTGCAAAGTTTAAAACTAAGATGACTTCTTTTTAAAAACTTCGATTTGAATTGGTTTTGAACAAACCTAAAGCCAGAAAAGGTAATCAAAAGTGGTTTATTAGCTATGGGGTTTCTTCCCTCTCCTCAGGTCTATGGCAGAGACTTGACAGAAATTTCAGCTTGTGAGAATATTAGTTACAAAACTTGGGAAGAAAAACAGCAGATCCATTCCCCTGGAATGACCAAGTCCACACTGGGATGTGTTTGTGGAACACTGAGCAGTAATCCAGGCCTGCAGCTTCACACCCTGATTGTCACAGAACAGACTGGAGCACTGGTCAGAAAGGAAAGCAAGAGGAGAAACACAACCATTTAAAAGGATAAACTCAGAGGATAAAGGCAGAATCCTGAAATTTTCATGGACTTAAACCAAGGGAACTGAGGCTGCTTTGGACAATCCTCCGCAGCACTCACTGACAGGAATTCTTTATGCCATGGAGGCAAATCCACCAAACCCAAACTCCAGACTTTCTGGGACAGGCAGCCCCGGCGCTGATGGATTTGGTCTGACCCTGAGGTGCCCACATGGGTTGGCTGTGGCACTGAGGATGAGCCCATCTGCCCGGGGAGCAGGGATGTCCCTTCCTGTGCCATCGGTGTGCTCGAGGCAAGCTGAGGATGGATCCTGAGCCACAGCTGCCTCTGCTGAGCAGCGATGCTGATGGCAGCTGCCTCTGCTTCCAAGAGCACAGAACAGGAACATGGGCATGGCTGGCTCCAGCGAGCTTTAGGCTGTCTCTCAAGCACGGCAGCGTTCAGGGACAATTCCAGCAGCAAGGCAGATGTTTGACTCAGGAGCTGTCACTCATGGGCTATAGTGAGAACATCTGCCACTCTCCTCTCCAAGTGAGCTACTCACGGCAAGAAAATTCTGCACAGAAACCAAAAATCAAGTAATTTCTCCAGGGCCATGGGGGAATAACATTGACACCGTGCAGGGCGGGGAGGTTTTGGGGGTGGCTGGAGAGGTGAGAGCTCCAGGAACACTCAGGTACTGCCACTGCCCCCGTGTTCAACCCTGAGTCGACAGGATGGCCCAGGGTGTATTTATTTAAGCTGAACACAAACCCTCAAACGATGTCGGGATCAGAAATTAATGTAAGGTAAGGGAAAATCTTCCAGACAGGGATTAGCTGAAAAACCCCTGCTGGGAACTGGAGTGAGTGCCAAATTGTGACAGGAAAGATTAATACTTGCAGAGGCATTACCACTACAAAACATCTGAGGGAAGAATGTTTTTCTAGAACGTTTCCTCCTTCAGAGCGAGGGTCGTTACCTGCCACTGCCTGGAAAAGCTCCTGCCCAGGTATTTTTAATGCACATTCCAGCACAGGGCAATGGATTTCTCCTATGCCATATATCACTGCTAGGCAAAAATCAAGATATCCTAGAGATAATTTCCAGAATGTTCCAGAAGTTTCTCTGACTGGTCTCTGTACAGTGATGATACCTCCATTGCTCAACTTCCAAACTCCAGCAAATCCCCTTCCAGCAGGAGTTTCAGCAAACACCAAGTAGGATCTGTAAACTTTATTATCAAAGGAAAATGTCTGAAAAAAAACCTCTCAGAACATTCTTTCTGCCCACTGTCAGAAAATTCGAGCCCTCGGCCACATCCCGTGTTCTCATTCTCTTGCACACTCTTTCATATCTGGTTTTGGCACTGCCTCTACAAGGGCTTTGACTGGGGATCTGTCCACACATTCCAGCAATAAATGACACTAACTGGAGTCATTCTTTAAAATATCTGTCAAATACAATTCTTTCAGTGTTTCGATTCTCACTGACTTGCCCCCACAGAGCTGGGATGAAGTCATAAATTACATGTTCTGCCACTCAATTTTCCCTGATTGTTTGGTAGAACCTCTCCACTAATACCCAGTGATCACCAGCCACCTCGTGGCTTAAGTGGTTTCCAGTCATGAAAGATTTATCCAGTGTGACTTCCAGTCAATCATAGAGACACTGAAATGACTATCAGGCTCTCTCCTCGAGACCACAGAGAAGCAGACAGACTCCAGAGAGGAGGGAAGGTGGATCAAAGTGCTGACTCCAGACACCCAAAATTCACAGAGAAGCTCCAAGAGCTGCACATGAAAAACATTTCTGAGGAACAGACACCTTCCACTATCCCAGGTTGCTCCAAGCCCCATCCAACCTTGGACACTTCCAGGGATCCAGGGGCAGCCACAGCTTCTGTGGGTACTCTGTGCCTCCCCACTCTCACAGTCAAGAATTCCTTCCCAATATCCCATCTAAATCAATCCTCCTTCAGTATAAACCCATTCCCTCTTGTCCCGGCAGTGTTTGCACTCTCTGTCCTTTGCTCATGTGTGTTACCCAAATTAGAATTCCCTCAAGCACAGCAGCTATGACTCCAAGAGATGACTGGGATGGAATGGACGGCCGACAGCGAATACCACCTGCAATCCGAGAGCACAGGAGGCGACACCAGGGAGGTGACAGAGCAGGTGACACCAGTGCCAACTGGACAAGCCAGGGCAGTGCCCACACTTTCACAACTCTGCTGCCCAGAGCTGTTTAACTGCAGTGTAACACAGCAGCTTCCCAGAGCCCATGAGTGAGGACCACAGGAGAGCTACAGGGAATTAATTGCTCCAGAACGAAAACTAGAAGAGTAAGCACAATTTATTTTGCCACATTCTTAAAGTGAAATAAGAAAACATTTAAACACTACAGCTTATTTAGATAATACACACTAGAAGACATCTTTTACCGCTGGCAGCTTGAAAGAAAAGAACATAATTACAATTCCAAGCATGAAATGAGCTCTCTTCCACACATGCCTGAACCAAGCCTGACTGTTTCACCAGCTGTAGTGAATCAAAGCCGGCAGAATTCAACAGAAAGGCCTGAGAAGCAGCAGCTCTCATTGCCTTTAACCTGTAATTGAATGGCACCTGGATCCGGCAGGGCTGCCGAGGGTTTAGCATTTGCAGATGTGCAGCTGATGTGGTGCAGGAGCATTTGATCTGCCTGGAATGTGGGACCTGAACAATGCATCTGTGTGCTGGCCCACCACACGGCCGGGTGTGCGCCCAGGGGACACATGAAAGCCAACATTATACTGCAAGGGAAAAGAAAAAAGCCCCAGCATGAGCTTGACTGTTGTTTAACTACGAGAGAAACAATAGCAGCTTTGGTGGAAGTGTGTGCCAGAATGACCAGTGGCCACTTCCAGAGACATTCTTTGTTCAAGTGCTTCCACACTCCCTCGTTCATCGGCACCCAAAATCACAAAGGTACTGAAGAGGCTGCTAAACCCAAACCCTCATCGGCATCTGCACCTCCTGCTCCTCACATAAACTGTTCAAACAGCTCCAAACTGGAGTTCTGGGCATTCTGTCCTCAGTGAATCGAGTCTGGAGCCTGCCCATTTGGGAAGCAGCAGTGTGACACAGTGGCCACTCGTCACAAACCCCATCACTTCCACACCTTCAAATCCTCACTTTGCACCAGGAAAGGGGATCACCAGGAAAACCATCCCAGCTATGACCCCTCTGCTGCAAACCCAGGCTGAAGTTCACACACAGCCCTGGGAAAGCCCTGGGCTGGGGTGCTGTGACCCACAGGGCTGAGCTCCAGCTCCACAGCTCCCCAGGAGCAGCCAGGACAGAATCCCTGGCTTGGCCACTGGCACCACACGAACACAGTGACACAGGCGTCCCTCCAGCCAGAGCAGTGACATCAAACAGAGCTGAACAACGGCATAAAAACAAACATTAACATTGTTAGACTGACAGAACCCGAAGCTTGAGCCTGCGCTTGAACAGAGCTTTCCACAAGAACTGGATTTTTCTGAGGAGAAGCCGGGAGAGCTGCTGCCAGGGTTTCTGCTGGGGAACGAGGGGAAACCCATCCTGCAAGGTTTATAAAGTTACCCTGACCTCCAGAATCACCCCCTGCAGGTACAAAACCACGAGCACTACTCTCAGAGAAGTATTCCTAACATGTCCAAGAAAAAGACAGACCCTCACTCTGCAGCTGAAAGAAGTGGACAATTCTCCTTCCAGTCTGCACAGATAATTCTGTAGGACACAGGCAGCATCACAGGGACGGGTGTAGCCTTCTGCTGGCTGCTTTCAAGGTAAAGGAAGCAATTCAAATTTTAAAAAGATAGATTTAGGTCACTCTTCTATCCCTTCAGCTGAATTAAAATGCAATATTGAAATTGCAGTCATTTCCATGGGCAACTTTAGCTACTCCATTGAGCTTCATATAAAAAGTTTAAATATAGGAATGGCTACAATAAACTAAAAATCACCAAATCTGAAATAAAACCCACCAAAATTATGAATATCTGTATAAAATCACACAAATGCTAGTGCATGTTATATATTTGTGCAAAATTACTTATTCTGCCTGAAATCATCCCTGCTACAGAGATCTTTCCTTCCCCATTTTTCAACCCCAAAAGGATTACCATTTCTTTCCAGACAAGAATTTCTGCCAACATTCTGGAGGGCTGAAGTCCAAACCACACATAGTTCAACAACAGCAGAGTTGAACAAAAAGGAAAACTGGAGCTTTTTTTATTTTAATTATACCTTGTGAAAGTATGGCTGAGCGGGACAAAAAAGTAGTCCAAGTCATTGATTAATTCCAGAGTAATGAAGAAGGTTCATGGCACACTGCAATATATAATTTACTAAGTTCATCGGATTTATCACCAGCTTTTAATGGCTAAACTGGAGGTGGCTCTCCAGGAAAGCTCCCACCACTTGAATTCTCACACTGGAACAGCTGAGAGTCCCCAGATTAATAATTTTACATGCGAGGGTTTCATAACTGGGTCAAAGCAGGGGGATGACGGTATAAATTCTTCCTCATCCAGCAGAAAAAGCCAGGATCAAGCTCCTTTCCCAGGGATCCCCAAGGTTTTAACAGGGACAAAAATTCCAACTTTGCAAAATTGCAAAATCCAGCCTCTTTCAACACCTTTTAATTGAAGCTGTGCCAGGAGCATGTCTGGAATTCTGAACCCACTTTCTCCTGAGCTGGAGCACAGCTCTGCACTGGCAGCATCAGGAACAGGAGGTTTTCAGGAATAAAAACATCTAAATCTGCATCAAGGGGTAAAGCCATGAAGAATCCCAGGAGAAAAAAGACTGAAAAAGAGTAATTGGGAGCTAGGGCTACTCCAAGGTACCTGATGGATCCTTAATGCTGAACATTCCGATGTTAAAGCCATGAACACTTATGGTTTTAACACAAACTGTCTCACTCCTCTGCCCAGGACACTCTGTCCTCCTTGTTTATATCTGAGAGTTGTTCCAAAGAAATGTATTAAGGACTAGAAAAAAATAAGAGTCCAGGACTTGCTTCATTCCTCAGAGCTACTGTAAATTAAATATTAATACAGAAACTATTTCTGTGAGCAAAGGAAGCTCAGCACAGGGGTTGTTTTTTTACCTGATGTTGTTTCACTCACAAAAACACTCACTTTAAAGTGACATCTGACCTTAAAGCGACCACATCCTCTAGAGTAGGACCATCACTGGCAGCACAGGATTCCTAAATAAACTGTGTCTATGCTGAAAACCATACAATTTGTATGGTGACAGCACAGAAAATCACTATTTAAGAGGGTAATTTTAATAGTTAATTATAATTATTTAATTCAGCATTACAAAGGGGTCATTCTCAGCCTAGGGCAGTGTCCTGGAGGTATCCAAATTACAGATAGAAGCACCAGAAGACACCACCAAGAGGTGATCAAACCCACACTTCATCCCCTCACTGGCAGCTTTTGGTGTGTAAACCATAAAAGTTGAGCTTTTCTGTTCACAGCATTTTGCTCCAGAGCCCGGGGTTGCTTGGGAATGAGACACTGAGGAATAACTCTGGTTGGGCCAAGAACATATCCCTGGAATTCCATGCTGTTGTTAAGCCCAGCTCACTGCTCCAGTTACCCATCCTGAAGATCTAATTAAACCTCTGGCTCATCATGGCCTGGGCTCACACAGGAGTGGCTCCCAGCCTGGTGCCATTTCACAAGGATGGAAACAAGAGATGAAGCAGCTCTGAAGGCTCCTGTGTCCTGTCCCTCCATCCCTTGTCCCCAGTCCCTCTCCAGCTCTCCTGGAACCGCTTTAGACCCTGGAAGGGCTTCTAAGGTCTCCCTGGAGCTTCTCCTCTCCAGGTAACACCCAAAACCCTCCCAGCCTGGCTCCAGAGCAGAGGAGCTCCAGCCCTGGAGCAGCTCCCTGGTCCCCTCTGGACTCTCTCCCCCTGGGCAGCTCCAAAGTACCACTGGGATGAAAACCTCTCCTGGGGTCCAAGTGCCACACTCCCTGCACACCACGGGAATCAGCCCCAAGGACAGTCTCTGGCGACACGAAATACAAACTGCACTTCAGCTGGAATTGTGGATGACCTTCAAGTAGGGGACATTTAAAAATACATCTGCATGTGCACATAGAGCTGTGGGTGTTTTAAATGCTTTCCTACCTCAGCAAGCTTGAGGTCAAGGGAATGGGGGAAGTTTCTCTATTTTATATACTCAAGGGTTTGGCTAAATTCATATATTCAAGTTCCCCTTATAGCACTAAATAACCAAACACTGCAAGGAGAAAGAGAGGAGAATTTAGCAAAGGAAGGAGAATTCAGCTGTGTGACACCTCGCCAAAGGCAAAGCCCAGAGGAGCTGCTACCAGTTGGTTTAGACAGAGATTTCCTTCAGACTGTTGTAAAAGCAGCATTAAAAATGAGAGGAAGAAAGGATTCAGGACTGGGCAGCTGCTACATCCAGCTGCAGCCCCAACTGGTGACAGGAAAAGAATACATGATTATTTTTCTTCATTATTTGTTTTCATGTTTTTATTTTGTCCAATTATTTACTACCTGTTGCTATTTGATTTTGACTCCATATAACTTCCATTCAGCATTA